>ML794635.1:93473-107960 GCA_009831015.1 Picea engelmannii
ACCATGGTCGACATTCCTCAATGGTTATGTTGATTCATACATTCCTCATTGGCTATGCTAGGTTGTTACTTTAAGCTTGGCTTAGTTAAATGTGAAAATGCTATGTTCCTCAATGGTTATGTTACATTCTGACATTCATTAAGGGTGATGTTGCACTGCAATGATCCTTAAGAATTAAATTTGATTGCATAACTCCTTTATGGTTATGTCTTATTGTGACATTCATCTTTGTTTACTTATGATAAATTTTTTTATTCTTCAATGGTTATGTTGCATGATGAAATTCATTAAGGGTTATGCCAAACTGAAAGATTCCATAAGTGTTAGGTTGCATCGTAATTTTCCTCAATGGTTATGTAGAATTATCTCAATTCATATATAGTAAAATTACACATTACAATGATTACCAATTTGTAACGCCCCTCTGTTACGAAAACAAACATCGATGTATAATAGGTAAAAAAAAATGTCTATGCATTAGAATATTAAAATCGTCATGAAATAATTAATAACATCCCAAGATAAAAATCATAATAAAGTAATAATGCCACATTCGATGCATTAACATAATTAACAATGACACATAATCAATGTGAAAACATAAAGATCAACACAATTAAACACAACACAATCAACTGAAGAAAATACAATAAATGATCAACCACGTCATTGACTAATAAAGAACTAGCCGCCCAACCTATCTTGCATGGTTAAGACTTCTAGGACACATAAGCAAAACTCAAGCCCAGGATTCATCTCATTGATTTTGACCACTTAAGGTCTGAATGTTGGAAACCGTTCTGAGGAACAAGGAGCTATCTACATCCATTAATAAACACAACTCATAAATTCCCATGCTAGATTTAAGGCATCGAGTAAGATTTAGGGCATGTACTAAACTTCAAACATCTCTCCTCTTTTTCCAAATACAACGAACTTCGAAAATAAATCAACCATTATGGCTCGGTACTTCCAGTATGAAAGAAAAGAAAGTATTTCCAGTATGAAATAAATAGTTGCTTTGGCCGTATATAAGTAAATGTCAATGTGGAATAGACTCCTTATACTGTTAGAGCTTGTGAGAGGCAATTCAATTGCCTCACCCTAGGTTAGGATGATATTTGCAAATGGATGTTGAACATAGGTTATTCAGTTTAGGTTAGATTATCACTGAAGTGGATTGCTACGATGGAATCAATGAATATATAGTCATGTATCACCGATATTATTTTAATAGGTAATAAAATTGTCTTTAAGGCAACAACAAAATCTAGTGAGTCAATGAATTAATAATTGAGTCACTGAATTAATGATTGGAATGTATCATTTTATAGGTTGGACATCAAACTATTAGATGGATTTTATAGGTTGGACATCAATGACCTCACCAAAGATTAGGTTGATATGCTCACATGGATGTTCAACACAAGTTATTCAGTTTAGTTTATAGGTTAGTGGAGAGTTTTTTTCTTTAAATAGTTATATTTGAAATACTTTATAAATGGAAAAGAAATTATTATCATTATTTTAAAAGACCACCTGCTATAAATTTTTATTTTATGTTTTTTTAATTCTTGCATTTATCTCATAGTCGAGTGCAATAAGAATTGACCCAATCCATTATATTCAACTAGATTATCTAACTTGAAATTTTAGTGAAACCGTCTACTCAATGAGTTTGTAGTTTCAACAAAAAGAAGGTATATTTAAGTGCAATTTAAACGAAAAGAGAGTACAATGAGTACCACAAAAGTGATGGATTGATGTTTCAACGAAAAGGAGGGTATATTTAAGTGAAATTTAAACAAAAAGAGAGTACATTGAGTACCATAACAGTGATGTAATGATAAAATGGATTGCTATAGTTTACTTTTACAAAACTTGCAGAAGCTTAAGTCCACATTGTCGAACAAGTTAAATTTTAGAGTCCATTATTACTAAGATCTTGCTCTTCTCAGGGTAATTAATCTATTTACTATATGAAAAACAAAGTTGAAACAAAAGGAACTCGAGCCGAGAATCTGAAACGATGTTGCAAGAGTCTGAGGGAGGAGAACAAAAGATTGTGAGAGTGTCAGAGAGGAGAACAAAAGAGACTGGAAATAAAAGTGTAAGCGCTGAGATCCATGAAAATCGTGCAGGAGGAATTACACTCAGAGTCAATGTATACATGACTGTCACAAATGTACAAGTTAATTGCAGTTAATATTTTCTATTTTTATTTTTTATTTTTATATTTGTTGAGCTACGAAGTAACCTTATTTTATCTGATGAACATAATAAATGTGAAGCTTTGTGTAATTATAATCAATCTCTTGAACATAATTAAAATCTTTCTTCTATTTTCGTTTCGTTTTTGGTATAGATTTTAACTAAAATAATTTTAGCAAGATGTTACTCTTATACCTTAATTGCTTCGACTGAATCTATTACTCTTGGTGCTATTTGTGACAAGTGATTATGTGTTCCAGGTAATTATACCTTGATCTCTTGAAATTGCAAGAGACATGTATTTATATGGATAATTATCATGGTATAAGAGGTAAAAGTGAATGAACTTTTTGGGGGCTCCAGTAGTTGGAACATTGCATTTAACTACCATTTGTCGAGAATAAATGGAACAAACAGCTTATTTAGGAAGAGAATCCAGAAATTTGAGGAGATCTTTGCTAATGGACTAGTTGAGTTTGAATTCACTGCTAATACCATGTCTAGAATTTAATAGAAAAATGTTTTAAGAGCAAGAACATCACAGGGAGAAATATAAGCGTGGGCATTGATTTTGGAATGGTAACTAATTCTTAATAAAGAAATTTAGTGCTACAAATAGATGGTCGAGCAGTCACTTCAAATGAACATAACACATACAAAAAAACTTTCACATGAATATAGGGTTCCATTTAAAAATAGATTGTTATGGTCCAACAGTCTGTTCAAAATGACTGTAACACATACAAAAAAAAAATTCACATGAATCTAGGGTTCCATTTTGGGATACAGAAATTAGTAAGTAATTTCGTACCTAAAACCTTTCTATGATCTTCACATCAGCTATAAAATTTCCAAACATTACATCCTATTTAGAAGCCTAGAAGCTTACACTAACAACACAAATTTATAAAATCGAAACATCCCCACAAAATTTTTAAAATTGAAAACTGTATACCAAGCAACGTCCTCCAATGTTTTAACTTCTTCGAAGTCTTAATTTCTGCGTAAGTTTCTTCCTTATTCTTGATCTTTATCTAGCAAGTCAAGATTAGCACAATGACAAGGAAAACAATGAGGTCTTAATTTCCACGTGACTTTTTCCTTCAATCGGGAAAAACAATAAATGCTTTCTATTTGTATTGATTTAGAAAAGAAGAAAATATGTTTTCAGAAAACAATGGACGAATTACAAGAAATACATGTGATGTGAGATTTTCAACCAATTACAGAGTAAAGAAACATTAAGGTGAAGAAGAAATGTTTTCAAAAAGAAATCAACGAATTAAATACATATGATGTGGGATTTTCAGCTAATTGCAGACTAAAAAACATTCAACAACAAGGTGAAACATTTGATTGAAATTATGGCAGATACACCAATTTCATTGACATATGTGCATTCCTTATATTTAGAGCCCTAAAACAGAAATGCCATTCTAAAAGTTTGTTTGATATACACAAGAGATGAATGAATATTACTTGTTTGAAGCTATGAATTGGATAAAATCTATTGGCTCACCTTAGCTACAACCAGGTATGGTTCCCATGTTTGTCTTCCATATATGATGTAGCCAGAAGTGGACTTTAGCCTCGCAAACTGTTTCAACCCTCTACAAAGAAGTCAGCTTTTTCCCCGCAAACATTTCAACCCTCTGTAAAGAAGATTCCCTACATTTTGGTGGCACATCAAAGGAAAAGTTGATGTTAAACGATCCATGTAATGAGCAGATTTCTCAGCGCTCCAAAAATGGCAGACAACACGGGAAATACAACCCTCGGGTGCTAATATTAACCTCCACCATAACAAATTCGATCTTTCAAGCAGTCACAAAAGCTCAGGCAGCCAAAATCGGACACCTAAAACGAATGCTCAATCAACCAGTAGTCACAAAAGTTCAGGCAGTCACATAAACACAAAATCTAATCAACATCGGACGCCGAAAATATATGCTCAATCAACCAGCAGTCACAAAAGATCATCCAGTCAAGCACAAAATCTAATCAACAGACCATCTCACGGTAGTAACAAAAGCTAAAGCTTCTAAGTCCATTACAAATGCACAAAATCTCAAGCAGTCTCAAAAGCTAAAGCTTAAGCCGTTACGAGGGCACAAAAGCAAGCTAAAGCTTAAGACGTTACGAAAGCCCAAAATCTTGGGCAGTCACAAAAGCATAAAATCTAATCAATAGACCGTCTCAGGCAGTCACAAAATCTAAAACTGAGGCCTTTACAAAAGCACAACTAGTCATTAAAGCACAAAATCTAATCAACAAACCATCCTGAAAGCCCAGTTTCTGGTAAGAACACTCAAACGCACTTGTTTTGGGGTATCAGGAAGCCACTTGTTTTGAGGCATCAGGAAGCCACTTGTTTTGAGGCATCCACGAGTACATCGCACGTATGTGTTTTGGGTAATTCACCAATGGGGATATGTAATGATGTGAGCAATTATATGTTCATGAACCTTCCTGATTAGTTTTGATTGAAAATTTTACATATAAATTAATTAAACGGTTGATGTAATTATTTTATAATTTTTTTTGTATGAATTTTAATTTAAATATTAGAAAAATAATTAATTACATAATCAATAACTATATAACTATAATATATCATTTAGTATCTTATGTAATCTTCCAAATCAAATCAATAAATATAGTATATAGTAATATATAATTATAGTATATAATTTACTATTTTATTTAATCCTTCAAATCAATAAATATAGTATATAGTAATATAGTAATCGCTGATCCATTTAAGATTAATGTAAAATATATTTTGTTTTTTGTTTTTTATTAGAAAAGATAAATAAGGTAGTTTTATTTAGGATAGTGGAAATAAAGTTAAATTTAACATGGAGAGATTTCTTTGAAAATATCATCATAACGCATGGATATTTCCACATTATCACCTCATTATTTGGCATTTGGTGTAGTCCTACTTGCATTCATGTAATTTATAGTCTCTTCCTCCAATACCAGCTCTCTGAAATGCATTCTATTTCTAGGGTCATTGAACCATACTACTTGGAGTCAATAGCATGATTTTATTGCAAGTTTGTTACTAAATTTTCTGATCTACAATCTTGCGAAAATTGAACTTTGTTGAATGATTGGATAGTTGATCTACACCAAAGGATCTAGAATTAATCCTTAGATTCCCAAATGTTTAACAACTAATTCAATAAATTTAATACCTTTCATATCTTCTATTATTTTATTTTCTCCCTGATACAGGAATACAAAATAAGTAGGTTTGTTGAACCATGCATAGTATCTCAGCATATACCCTACACTTGGAAGTCCTAGATTACCTCTAGATTCCCCATCAATATTCAATTTCAGCCATTGTTCCTCAAAGTGTTCCCATAATTAGTTTAAAGTAGAGTTTTCACGTTAGTTGTAGTTCACCTTTGGAAAACATTGATAGGTCTCTTTGATTTCCCTTTGAGGTCTTAACCATATGTTATGAAGTGATAAATTTATCTTTGAATATTCTTAGGTTTCTTGCCTTCCGCGACGAGCACATGATAAAACCTAGCTTATAGTTTACCTTCCAAATATTTTTCAAGAGTAGAGGTTTCCACCATGATTAACCTCAGGATGATATTAATAATCTATTAGAAGAAGAGGATAGTGTTTTTTGATTGACATAACCCTTTTTGGTGGTTGTAGCTGAATGTCTTCATTGCCTTTTTGGATTATACATATTAAAAGAACTCTAGGTATCCATCTAGAATTGGATTTTAAACAACAAGATCTTTTAATCTAATTGGGACTGAAAATCTATCAGCACATGCGTATTTTTAAACAATAAAAAATTTAAATCTTTTTTAACTTCTTTTTTTAATATAATATTTAGTTATCTCAATTGTTATAGACTAATTAAATTGTATTTTAAACATAATATAATATTTTTTTAATAATATATCATTTTATATTTTATATATATTATAGTTGTATCTTATGTATTATTATAATAATTTTATATTTTAAACGTAATATATATATATATATATATATATATATATATATATATATAAAGTGAAACGGGGGTGTTACCTGCTATATTATAATAACAAAAATACTGAGAGATACGGCGGTACCGCTGCCACCAAATGTGCCGCCATTTTACGAGAAACCAGCACAATTTGGGGCAAGTATGTTGCTTCTAGGAAAAAAACCAAAATATTGTTTCGCCATCTGTCCTGCCTGAAGGAAACCATGAAAGATGGGAATATATCGTCTTGAATCTTAACAACAAGATTAAAAACTAGACTAATAAAGACAAGCTAAAATACTGGGTGACCTGTCTTCCTCATCCTCCTGCCACGCTGCACTGGCCTGAATGACAAATGGATGGGCACACGTTGGGCATTTCCGATTCACTAGGGCATTTAAGTAAGCATCCGTAACCATATCCAAACGTTGTCCCATTAGGATGGATTTGTGCTCCTGGTTTTCCATTTATCCTTTGAGTTCACACACTAGTTCCAGGTGTTTCATAAGGAGGAATGGTGTATGGGCACTGGAGCGTGCGTGCATTCATTTTTTGTTTGCCTCACCTAGGTTACCCTTCTCTGCTTCTGCACTGGCCTCATCTTTGTCCATGGATGCGATGTCTATCTGGTGAACAATCACTGCACAGGTCCTCACAGAGGCTCCCCCTTGTTTTGTCTCTTGCCAGAGGCTCCAGGACAGTCGGGGTGTCTTGCGTTTATGGTATTTCCTCTATGTAGTAGGTTGAGAAATCCTCTTCAAGATTTTTCCTTAAGCTACTTCTAGATTGAGTTTCAGGCGCAGTTGGGGGATTTTCTTCCTTCTTAATGTCTGTGGGCTGCCAATTATCTAGTGGTGGTGGGGTGTGAGCGATCTTCTCCATTGCAGACTCAATTGTAGGAGCATGGAGTGTGAGACGGGTGACGCTCGCTCTTTGATGAAGAATGGAGTTGGCCAGGGAGAGTCCTCTTTCCATATGTTTTCTCCTCTGGCGATGAGCAGTGTGGGGGTGCAAGCTGACTCGTGACGAGGCTTGCCTCGCTCCTGAGGCATCGTGGAAGAGGAGTGAGTGTAAAACTCACCAGGGCTCAGAAAAATCACTAGGGACTGGACGCAAAGAGAGACACATCAGAGCATACAGTCGGTGGGGAGTTGCAGAGAAAGAATGAGCCGATTGTTACCAGACCTCTTTGCTTTCACATTCTTGTGGGATGACTGCACTTGGCTTTTCTTTAACTCTGCCATATTTAATGCTTGCATTGCCAACCCTTTCGCACGAGGGAGAATTCACTCACCCAGAGGTCTATTGTAATGCCCAACTCCCATCGTTAATGCTGAATAGATGGGGAGAGGACTACCGCATTTAAACCTTGGCTAGGAGCTATGTCCGATGGAAATGTTGCGCAACGTGTCACCCCATCCGAGGCATTTTAAACTTAATATATTATTATAACTATATTTTATATTTGATATTCTATGTCCCTTGTTCCATAAACAAGGGTTTTCATACACCAATTTGGTATCTAGCTTGGCTTGATCTTAAAAATACATTATTGTTATTTCGGTCTTAGTGGACTTTAATCACCATCATAATCATCACCATCATATTTAATTATCTCACTTAATTTAAACGAATTAAATAATTAAATTATATTTTAAACATATCTAATAGTTTAATTTTTAAAATAAAATACCATTTTATATTTTTTAAATATATCTTATAATTATTGTAATAATTATATTCAAAATTTATCATTTTATATTTTTATGGTATAGCATTTTATGGGAATGGAAATGGAGTGAGGTAGAATATTTATATTTATGGGAACTTTGATAATACTTATTATTTTTAATTCATAATATTCAACAAGTAGAGTTAACCCATTAAGCTATCTTCATAGTATAATATAATATAAGTAACATTTTCAAAAAAATGTAAATTAATATTTATTTATAACTAAACCATTAAGTAACATTTAAAAAAATAAAAATTAAGATTTGTTTTAGAATTATTTTTTAATTTTTAGTTTATTTTAAAATAATTTTATTTATGTCCCCGAGGTGTAGGATAGTCGGTGACGGAGTGTGTTGTTAAGCCACTCCGTGATGTTAAAGTCACCGGTTCGAAACTTGCGGGGATAAAAAATCCAACCATGTTAAGGGTTGGTGTGGCTTAGGCCGGGTGCGATCCCGGGGTGATTTTGACGGCTTAGATGCCCCTAGTTGCGGTTTCTCAAGCCACAGGTTGATTTTGACGGCTTAGATGCCCCTAGTTGTTGTTTCTCAAGCCACAGGTTAATCGCGTACCCAACAGGTTCCGCACAAATTAACAAACAAAAAATAATTTTATTTATTAAATTTTTAAAAAGTTGATTTTACAAAAAAATATATTTCCCAAAAAAAAAAATTAGATTTTTCTAGAAAAAAAATTATAATATTATTATCTTATTTATCTTTTTAATATAAAAAGGTGATTTCCACTAATTTTTATTTTACTATATAACACATTTCTATTATTAATCAATATTTTAAATTCTCTTAAACACATATATTCATTATATTCTAACACTAATTTTTAATTTATTATAGAACACATTTCTTTTATTAATCAATATTTTAAATTCTCTTAAATACATATGAAATTCTCTTAAATACATATATTCATTATATTTTAACAAAAATGAAAGGTTATGTTTTAATTTTTCATATAATTTATAGAATTCAATATATTATAAAATATTTTTTTTTTCCTTTCTAAATTAATAAATAAAAATAATTTATTTTAAATTAATTAATTTTTAAAATATAAAATAATATATTTTATTAAGCATCATAAAATACAAAATAAAACCTATAAACAAAACTTATTAAATATATTATTTTGTCTTTATTATTCTTTTAACTAACTTTCGATGCTGATATACTCTAGTATGAAAATGGGATGATGATAGTTTATTGTTATAGAATTAATTGGTTTACCTACTTTACATTAAAATAAAGTGAATGTTTGATATTTAAATTTTCATTATAAAAAGGTTGTGATTATATAATCTTTTCATTTTTGAATGTTGTTTGGTTCTACGTTCTATTTAAAGCTTATGTTAGTTTATACAATCCAGTATCACATTGTTCTGCCAAATTAGTGGAAATCGAAGAAGGTGACAGATTGTGATGTCATTGTCAAAAATGGCAATCCGACATCTTCCTTGTCGAATGAAAACCAAGGCAGGTGGCACATTCGAGTCTGTGCAACATTGTGCTAGGAAACCAAGAAAGATTGGTGTGGTAAAACAGGACATTATAAGAAAGATTGTAGGTCTAAGAAGGTTGAAAAACCAAATCGATCTCATGGTATCTCTTCCACAAAGGCGAAAACCTCCATTGAAGAAGGAGGTGATGTTTACCTAGCATATACAAGTACACATGCATACCTTGATGTATGGTTGATCGACTCAGGTGTGTCATACCATATGACTCCTCACAGGGAGTGGTTCTCTAAATATGAAAAATCTCATGGTGGTTACGTATTCCTAGGAGATGAATCGACAACAAACATCTTGGGACGTGGAAGGGTTAAGTTTCTGCTAAAATATGGAAGGATTAGAACTCTCCCTGGGGTTCTGCACATTCCAAAACTAGCCAGGAGCCTAATATCTGTAAGAAATATGGATGATGCAAGAGTGGATACTATATTTCGAGAGAACACTTGCAAGATGGTATGAGGAGAAATGGTGTTGATGAGGGGAGTTCGATGTGGAACTTTGTACACGTTGTTGTGAAGCACTTATACTAATGGGTGTAACAGTTATGTTGTCCTTGAGTAGACAAATAAAGAAGACAATACCAATATCGTCCCTGAAAAGAATACCATGTTGTGGCATCAAAGACTGAGACATATTGGAGAAAAGGGCCTTCAAACACTACACGGTAAAGGTATGGTTGAAGGTATGTTTAATTGAACTATGGATTTTGATTTCTATGAACATTGCATATATGGTAAACAAAATCGAGTAAGATTCCCATCTAGTGCTACAAGACGAAAGGTGGTCTTAGAGTTGATAGACAATGATGTGTTTGGACCTGTTCTTGTTCCATCCCTAGGTAAATCTGTGTACTATGTTTCATTCATAGATGATTTTTTAAGGAACACATGGATTTATTTTCTTATAAAGAAATCTGAGGTATTTGATAAATTTAAAGAGTTTAAGGCTTTGGTAGAAAATCAGACAGAGAAGAAAATAAAGGTATTTGGAACAGATAATAGATGTGTTTAAAAAATAAATTGTCCATGGTTGGCTATTGTTCAGCATGGTTTGATATGGTTGAACATGGTTGAATATTGTTTAGAAAAGTTAGTGTTATGGTTGACCTAAATTTTATTTCACATTGTGACACTAAGAGGTTGTTAATATGGTTACATCTATTGTGATTCTCAACTTTGTTGAGTTATGCCAACTCACTACATTCCTTAATGGTTATGTCACATAATGACATTCATTTCGCATTGTGTCTTTTTTCAACTATTATTTCCTATTGTGACTTTCCTCAAGGATTATGTTAAATTGTAATGTTCCTCCATGATTATGTCACATTTTGACATTTAGTTTTGATAATTTATATTAAATTGTCAGGTTCCTGAATGATTATGTTGCATTATAACATTCATCAAAGGTTATCTCACATTGAATTTGGTTGACTATGATCATCCACGGTTGACAATGTTGGCATTGGATGACCATGGTTTACTGTATTTTATGATGTTTATTTTTGCTCGACTATGATTGATTGTGGTTAAAAATGATGTCCACGTTTGACCATGGTCAACATTCCTCAATGGTTATGTTGATTCAAACATTCCTCATTGGCTATGCTAGGTTGTTACTTTCATCTTGGCTTAGTGATATGTGAAAATTCTATGTTCCTCAATGGTTATGTTACATTCTGACATTCATTAAGGGTGATGTCCCATTGCAATGATCCTTAATAATTAAATTAGATTGTGGAATTCCTTTATGATTATGTCTTATTGTTACATTCATCTTTGTTTACTTATGATAAAAAAAAAAAATCTTTAATGGTTATGTTGCATGATGAAATTCATTAAGGGTTATGCCAAACTGTAAGATTCCATAAGTGTTAGGTTGCATCATAATTTTCCTCAATGGTTATATAGAATTATCTCAATTCATATATAGTAAAAGTACACCTTACAATGCTTACCAATTTGTAACGCCCCTTTGTTATGACAACAAACATCGATGTATATTAGGTAAAAAAGAAATGTGTATGCATTAGAAAATTAAAATCATCATGAAATAATTAATAGCATCCCAAGATACAAATCATAATAAAGTAATAATGGCACATTCGACACATTAACATAATTAACAACGACGCATAATCAATGCAAAAACATAAAGACCAACACAATTAAACACAGGACAATCAACTAAAGAAAATACAATAAATGATCAACCACGTCATTGAGTAATAGAGAACTAGTCATCCAACCTATATTGCATGGTTAGGACCTCTAGGACACATAAGAAACCCTCAAGCCCAGGATTCATCTCATTGATTTTGACCACTTAAGGTCTCAGGGTTGGCAACTGTTTTGAGGAACAAGGAGTTATCTACATCCATTAATAAACATAACTCATAAATTTGCATGCTATATTTAAGACATGGAGTAAGATTTAGGGCATGTACTAAACTTCAAACAACTCTCCTCTTTTTCCAAATACAACAAAGTTCAAAAATAAATCAACCATTATGGCTCGGTACTTCCAGTATGAAAGAAAAGCAAGTATTTCTAGTGTGAAATAAATACTTGCTTTGGGCATATATAAGTAAAGGTCAACATGGAAGAGACTGCTTATACTCTTAGAGCTTATGAGAGGCGATTCAATTGCCTCACCCAAGGTTAGGTTTATATGTGCAAATGGATGTTTGACATAGGTTATTTAGTTTAGGTTGGATTATCACTTAAGTGGATTGCTACGATGTAATCAATGAATATATAGTAATGTATCACCGATCTTATTTTAATAGGTAATAAAATTGTCTTTAAGGAAACAACAACATCTAGTGAGTCAGTGAATTAATGATCGAGTCATTGGATTAATGATTGGAATGTATCATTTTATAGGTTGGACATTAATGACCTCACCAAAGATTAGGTTGATATGCTCACATGTATGTTCAACACAAGTTATTCAATTTAGTTTATAGGTTAGTGGAGAGTTTTTTTCTTTGACAATGGTCGACCATGTTTTACTATGGATGACCATTAAATTATTAAATTTGAATAAAGATTGTGATATTTGATATGATTTCTTCATTTATATGATGATCTATAAATACGTTTATTTAAATTCACTACAGTATAATGTATGTGTTTAAAAAATAAATTGTCCATGGTTGACTATTGTTCAACATAGTTTGATATGGTTGAACATGGTTGAATATTGTTCAGCAAAGTTAGTGTTATGGTTGAACTAAATTTTATTTCACATTGTGACACTAAGAGGTTGATAATATGGTTACATCTATTGTGATTCTCAACTTGGTTGAGTTATGTCAACTTACTACATTCCTTAATGGTTATGTCACATAATGACATTCATTTCACATTGTGTCTTTCTTCAACTATTATTTCCCATTGTGACTTTCGTGAAGGATTATGTTAAATTGTGATGATATTCCATGATTATGTCACATTTGGCATTTAGTTTGGATAATTTATATTGAATTGCTAGGTTCTTGAATGATTATGTTGCATTATGACATTCATCAAAGGTTATGTCACATTGAATTTTGATGCAGGAGCATCGCCAACACATCAAGTGACCCAGCATGGAGCGGAAGACAGCTGGATAAACCAGCACACATTTTGAAAATACTTTGGGATTGTTGCATGATCTTAAATGACCCATTTAAGAGACGGCGCACTTTTATATTGTAATGGACCTTGAGCAGATATCTCTCGTCCTTAGGTAGATGAGTCATTTAACATAGTTAATGCTAGTAGATAGAACATTTAAGTCTAGATTTGATAGTTTAGAATTCGAGAGGGAAAAAGGATATAGACACCCTCATTGTATCATTGTAACATGATGAAAATAGGAGCAAGAAGAGAAGAGCAAGCAGAGAACTATGTGAAGAACATCCATGTACAAATATTGAATTAATAGAAGAAAGATTTGATTCAAATCCATGGTTATGTGTCTATTCTCTGTGTATTGATGTTATGCTCATGGATATTTGATTCCTGTCATACATGTGCTTCTATATGTTGTGTAAGTGATTTCATGGTTGAATAGAAGTTTGAGAGGGTGAATGAATGAGTTTCAATTGTTTCTCTAAGTGAGCCAAAAGATTCCTACAGGGAGCACAGTCGAATTGTCCACAAGGAGTGCGTTGACAGAAGGGTTCACTTAGAGATAGATTTTTTCCTCATTTCCTCTAGAGTGCAGAGAGGCATAGTGCCCTACAAGGAGTGCATAGGCCAAGTGAAGTCTCAGAGTTGTGATTCTGAAAAAAGTATTGGAAGACTGTTGCTGCAGGAGTGCACATGGTCGAAAGACTTCAACACTTAAGACGTTGTTGAAGATTTTCCACAAGGAGTGCATGCAGGAAGTTCTCAAAAGGACTTGAGAAGCGGTGTAACAACCCTCCTAGCTAAGGACAACTACCCTAACAATAGGTGCAATTTTTTTTATTTTTTTTTGTTGTTGTTGTTAAAGTGTGTGCACGCATGTAGAAGAAACAACCCCCTCGACCCTATATCACCACTCAAACCACCAAGACGCAAGTAAGATGAACATAATCAAGAAGACACGACATATCATAGTGACAACAAGAAATAAATTCCCCTGGACGCAAGGCGTGCAACTAGCAACTGTAAGCAGAAAAAGACACTAGGGGTTAGGCACAGTACTGTCACAGAATGAAAGAATCCAGCAGTAGAGTCGCAGTAGTGGAACTGTGCCTTTAAACAACCCGAGACTACTGATACGGCTCAGAGAGTGTCGCAAGAGTGGAACTGTGCCTTTAAACAACCCGAGACTCTTGATACAGCACTGGATCCCTTTCCCTGGATTACACACAGACATAAATACTAAGCTACAAGAGGAGTCTATATCCCGCCCGACACGGACAGACTACGCAATACAAAACCGCCAAGTACTGCAAGATCAGGGACAAACCATAAGCACGACACATTGCATTTTTCTAATAATTGCCATAATGAGCAACGACATCCATACCCTAATG
>ML794635.1:117330-131601 GCA_009831015.1 Picea engelmannii
GCACAGTTCCACTCTTGCGACACTCTCTGAGCCGTATCAGTAGTCTCGGGTTGTTTAAAGGCACAGTTCCACTACTGCGACTCTACTGCTGGATTCTTTCATTCTGTGACAGTACTGTGCCTAACCCCTAGTGTCTTTTTCTGCTTACAGTTGCTAGTTGCACGCCTTGCGTCCAGGGGAATTTATTTCTTGTTGTCACTATGATATGTCGTGTCTTCTTGATTATGTTCATCTTACTTGCGTCTTGGTGGTTTGAGTGGTGATATAGGGTCGAGGGGGTTGTTTCTTCTACATGCGTGCACACACTTTAACAACAACAACAAAAAAAAATAAAAAAAATTGCACCTATTGTTAGGGTAGTTGTCCTTAGCTAGGAGGGTTGTTACACCGCTTCTCAAGTCCTTTTGAGAACTTCCTGCATGCACTCCTTGTGGAAAATCTTCAACAACGTCTTAAGTGTTGAAGTCTTTCGACCATGTGCACTCCTGCAGCAACAGTCTTCCAATACTTTTTTCAGAATCACAACTCTGAGACTTCACTTGGCCTATGCACTCCTTGTAGGGCACTATGCCTCTCTGCACTCTAGAGGAAATGAGGAAAAAATCTATCTCTAAGTGAACCCTTCTGTCAACGCACTCCTTGTGGACAATTCGACTGTGCTCCCTGTAGGAATCTTTTGGCTCACTTAGAGAAACAATTGAAACTCATTCATTCACCCTCTCAAACTTCTATTCAACCATGAAATCACTTACACAACATATAGAAGCACATGTATGACAGGAATCAAATATCCATGAGCATAACATCAATACACAGAGAATAGACACATAACCATGGATTTGAATCAAATCTTTCTTCTATTAATTCAATATTTGTACATGGATGTTCTTCACATAGTTCTCTGCTTGCTCTTCTCTTCTTGCTCCTATTTTCATCATGTTACAATGATACAATGAGGGTGTCTATATCCTTTTTCCCTCTCGAATTCTAAACTATCAAATCTAGACTTAAATGTTCTATCTACTAGCATTAACTATGTTAAATGACTCATCTACCTAAGGACGAGAGATATCTGCTCAAGGTCCATTACAATATAAAAGTGCGCCGTCTCTTAAATGGGTCATTTAAGATCATGCAACAATCCCAAAGTATTTTCAAAATGTGTGCTGGTTTATCCAGCTGTCTTCCGCTCCATGCTGGGTCACTTGATGTGTTGGCGATGCTCCTGCATCAAAATTCAATGTGACATAACCTTTGATGAATGTCATAATGCAACATAATCATTCAAGAACCTAGCAATTCAATATAAATTATCCAAACTAAATGCCAAATGTGACATAATCATGGAATATCATCACAATTTAACATAATCCTTCACGAAAGTCACAATGGGAAATAATAGTTGAAGAAAGACACAATGTGAAATGAATGTCATTATGTGACATAACCATTAAGGAATGTAGTAAGTTGACATAACTCAACCAAGTTGAGAATCACAATAGATGTAACCATATTATCAACCTCTTAGTGTCACAATGTGAAATAAAATTTAGTTCAACCATAACACTAACTTTGCTGAACAATATTCAACCATGTTCAACCATATCAAACTATGTTGAACAATAGTCAACCATGGACAATTTATTTTTTAAACACATACATTATACTGTAGTGAATTTAAATAAACGTATTTATAGATCATCATATAAATGAAAAAATCATATCAAATATCACAATCTTTATTCAAATTTAATAATTTAATAATTTAATGGTCATCCATAGTAAAACATGGTCGACCATTGTCAAAGAAAAAAACTCTCCACTAACCTATAAACTAAATTGAATAACTTGTGTTGAACATACATGTGAGCATATCAACCTAATCTTTGGTGAGGTCATTAATGTCCAACCTATAAAATGATACATTCCAATCATTAATCCAATGACTCGATCATTAATTCACTGACTCACTAGATGTTGTTGTTTCCTTAAAGACAATTTTATTACCTATTAAAATAAGATCGGTGATACATTACTATATATTCATTGATTACATCGTAGCAATCCACTTAAGTGATAATCCAACCTAAACTAAATAACCTATGTCAAACATCCATTTGCACATATAAACCTAACCTTGGGTGAGGCAATTGAATCGCCTCTCATAAGCTCTAAGAGTATAAGCAGTCTCTTCCATGTTGACCTTTACTTATATATGCCCAAAGCAAGTATTTATTTCACACTAGAAATACTTGCTTTTCTTTCATACTGGAAGTACCGAGCCATAATGGTTGATTTATTTTTGAACTTTGTTGTATTTGGAAAAAGAGGAGAGTTGTTTGAAGTTTAGTACATGCCCTAAATCTTACTCCATGTCTTAAATATAGCATGCAAATTTATGAGTTATGTTTATTAATGGATGTAGATAACTCCTTGTTCCTCAAAACAGTTGCCAACCCTGAGACCTTAAGTGGTCAAAATCAATGAGATGAATCCTGGGCTTGAGGGTTTCTTATGTGTCCTAGAGGTCCTAACCATGCAATATAGGTTGGATGACTAGTTCTCTATTACTCAATGACGTGGTTGATCATTTATTGTATTTTCTTTAGTTGATTGTCCTGTGTTTAATTGTGTTGGTCTTTATGTTTTTGCATTGATTATGCGTCGTTGTTAATTATGTTAATGTGTCGAATGTGCCATTATTACTTTATTATGATTTGTATCTTGGGATGCTATTAATTATTTCATGATGATTTTAATTTTCTAATGCATACACATTTCTTTTTTACCTAATATACATCGATGTTTGTTGTCATAACAAAGGGGCGTTACAAATTGGTAAGCATTGTAAGGTGTACTTTTACTATATATGAATTGAGATAATTCTATATAACCATTGAGGAAAATTATGATGCAACCTAACACTTATGGAATCTTACAGTTTGGCATAACCCTTAATGAATTTCATCATGCAACATAACCATTAAAGATTTTTTTTTTTTATCATAAGTAAACAAAGATGAATGTAACAATAAGACATAATCATAAAGGAATTCCACAATCTAATTTAATTATTAAGGATCATTGCAATGGGACATCACCCTTAATGAATGTCAGAATGTAACATAACCATTGAGGAACATAGAATTTTCACATATCACTAAGCCAAGATGAAAGTAACAACCTAGCATAGCCAATGAGGAATGTTTGAATCAACATAACCATTGAGGAATGTTGACCATGGTCAAACGTGGACATCATTTTTAACCACAATCAATCATAGTCGAGCAAAAATAAACATCATAAAATACAGTAAACCATGGTCATCCAATGCCAACATTGTCAACCGTGGATGATCATAGTCAACCAAATTCAATGTGAGATAACCTTTGATGAATGTTATAATGCAACATAATCATTCAGGAACCTGACAATTTAATATAAATTATCAAAACTAAATGTCAAAATGTGACATAATCATGGAGGAACATTACAATTTAACATAATCCTTGAGGAAAGTCACAATAGGAAATAATAGTTGAAAAAAGACACAATGCGAAATGAATGTCATTATGTGACATAACCATTAAGGAATGTAGTGAGTTGGCATAACTCAACAAAGTTGAGAATCACAATAGATGTAACCATATTAACAACCTCTTAGTGTCACAATGTGAAATAAAATTTAGGTCAACCATAACACTAACTTTTCTAAACAATATTCAACCATGTTCAACCATATCAAACCATGCTGAACAATAGCCAACCATGGACAATTTATTTTTTAAACACATCTATTATCTGTTCCAAATACCTTTATTTTCTTCTCTGTCTGATTTTCTACCAAAGCCTTAAACTCTTTAAATTTATCAAATACCTCAGATTTCTTTATAAGAAAATAAATCCATGTGTTCCTTAAAAAATCATCTATGAATGAAACATAGTACACAGATTTACCTAGGGATGGAACAAGAACAGGTCCAAACACATCATTGTCTATCAACTCTAAGACCACCTTTCGTCTTGTAGCACTAGATGGGAATCTTACTCGATTTTGTTTACCATATATGCAATGTTCATAGAAATCAAAATCCATAGTTCAATTAAACATACCTTCAACCATACCTTTACCGTGTAGTGTTTGAAGGCCCTTTTCTCCAATATGTCTCAGTCTTTGATGCCACAACATGGTATTCTTTTCAGGGACGATATTGGTATTGTCTTCTTTATTTGTCTACTCAAGGACAACATAACTGTTACACCCATTAGTATAAGTGCTTCACAACAACGTGTACAAAGTTCCACATCGAACTCCCCTCATCAACACCATTTCTCCTCATACCATCTTGCAAGTGTTCTCTCGAAATATAGTATCCACTCTTGCATCATCCATATTTCTTACAGATATTAGGCTCCTGGCTAGTTTTGGAATGTGCAGAACCCCAGGGAGAGTTCTAATCCTTCCATATTTTAGCAGAAACTTAACCCTTCCACGTCCCAAGATGTTTGTTGTCGATTCATCTCCTAGGAATACGTAACCACCATGAGATTTTTCATATTTAGAGAACCACTCCCTGTGAGGAGTCATATGGTATGACACACCTGAGTCGATCAACCATACATCAAGGTATGCATGTGTACTTGTATATGCTAGGTAAACATCACCTCCTTCTTCAATGGAGGTTTTCGCCTTTGTGGAAGAGATACCATGAGATCGATTTGGTTTTTCAACCTTCTTAGACCTACAATCTTTCTTATAATGTCCTGTTTTACCACACCAATCTTTCTTGGTTTCCTAGCACAATGTTGCACAGACTCGAATGTGCCACCTGCCTTGGTTTTCATTCGACAAGGAAGATGTCGGATTGCCATTTTTGACAATGACATCACAATCTGTCACCTTCTTCGATTTCCACTAATTTGGCAGAACAATGTGATACTGGATTGTATAAACTAACATAAGCTTTAAATAGAACGTAGAACCAAACAACATTCAAAAATGAAAAGATTATATAATCACAACCTTTTTATAATGAAAATTTAAATATCAAACATTCACTTTATTTTAATGTAAAGTAGGTAAACCAATTAATTCTATAACAATAAACTATCATCATCCCATTTTCATACTAGAGTATATCAGCATCGAAAGTTAGTTAAAAGAATAATAAAGACAAAATAATATATTTAATAAGTTTTGTTTATAGGTTTTATTTTGTATTTTATGATGCTTAATAAAATATATTATTTTATATTTTAAAAATTAATTAATTTAAAATAAATTATTTTTATTTATTAATTTAGAAAGGAAAAAAAAAATATTTTATAATATATTGAATTCTATAAATTATATGAAAAATTAAAACATAACCTTTCATTTTTGTTAAAATATAATGAATATATGTATTTAAGAGAATTTCATATGTATTTAAGAGAATTTAAAATATTGATTAATAAAAGAAATGTGTTCTATAATAAATTAAAAATTAGTGTTAGAATATAATGAATATATGTGTTTAAGAGAATTTAAAATATTGATTAATAATAGAAATGTGTTATATAGTAAAATAAAAATTAGTGGAAATCACCTTTTTATATTAAAAAGATAAATAAGATAATAATATTATAATTTTTTTTCTAGAAAAATCTAATTTTTTTTTTTGGGAAATATATTTTTTTGTAAAATCAACTTTTTAAAAATTTAATAAATAAAATTATTTTTTGTTTGTTAATTTGTGCGGAACCTGTTGGGTACGCGATTAACCTGTGGCTTGAGAAACAACAACTAGGGGCATCTAAGCCGTCAAAATCAACCTGTGGCTTGAGAAACCGCAACTAGGGGCATCTAAGCCGTCAAAATCACCCCGGGATCGCACCCGGCCTAAGCCACACCAACCCTTAACATGGTTGGATTTTTTATCCCCGCAAGTTTCGAACCGGTGACTTTAACATCACGGAGTGGCTTAACAACACACTCCGTCACCGACTATCCTACACCTCGGGGACATAAATAAAATTATTTTAAAATAAACTAAAAATTAAAAAATAATTCTAAAACAAATCTTAATTTTTATTTTTTTAAATGTTACTTAATGGTTTAGTTATAAATAAATATTAATTTACATTTTTTTGAAAATGTTACTTATATTATATTATACTATGAAGATAGCTTAATGGGTTAACTCTACTTGTTGAATATTATGAATTAAAAATAATAAGTATTATCAAAGTTCCCATAAATATAAATATTCTACCTCACTCCATTTCCATTCCCATAAAATGCTATACCATAAAAATATAAAATGATAAATTTTGAATATAATTATTACAATAATTATAAGATATATTTAAAAAATATAAAATGGTATTTTATTTTAAAAATTAAACTATTAGATATGTTTAAAATATAATTTAATTATTTAATTCGTTTAAATTAAGTGAGATAATTAAATATGATGGTGATGATTATGATGGTGATTAAAGTCCACTAAGACCGAAATAACAATAATGTATTTTTAAGATCAAGCCAAGCTAGATACCAAATTGGTGTATGAAAACCCTTGTTTATGGAACAAGGGACATAGAATATCAAATATAAAATATAGTTATAATAATATATTAAGTTTAAAATGCCTCGGATGGGGTGACACGTTGCGCAACATTTCCATCGGACATAGCTCCTAGCCAAGGTTTAAATGCGGTAGTCCTCTCCCCATCTATTCAGCATTAACGATGGGAGTTGGGCATTACAATAGACCTCTGGGTGAGTGAATTCTCCCTCGTGCGAAAGGGTTGGCAATGCAAGCATTAAATATGGCAGAGTTAAAGAAAAGCCAAGTGCAGTCATCCCACAAGAATGTGAAAGCAAAGAGGTCTGGTAACAATCGGCTCATTCTTTCTCTGCAACTCCCCACCGACTGTATGCTCTGATGTGTCTCTCTTTGCGTCCAGTCCCTAGTGATTTTTCTGAGCCCTGGTGAGTTTTACACTCACTCCTCTTCCACGATGCCTCAGGAGCGAGGCAAGCCTCGTCACGAGTCAGCTTGCACCCCCACACTGCTCATCGCCAGAGGAGAAAACATATGGAAAGAGGACTCTCCCTGGCCAACTCCATTCTTCATCAAAGAGCGAGCGTCACCCGTCTCACACTCCATGCTCCTACAATTGAGTCTGCAATGGAGAAGATCGCTCACACCCCACCACCACTAGATAATTGGCAGCCCACAGACATTAAGAAGGAAGAAAATCCCCCAACTGCGCCTGAAACTCAATCTAGAAGTAGCTTAAGGAAAAATCTTGAAGAGGATTTCTCAACCTACTACATAGAGGAAATACCATAAACGCAAGACACCCCGACTGTCCTGGAGCCTCTGGCAAGAGACAAAACAAGGGGGAGCCTCTGTGAGGACCTGTGCAGTGATTGTTCACCAGATAGACATCGCATCCATGGACAAAGATGAGGCCAGTGCAGAAGCAGAGAAGGGTAACCTAGGTGAGGCAAACAAAAAATGAATGCACGCACGCTCCAGTGCCCATACACCATTCCTCCTTATGAAACACCTGGAACTAGTGTGTGAACTCAAAGGATAAATGGAAAACCAGGAGCACAAATCCATCCTAATGGGACAACGTTTGGATATGGTTACGGATGCTTACTTAAATGCCCTAGTGAATCGGAAATGCCCAACGTGTGCCCATCCATTTGTCATTCAGGCCAGTGCAGCGTGGCAGGAGGATGAGGAAGACAGGTCACCCAGTATTTTAGCTTGTCTTTATTAGTCTAGTTTTTAATCTTGTTGTTAAGATTCAAGACGATATATTCCCATCTTTCATGGTTTCCTTCAGGCAGGACAGATGGCGAAACAATATTTTGGTTTTTTTCCTAGAAGCAACATACTTGCCCCAAATTGTGCTGGTTTCTCGTAAAATGGCGGCACATTTGGTGGCAGCGGTACCGCCGTATCTCTCAGTATTTTTGTTATTATAATATAGCAGGTAACACCCCCGTTTCACTTTATATATATATATATATATATATATATATATATATATATATTACGTTTAAAATATAAAATTATTATAATAATACATAAGATACAACTATAATATATATAAAATATAAAATGATATATTATTAAAAAAATATTATATTATGTTTAAAATACAATTTAATTAGTCTATAACAATTGAGATAACTAAATATTATATTAAAAAAAGAAGTTAAAAAAGATTTAAATTTTTTATTGTTTAAAAATACGCATGTGCTGATAGATTTTCAGTCCCAATTAGATTAAAAGATCTTGTTGTTTAAAATCCAATTCTAGATGGATACCTAGAGTTCTTTTAATATGTATAATCCAAAAAGGCAATGAAGACATTCAGCTACAACCACCAAAAAGGGTTATGTCAATCAAAAAACACTATCCTCTTCTTCTAATAGATTATTAATATCATCCTGAGGTTAATCATGGTGGAAACCTCTACTCTTGAAAAATATTTGGAAGGTAAACTATAAGCTAGGTTTTATCATGTGCTCGTCGCGGAAGGCAAGAAACCTAAGAATATTCAAAGATAAATTTATCACTTCATAACATATGGTTAAGACCTCAAAGGGAAATCAAAGAGACCTATCAATGTTTTCCAAAGGTGAACTACAACTAACGTGAAAACTCTACTTTAAACTAATTATGGGAACACTTTGAGGAACAATGGCTGAAATTGAATATTGATGGGGAATCTAGAGGTAATCTAGGACTTCCAAGTGTAGGGTATATGCTGAGATACTATGCATGGTTCAACAAACCTACTTATTTTGTATTCCTGTATCAGGGAGAAAATAAAATAATAGAAGATATGAAAGGTATTAAATTTATTGAATTAGTTGTTAAACATTTGGGAATCTAAGGATTAATTCTAGATCCTTTGGTGTAGATCAACTATCCAATCATTCAACAAAGTTCAATTTTCGCAAGATTGTAGATCAGAAAATTTAGTAACAAACTTGCAATAAAATCATGCTATTGACTCCAAGTAGTATGGTTCAATGACCCTAGAAATAGAATGCATTTCAGAGAGCTGGTATTGGAGGAAGAGACTATAAATTACATGAATGCAAGTAGGACTACACCAAATGCCAAATAATGAGGTGATAATGTGGAAATATCCATGCGTTATGATGATATTTTCAAAGAAATCTCTCCATGTTAAATTTAACTTTATTTCCACTATCCTAAATAAAACTACCTTATTTATCTTTTCTAATAAAAAACAAAAAACAAAATATATTTTACATTAATCTTAAATGGATCAGCGATTACTATATTACTATATACTATATTTATTGATTTGAAGGATTAAATAAAATAGTAAATTATATACTATAATTATATATTACTATATACTATATTTATTGATTTGATTTGGAAGATTACATAAGATACTAAATGATATATTATAGTTATATAGTTATTGATTATGTAATTAATTATTTTTCTAATATTTAAATTAAAATTCATACAAAAAAAATTATAAAATAATTACATCAACCGTTTAATTAATTTATATGTAAAATTTTCAATCAAAACTAATCAGGAAGGTTCATGAACATATAATTGCTCACATCATTACATATCCCCATTGGTGAATTACCCAAAACACATACGTGCGATGTACTCGTGGATGCCTCAAAACAAGTGGCTTCCTGATGCCTCAAAACAAGTGGCTTCCTGATACCCCAAAACAAGTGCGTTTGAGTGTTCTTACCAGAAACTGGGCTTTCAGGATGGTTTGTTGATTAGATTTTGTGCTTTAATGACTAGTTGTGCTTTTGTAAAGGCCTCAGTTTTAGATTTTGTGACTGCCTGAGACGGTCTATTGATTAGATTTTATGCTTTTGTGACTGCCCAAGATTTTGGGCTTTCGTAACGTCTTAAGCTTTAGCTTGCTTTTGTGCCCTCGTAACGGCTTAAGCTTTAGCTTTTGAGACTGCTTGAGATTTTGTGCATTTGTAATGGACTTAGAAGCTTTAGCTTTTGTTACTACCGTGAGATGGTCTGTTGATTAGATTTTGTGCTTGACTGGATGATCTTTTGTGACTGCTGGTTGATTGAGCATATATTTTCGGCGTCCGATGTTGATTAGATTTTGTGTTTATGTGACTGCCTGAACTTTTGTGACTACTGGTTGATTGAGCATTCGTTTTAGGTGTCCGATTTTGGCTGCCTGAGCTTTTGTGACTGCTTGAAAGATCGAATTTGTTATGGTGGAGGTTAATATTAGCACCCGAGGGTTGTATTTCCCGTGTTGTCTGCCATTTTTGGAGCGCTGAGAAATCTGCTCATTACATGGATCGTTTAACATCAACTTTTCCTTTGATGTGCCACCAAAATGTAGGGAATCTTCTTTACAGAGGGTTGAAATGTTTGCGGGGAAAAAGCTGACTTCTTTGTAGAGGGTTGAAACAGTTTGCGAGGCTAAAGTCCACTTCTGGCTACATCATATATGGAAGACAAACATGGGAACCATACCTGGTTGTAGCTAAGGTGAGCCAATAGATTTTATCCAATTCATAGCTTCAAACAAGTAATATTCATTCATCTCTTGTGTATATCAAACAAACTTTTAGAATGGCATTTCTGTTTTAGGGCTCTAAATATAAGGAATGCACATATGTCAATGAAATTGGTGTATCTGCCATAATTTCAATCAAATGTTTCACCTTGTTGTTGAATGTTTTTTAGTCTGCAATTAGCTGAAAATCCCACATCATATGTATTTAATTCGTTGATTTCTTTTTGAAAACATTTCTTCTTCACCTTAATGTTTCTTTACTCTGTAATTGGTTGAAAATCTCACATCACATGTATTTCTTGTAATTCGTCCATTGTTTTCTGAAAACATATTTTCTTCTTTTCTAAATCAATACAAATAGAAAGCATTTATTGTTTTTCCCGATTGAAGGAAAAAGTCACGTGGAAATTAAGACCTCATTGTTTTCCTTGTCATTGTGCTAATCTTGACTTGCTAGATAAAGATCAAGAATAAGGAAGAAACTTACGCAGAAATTAAGACTTCGAAGAAGTTAAAACATTGGAGGACGTTGCTTGGTATACAGTTTTCAATTTTAAAAATTTTGTGGGGATGTTTCGATTTTATAAATTTGTGTTGTTAGTGTAAGCTTCTAGGCTTCTAAATAGGATGTAATGTTTGGAAATTTTATAGCTGATGTGAAGATCATAGAAAGGTTTTAGGTACGAAATTACTTACTAATTTCTGTATCCCAAAATGGAACCCTAGATTCATGTGAATTTTTTTTTTGTATGTGTTACAGTCATTTTGAACAGACTGTTGGACCATAACAATCTATTTTTAAATGGAACCCTATATTCATGTGAAAGTTTTTTTGTATGTGTTATGTTCATTTGAAGTGACTGCTCGACCATCTATTTGTAGCACTAAATTTCTTTATTAAGAATTAGTTACCATTCCAAAATCAATGCCCACGCTTATATTTCTCCCTGTGATGTTCTTGCTCTTAAAACATTTTTCTATTAAATTCTAGACATGGTATTAGCAGTGAATTCAAACTCAACTAGTCCATTAGCAAAGATCTCCTCAAATTTCTGGATTCTCTTCCTAAATAAGCTGTTTGTTCCATTTATTCTCGACAAATGGTAGTTAAATGCAATGTTCCAACTACTGGAGCCCCCAAAAAGTTCATTCACTTTTACCTCTTATACCATGATAATTATCCATATAAATACATGTCTCTTGCAATTTCAAGAGATCAAGGTATAATTACCTGGAACACATAATCACTTGTCACAAATAGCACCAAGAGTAATAGATTCAGTCGAAGCAATTAAGGTATAAGAGTAACATCTTGCTAAAATTATTTTAGTTAAAATCTATACCAAAAACTAAACGAAAATAGAAGAAAGATTTTAATTATGTTCAAGAGATTGATTATAATTACACAAAGCTTCACATTTATTATGTTCATCAGATAAAATAAGGTTACTTCGTAGCTCAACAAATATAAAAATAAAAAATAAAAATAGAAAATATTAACTGCAATTAACTTGTACATTTGTGACAGTCATGTATACATTGACTCTGAGTGTAATTCCTCCTGCACGATTTTCATGGATCTCAGCGCTTACACTTTTATTTCCAGTCTCTTTTGTTCTCCTCTCTGACACTCTCACAATCTTTTGTTCTCCTCCCTCAGACTCTTGCAACATCGTTTCAGATTCTCGGCTCGAGTTCCTTTTGTTTCAACTTTGTTTTTCATATAGTAAATAGATTAATTACCCTGAGAAGAGCAAGATCTTAGTAATAATGGACTCTAAAATTTAACTTGTTCGACAATGTGGACTTAAGCTTCTGCAAGTTTTGTAAAAGTAAACTATAGCAATCCATTTTATCATTACATCACTGTTATGGTACTCAATGTACTCTCTTTTTGTTTAAATTTCACTTAAATATACCCTCCTTTTCGTTGAAACATCAATCCATCACTTTTGTGGTACTCATTGTACTCTCTTTTCGTTTAAATTGCACTTAAATATACCTTCTTTTTGTTGAAACTACAAACTCATTGAGTAGACGGTTTCACTAAAATTTCAAGTTAGATAATCTAGTTGAATATAATGGATTGGGTCAATTCTTATTGCACTCGACTATGAGATAAATGCAAGAATTAAAAAAACATAAAATAAAAATTTATAGCAGGTGGTCTTTTAAAATAATGATAATAATTTCTTTTCCATTTATAAAGTATTTCAAATATAACTATTTAAAGAAAAAAACTCTCCACTAACCTATAAACTAAACTGAATAACTTGTGTTGAACATCCATGTGAGCATATCAACCTAATCTTTGGTGAGGTCATTGATGTCCAACCTATAAAATCCATCTAATAGTTTGATGTCCAACCTATAAAATGATACATTCCAATCATTAATTCAGTGACTCAATTATTAATTCATTGACTCACTAGATTTTGTTGTTGCCTTAAAGACAATTTTATTACCTATTAAAATAATATCGGTGATACATGACTATATATTCATTGATTCCATCGTAGCAATCCACTTCAGTGATAATCTAACCTAAACTGAATAACCTATGTTCAACATCCATTTGCAAATATCATCCTAACCTAGGGTGAGGCAATTGAATTGCCTCTCACAAGCTCTAACAGTATAAGGAGTCTATTCCACATTGACATTTACTTATATACGGCCAAAGCAACTATTTATTTCATACTGGAAATACTTTCTTTTCTTTCATACTGGAAGTACCGAGCCATAATGGTTGATTTATTTTCGAAGTTCGTTGTATTTGGAAAAAGAGGAGAGATGTTTGAAGTTTAGTACATGCCCTAAATCTTACTCGATGCCTTAAATCTAGCATGGGAATTTATGAGTTGTGTTTATTAATGGATGTAGATAGCTCCTTGTTCCTCAGAACGGTTTCCAACATTCAGACCTTAAGTGGTCAAAATCAATGAGATGAATCCTGGGCTTGAGTTTTGCTTATGTGTCCTAGAAGTCTTAACCATGCAAGATAGGTTGGGCGGCTAGTTCTTTATTAGTCAATGACGTGGTTGATCATTTATTGTATTTTCTTCAGTTGATTGTGTTGTGTTTAATTGTGTTGATCTTTATGTTTTCACATTGATTATGTGTCATTGTTAATTATGTTAATGCATCGAATGTGGCATTATTACTTTATTATGATTTTTATCTTGGGATGTTATTAATTATTTCATGACGATTTTAATATTCTAATGCATAGACATTTTTTTTTACCTATTATACATCGATGTTTGTTTTCGTAACAGAGGGGCGTTACAAATTGGTAATCATTGTAATGTGTAATTTTACTATATATGAATTGAGATAATTCTACATAACCATTGAGGAAAATTACGATGCAACCTAACACTTATGGAATCTTTCAGTTTGGCATAACCCTTAATGAATTTCATCATGCAACATAACCATTGAAGAATAAAAAAATTTATCATAAGTAAACAAAGATGAATGTCACAATAAGACATAACCATAAAGGAGTTATGCAATCAAATTTAATTCTTAAGGATCATTGCAGTGCAACATCACCCTTAATGAATGTCAGAATGTAACATAACCATTGAGGAACATAGCATTTTCACATTTAACTAAGCCAAGCTTAAAGTAACAACCTAGCATAGCCAATGAGGAATGTATGAATCAACATAACCATTGAGGAATGTCGACCATGGT
>ML794635.1:165142-178616 GCA_009831015.1 Picea engelmannii
TTGGTAGACCTCTATAACCCCTGGAGTCAATACTCCGCCAGGTGAACTAGTAGGAGACTAAGGGCTCTAAGGAATAAGGCCCCCGCCTTATTGCGCGCCCCTTAGAATCATCGTGAGCGACTGTCGTAGTCGGCCCTCACGACATCGTGGGTCCTCTCAAACTAGGTAATCGTTAACCTACAGTTCGAGCCACGGCGGGAGTGCTAGCAGGCGGTGACAGGGCTGCTGTCCACCCCTCTCCCTCAACCTCTCTGTAATCATCTGTGGCCCCTTTACTCCATATGTGAGTCAAGTCGACAAGCTATCGTCAGCCTGCATCACCAATAATCA
Organism: Picea engelmannii; assembly: GCA_009831015.1. Lineage (NCBI taxonomy): Eukaryota > Viridiplantae > Streptophyta > Pinopsida > Pinales > Pinaceae > Picea > Picea engelmannii. Next base: position 165,473 of record ML794635.1, read on the forward strand.
TGTCATAAATGTCGACATCAAAACATCAAATCAAATGAAACATCATAATAAACATAACAACCCAAAAGCACACTCCCTGACTCAGTCCGGAGTCCAAGGGGGTCCTGCCGATGCCTCTGCATCCTCAAGGTCAAAACCCTGCACACTCAATAAAACTGAGTCAATAGCACCTGTCTACATCAAATAGTAACACCTCAAGTCATCTGTCAATCACATCATACTCAATATAAAAGGTCTAACATAAAAAGGGTCCAGATCACTTGCGAGCAAGTGTCCTCAAATAATAAGTGTTCTCAGTGTGCCAGAGTGGGATGTTACAGGAACATAGCATTTTCACATATAACTAATCCAAGCTGAAAGTAACAACCTAGCATAGCCAATCAGGAATGTTTGAATTAACATAACCATTGAGGAATGTCGACCATGGTCAAACATGGCCATCATTTTCAACCACATTCAATCATAGTCGAGCAAAATTAAACATAATAAAATAAAATAAACCATTGTCATCCAATGCCATAATGGTCAATCGTGGTTGATCATAGTCAACCAAATTCAATGTGACAAAACCTTTGATGAATGTCATAATGCAACATAATCATTCAAGATCCTATCAATTCAATATAAATTATCCAAACTAAATGTCAAAATGTGACATAATCATGGAGGAACATCACAATATAACATAATCCTTGAGGAAAGTCACAATAGGAAATACTAGTTGAAGAAAGACACAATGTGAAATGAATGTCATTATGCGACATAACCATTAAGGAATGTACTAAGTTGACATAACTCAACCAAATTGAGAATCACAATAGATGTAACCATATTATCAACCTTTTAGTGTCACAATGTGAAATAAAATTTAGTTCAACCATAACACTAACTTTTCTAAACAATATTAAACCATGTTCAACCATATCAAACCATGTTGAACAATAGTCAACCATGGACAATTTATTTTTTAAACACATACATTATATTGTAAAGAATTTAAATAAACGTATTTATATATCATCATAACAATGAAGAAATCAATATCAAATATCACAATATTTATTCAAATTTAATAATTTAATGGTCATCCATAGTAAAATGTGGTCCACCATTGTCAACGATAATCATCCATAGTCAACCATAATCATCCATTATATTTTCTTCTCTGTCTGATTTTCTACCAGAGCCTTAAACTGTTTAAATTTATCAAATACTTCAGATTTCTTTCTAAGAAAATAAATCCATGTGTTCCTTGAAAAATCATCTATGAATGAAACATAATACACAGATTTAGCTAGGGATGGAATAGGAACAGGTCCAAACACATCACTGTGTATCAACTCTAAGATCCCCTTTGCTCTTGTAGCACCAGATGGGAATCTTACTCGATTTTGTCTACCATATATGCAATTTTCACAGAAATCAAAATCCAGAGTGCAATTAAACATACCTTCAACCATAACTTTACTGTGTAGTGTTCGAAGGCCCTTTTCTCCAATATGTCCCAGTCATTGATGCCACAGCATGGTCTTCTTTTCAGGGATGATATTGGTCTTGTCTTCTTTATTTGTCTGCTCAAGGACAACAGAACTGTTACACCCATTAGTATAAGTGATTCATAACAACTTATACAAAGTTCCACATCGACCTCCCCTCATCAACACCATTGCTCCTCGTACCATCTTGCAAGTGTTATTTCCAAATACAATATCCACTCCTTCATCATCCATCTTGCTTACAGATATTAGGCTCCTGGCTATTTTTGGAATGTGCAGAACCCCAGGGAGAGTTCTAATCCTTCCATATTTTAGCAGCAACTTAACCCTTCCATGTCCCAAGATGTTTGTTGTCGAGTCATCTCCTAGGAATACGTCAACACCATCATATTCTTCATATTCAGAGAACCACTCCCTGTGAGGATTCATATGGTATGACGCACTTGAGTCGATCAACCATACATCAAGTTTTGCATGTGTAGTTATAGATGCTAGGTAAACATCACCTCCTTCTTCAGTGGAGGTTTTCGCCTCTATGGAAGAGATACTATTAGATCCCTTTGGTTTTTCAACCATCTTAGACCCACAATATTTCTTATAATGCCCTGTTTTACCACACTTCCAGCATTTCCTCAAATATATTTTTGGAGACTTAGATCTACCTGTAGATTTACATCTGCATCACGAAGGCCTACCAAGGTTCTTGTCTTAGGTACGCCCTCTTACAAATAAAGCATCTGTGTTGTGACCATCCATGCTTTTTCACATCATCGCTTTAGATAACAAGGGTAGCCAAGTCTTGGCGCCACCACCACTCTCAACACTGCCACATTTCAACTAGGAACCACCTCCCTTCTTCCATACGGAGAAACTACTTCTCATTTTTGAGTTCATAAGACATATTGTTGATAAAATTCATCGAGACACCCTCATGCATCAAATAATTGACATGTTGTACAAGGCCTACTCGAACTCACCAACAACACAGAAGTGTCCTACTTGTGTCAGGCCATTCATGCTCTAGCCGAGGAATGACCCCCTCAGCGGTGACCCGAGTGACCGGACCTCGGGTGAAAGTGGGTAATTTACTTGGTTTGGCTATCAAGAGCATTCTCAGCTTGGCTCCTTGCACTGTAACAATGAAGTTTTATAGCTATGTCTTTAATTTTCAGTCTATGTCCTCTGTCTGTCTTAGTTTCTGAGCACAATGTTGCACAGACTCAAATGCGCCACTTGCCCTAGTTTTCGTTCGACATGGAAGATGTCAGATTGCCATTTTTGACAATGACATCACAATCTGTCACCTTCTTCAGTTTCCACTAATTTGGCAGAACAACGCGATACTAGATTGTATAAACTAACATAAGCTTTAAATATAACGTAGAACCAAACAAAATTCAATAATGAAAAGATTAGATAATCACAACATTTGTATAATGAAAATTTAAATATCAAACATTCACTTTATTTTAAAGTAAAGTAGGTAAACCAATTAATTCTCTGAACAATAAACTATCATCATCCCATTTTCAAACTGGAGTAGATCATCATCGAAAGTTAGTTAAGAGAATAATAAATACAAAATAATATATTTAATAAGTTTTGTTTATAGGTTTTATTTTGTATTTTATGATGCTTAATAAAATATATTATTTTATATTTTAAAAATTAATATTATAGATGTTTAATTAATTAAAAATAAATTATTTTTCTTTATTAATTTAAAAAAGAAAAAAAGTATTTTATAATATATTTAATTCTATAAATTATATGAAAAATTAAAACATAAGAGAATTTAAAATATTAATTAATAAAAGAAAAGTGTTATATAATAAATTAAAAATTTGTGTTAGAATATAATGAATATATGTGTTTAAAAGAATTTAAAATATTGATTAATAAAAGAAATGTGTTATATAGTAAATTAAAATTTAGTGGAAATCATCATTTTATATTAAAAAGATAAATAAGATAATAATATTATAATTTTTTTTTAGAAAAATCTAATTTTTTTTTACGGAATATATTTTTTTTAAAAAGAACTTTTTAAAAATTTAATAAATAAAATTATTTTGAAATAAACTAAAACTTAAAATAATTCTAGAATAAATCTTAATTTTTTTTTTTTTAAATGTTACTTAATGGTTTAGTTATAAATAAATGTAAATTTACATTTTTTTCAAAATGTTACTTATATTATATTATACTATGAAGATAGCTTAATGGGTTAACTCTACTTGTTGAGTATTATGAATTCAAAGTAATACTTATTATCAAAGTTCCTATAAATATAAATATTGTACCTCACTCGATTTCCATTCCCATAAAATGTTATACCATAAAAATATAAAATGATAAATTTTGAATATAATTATTATAATAATTATAAGATATATTTAAAAAATATAAAATGATATTTTATTTTAAAAATTAAAATATTAGAGTATGTTTAAAATATAATTTAATTATTTAATTCGTTTAAATTAAGTGAGATAATTAAATATGATGGTGATGATTATGATGGTGATTAAAGTCCACTAAGACCGAAATAACAATAATGTATCTTTAAGATCAAGTCAAGCTAGATACCAAATTGGTGTATGAAACCCCTTGTTTATGGGACAAGGGACATAGAATATCTTATCTAAAATATAGTTATAATAATATATTAAGTTTAAAATGCCCCGGATGGGGTGACACGTTGCGCAAAATTTCCATCCGGCATAGAGCCTATCCAAGGTTTAAATGCGGCAAGCTATTCCCCATCTATTCAACATTAACGATGGGAGCAGGCCATTACATTAGACCTTCGGGTGGGTGACTTCTCCCTCGCATGAAAGGGTCGGCACTGCAAGCATTAAATATGGCAGAGTTAAAGTGAATCTAGGTGAAGTCATCCCACAAGAATGTGAAAGCAAAGAGGTCTGGTTGTAGTCGGCTCATTCTTTCTCTGCAACTCCCCGGCCACTATAAGTTCTTGTCCATTTCTCTTTGCATCCTGTCCCTGGTGATTTTTCAGAGCCCTAGTGATTTTTACACTCACTCCTCTTCCACGATGCCTCGGGAACGAGGTAAGACACCCACGCTACTCATCACGAGAGGAGACAATATATGGAAAGAGCACTCTCGCTTGCCAACTCCATTCTTCGTCAAAGAGCGCTCATCACCTGTCTCGCACATTAACAAAGAAAGAAGAAAATCCTGCAACTGGGCCTGAAACTCAAGCTGGAAGTAGCTTAAGGTGAAATCTTGAAGAGGATTTCCCAACCTACTACATAGGGGAAATACCATACATAGAAGACACCCCAACTACCCTAGAGCCTCAAGCAAAGAGACAAAACAAGGGGGAGGCTCTGTTAGCATCTCCCAACATGCTATATTGAGGAGGTGCCTTACATGATTGCGGTCTCGTAGGGGACCTGTGTAGTAATGGTTCACCACATAGACATTGCATCCATGGACAAAGACGAGGCCAATGCAGAAGCAGAGAAGGGTAACCCAGGTGAGGCAGACACAAAAGGAATGCATGCACGCTCTGGTGCCCATCCACCATTCCTCCATGCGGCACACCTGGAACTAGTGTTTGAACTCTGAGGACAAATGGAAAACCAGGAGCATAGATCCATCCTAATGGGACAACATTTGGATATGCTTCTGGACGCTTACTTCAATTCCCTAGTGAATCGAAAATTCCCAACGTGCACCCAGCCATTTGTCATTCAAGCCAGAGTAGTGTGGCAGGAGGACGAGGATGACAGGTCACTGGGTATTTGAGCTTGTCTTTATTAGTCTGGTTTGTAATCTTATTGTTCAAAGTCAAGATGATATATTTCCATCTTTCCTGGTTTCCTTTGGGCAGGACAGATGGCAAAATGATATTTTGGTTTTTTTCCTAGAGGCAACATACGTGCCCCAAATTGTGTTGGTTTCTGATAAAATGGAGACACATTTGGTGGCAGCAGTACCATTGTATCTCTCTGCATTTTTGTTAATATAATATACCAGGTAACACCCCTTTTTGACTTAAAATATATATATATATATATATATATATATATATATATATATATATATATATATATATATATATATATTACATTTAAAATACAAAATTATTATAATAATACATAAGATACAACTATAATAATTGTAAAATATAAAATGATATATTATTAAAAAAATATTATATTATGTTTAAAATACAATTTAAGTAGTTTATAACAATTGAGATAACTAAATATAATATAAGAAAAATGTTAAAAAAGATTTAAATTTTTTATTGTTTAAAAAAATGCATGTGCTTATAGATTTTCAGATTTTGTTATTTGAAATCCAATTATAGATGTATACCTATAGTTCTTTTAAGATGTATAATCCAAAAAGGCAATGACGTCATTCACCTAAAACCACCAGAAAGGGTTATGTCAATCAAAAATGCCTATCCTCTTCTTCTAATAGATTATTACTATCATCCTGAGGTTAATCATGGTGGAAACCTCTACTCTTGAAAAATATTTGGAAGGTAAACTATAAGCTAGGATTTATCTTGTGTTGGTCATGGAAGACAAGAAACCTAAGAATATTCAAAGCTGAATTCCTCACTTCATAACGTATGGTAAAGAGCTCAAAGGGAAATCAGAGAGACCTGTCAATGTTTTCCAAAGGTGAACTACAACTAATGTGAAAACTCTACTTTAAACATACTCAACCTTAAGGGTTCAAAGAAAGATCCCATTAAGCAATTCTGGGAAAACCTTGAGGAACGGTGGATGAAATTGAACATTGATGGGGAATCTTCAAGTAATCTAGGACTTCTAAGTGCAGGGTATATGCTGAGAGACTATGCATGGTTCACCAAACCTACTTATCTTGTATTCCTATATCAGGGAGCAAATAAAATAATAGAAGATATGAAAGGTATTAAATGTATTGAATTAGTTGTTAAACATTTGGGAATCTAAGGATTAATTCTAGATGGTGATTTAGAAATCCTCATAAACATGAACAAAAAAAAAACTTAAGATAGGAATGAAATATTGAGAGCATGATCCTTTGGTGTATATCAACTATCCAATCATTCTACAAAGTTCAATATTTGCATGTTTGTAGATCAGAAAATTTAGTAACAAACTTGCAATAAAATCATGCTATTGACTTCAAGGAGTATGGTTCAATGACCCTAGAAATAGAATGCATTTCAGAGAGTTGGTATTGGAGGAAGAGACTCTAAATTACATGAATGCAAGTAGGAGTACACCAAATGACAAATAATGAGGTGATAATGTGGAAATATCCATGTGTTATGATGATATTTTCAAAAAAATCTCTCCATGTTAAATTTAACATTATTTCCAATATCCTAAATAAAACTACCTTATCTTTTCAAATAGAAAATAAAAATCAAAATATATCTTACATTCATCTTAAAAGAATCAATTACTATATTAGTATATACTATATTTATTAATTTAAAAAATTAGATAAGATACTAAATTATATATTACTATATACTATATTTATTTGAAAGATTACATAAGATAATAAATTATATACTATAATTATATAGTTATTAATTATATGATTAATTATTTTTTTAATATTTGAATTACCCCGAGAAGAGCAACATCTCAGTAATAATGGCCTCTATAATTCTCTGAATGAAAGAATAAAATGTCCCATATTTTCACTTTCTCCTAGCTTTCTGATTCTAGAACTGACGCGATAGCAAATTTAACTTGTTCGACAATGCAGACTTAAGCTTCTACAAGTTTTGTAAAAGTAAACTATAGAAATCCATTTTATCATTACATCATTGTTATGGTACTCAATGTACTCTCTTTTTGTTTAAATTTCACTTAAATATACCCTCCTTTTCATTGAAACATCAATCCATCACTGTTATGGTACTCATTCTACTCTCTTTTCGTTTAAATTGCTCTTAAATCTACCTTGTTTCTTTTCATTGAAACTGCAAACTCATTGAGTAGACGGTTTCACTGCAATTTCAGGTTAGATAATCCAGTTGAATATAATGGATTGGGACAATTCTTATTGTACTCGACTATGAGATAAATGCAAGAATTAAAAAAACATAAAATAAAAATTTATAGCAGGTGGTCTTTTCAAATAATGATAATAAATTTTTTTCAATTATAAAGTATTTCAAATTGACTATTTTTAATATCAATCTATCATTAAAGTATAAAAAATCTAACTATTTAAAGAAAAAGACACTCCACTAACCTATAAACTAAACTGAATAACTTGTGTTGAACATACATGTGAGCATATCAACCTAATCTTTGGTGAGGTCATTGATGTCCGACCTATAAAATCCATCTAATAGTTTGATGTCCAACCTATAAAATGATAATTTCCAATCATTAATTCATTGACTCACTAGATGTTGTTGTTTCCTTAAAGACAATTTTATTACCTATTAAAATAAGATCGGTGATACATGACTATATATTCATTGATTACATCGTAGCAATCCACTTCAGTGATAATCCAACCTAAACTGAATAACTTGTGTTGAACATCCATTTTCACATATCAACCTAACCTTGGGTGAGGCAATTGAATCGCCTCTCACATGCTCTAAGAGTATTAGGAGTCTCTTCCATGTTGACCTTTACTTATATATGGCCAAAACAAGTATTTATTTCATACTGAAAATACTTGCTTTTCTTTCATACTGGAAGTACCGAGCCATAATGGTTGATTTATTTTTGAACTTTGTTGTATTTGGAAAAAGAGGAGAGTTGTTTGAAGTTTAGTACATGCCCTAAATCTTACTCCATGCCTTAAATCTAGCATGCAAATTTATGAGTTGTGTTTATTAATGGATGTAGATAGCTCCTTGTTCCTCAAAACAATGGCCAACCCTGAGATCTTAAGTGGCCAAAATCAATGAGATGAATCTTGGGCTTGAGGGTTGCTTATGTGTCCTAGAGGTCCTAACCATGAAATATAGCTTGGATGACTAGTTCTTTATTACTCAATGATGTGGTTGATCATTTATTGTATTTTCTTTAGTTGATTGTCCTGTGTTTAATTGTGTTGGTCTTTATGTTTTCGCATTGATTATGCATCATTGCTAATTATGTTAATGCGTCGAATGCGCCATTATTACTTTATTATGATTTGTATCTTGGGATGTTATTAATTATTTCATGATGATTTTAATTTTCTAATGCATACACATTTCTTTTTTACCTAATATACATCGATGTTTGTTGTCGTAACAAAGGGGCATTACAAATTGGTAAGCATTGTAATGTGTACTTTTACTATATATGAATTGAGATAATTCTGTATAACGATTTTGGAAAATTATGATGCAACCTAACACTTATGGAATATTACAGTTTGGCATAACCCTTAATGAATTTCATCATGCAACATAACCATTGAAGAAAACACAAAATTATCATAAGTAAACAAACATGAATGTCACAATAAGACATAATCATAAAGGAGTTCCACAATCTAATTTAATTCTTAAGGATCATTACAATGAGACATCACCCTTAATGAATGTTAGAATGTAACATAACCATTGAGGAATGTCGACCATGGTCAAACATGGTCATCATTTTTAACCACAATCAATCATACTCGAGCAAAGTTAAACATAATAAAATACAATAAACCATGGTCATCCAATTCCATCATCGTCAACCGTGGCTGATCACAGTCAACCAAATTCAATGTGAGATAACCTTTGATGAATGTCATAATGCAACATAATCATTCAGGAACCTAGCAATTTAATATAAATTATCCAAACTAAATGTCAAAATGTGACATAATCATGGAGGAACATCACAATTTAACATAATCCTTGAGGAAAGTCACAATAGGAAATAATAGTTGAAGAAAGACACAATGTGAAATGAATGTCATTATGCGTCATAACCATTAAGGAATGTAGTGAGTTGACATAACTCAACAAAGTTGAGAATCACAATATATGTAACCATATTAACAACCTCTTAGTGTCACAATGTGAAATAAAATTTAGGTCAACCATAACACTAACTTTGCTAAACAATAATCAACCATGTTCAACCATATCAAACCATGCTAAACAATAGTCAACCATGGAAAATTTATTTTTTAAACACATCTATTATCTGTTCCAAATACCTTTATTTTTTTCTCTGTCTCATTTTCTACCAGAGCCTTAAACTCTTTAAATTTATCAAATACCTCAGATTTCTTTCTAAGAAAATAAATCCATGTGTTCCTTAAAAAATTACCTATGAATGAAACATAGTACACATATTTACCTAGGGATGGAACAGGAACAGGTCCAAACACATCATTGTCTATCAACTCTAAGACCACCTTTGCTCTTGTAGCACCAGATGGGAATCTTACTCGATTTTTTTACCATATATGCAATGTTCAAAGAAATCAAAATCCATAGTTCAATTAAACATACCTTCAACCATACCTTTACCATGTAGTGCTCGAAGGCCCTTTTCTCCAATATGTCTCAGTCTTTGATGCCATAGCATGGTCTTCTTTTCAAGGACGATATTGGTATTGTCTTCTTTATTTGTCTACTCAAGGACAATAGAACTGTTACACCCATTAGTATAATTTCTTCACAACAACTTTTACAAAGTTCCACATCGAACTCCCCTCATCAGCACCATTTCTCCTCATACCATCTTGCAAGTGTTCTTTCCAAATACAGTATCCACTCCTGCATCATCCATCTTTCTTACAGATATTAGGCTCCTGGCTAGTTTTGGAATGTGCAGAACCCCAGGGAGAGTTCTAATCCTTCCATATTTTAGCAACAACTTAACCCTTCCACGTCCCAAGATGTTTGTTGTCAATTCATCTCCTAGGAATACATCACCACCATGATATTTTTCATATTTATAGAACCACTCCCTGTGAGGATTCATATGGTATGATGCACCTGAGTCGATCAACCATACATCAAGGTCTGCATGTGTACTTGTATATTCTAGGTAAACATCACCCCCTTCTTCAGTGGAGGTTTTCGCCTCTGTGGAAGAGATACTATCAGATCCATTTGGTTTTTCAACCTTCTTAGACCTGCAATCTTTCTTATAATGCCCTATTTTACCACACCAATCTTTCTTGGTTTCCTAGCACAATGTTGCACAGACTCAAATGTGCCACCTGCCTTGGTTTTCATTCGACAAGGAAGATGTCTGATTGCCATTTTTGACAATGACATCACAATCTGTCACCTTCAAGCTTTAAATAGAACGTAGAACTAACATAAGCTTTAAATAGAACGTAGAACCAAACAACATTCAACAATGAAAAGATTAGATAATCACAACCTTTGTATAATGAAAATTTAAATATCAAACATTCACTTTATTTTAAAGTAAAGTAGGTAAACCAATTAATTCTCTAAACAATAAACTATCATCATCCCATTTTCATATTGGAGTATATCAACATCAAAAGTTAGTTAAAAGAATAATAAAGACAAAATAATATATTTAACAAGTTTTGTTTATAGGTTTTATTTTGTATTTTATGATGCTTAATAAATTTTATTATTTTATATTTTAAAAATTAATATTATAGATGTTTAATTAATTTTAAATAAATTATTTTTATTTATTAATTTAGAAATGAAAAAAAAATATTTTATAATATATTGAATTCTATAAATTATATGAAAAATTAAAACATAACCTTTCATTTTTGTTAAAATATAATGAATATATGTATTTAAGAGAATTTAAAATATTGATTAATAAAATAAATATGTTCTATAATAAATTAAAAATTAGTGTTAGAATATAATGAATATATGTGTTTAAGAGAATTTAAAATATTGATTAATAATAGAAATGTGTTACATAGTAAAATAAAAATTAGTGGAAATCACCATTTTATATTAAATAAATAAATAAGATAATAATATTATAATGTTTTTTAGAAAAATCTTTTTTTTTTTTTTTTGAAATATAGTTTTTTGTAAAATCAACATTTTAAAAATTTAATAAATATAATTATTTTAAAATAAACTAAAACTTAAAAAATAATTCTAAAACAAATCTTAATTTTTATTTTTTTAAATGTTACTTAATGGATTAGTTATAAATAAATGTTAATTTACATTTTTTTGAAAATGTTATATTATATTATACTATGAAAATAGCTTAATGGGTTAACTCTACTTGCTGAGTATTTTGAATTCAAAATAATAAGTATTATCAAAGTTCCCATAAATATAAATATTGTACCTCACTCCATTTCCATTCCCATAAAATGTTATACCATAAAAATATAAAATGATATATTTTGAATATAATTATTACAATAATTATAAGATATATTTAAAAAATATAAAATGGTATTTTATTTTAAAAACTAAACTATTAGAGTATGTTTAAAATATAATTTAATTACTTAATTTGTTTAAATTAAGTGAGATAATTAAATATGATGGTGATGATTATGATGGTGATTAAAGTCCACTAAGACCGAAATAACAATAATGTATTTTTAAGATCAAGCCAAGCTAGATACCAAATTGGTGTATGAAACCCCTTATTTATGGGACAAGGGACATAAAATATCAAATCTAAAATATAGTTATAATAATATATTAAGTTTAAAATGCCTCGGATGGGGTGACACGTTGCGCAACATTTCCATCCGACATAGCTCCTAGCCAAGGTTTAAATGTGGCAGGCCGCTCCCCATATATTCAGCATTAAAGATGGGAGTTGGCCATTACAATAGACCTCCACGTGAGCGAATTCTCCCTCATGTGAAAGGGTTGGCACTGCAAGCATTAAATATGGCAGAGTTAAAGCGAAGCCAAGTGCAGTCATCCCACAAGAATGTGAAAGCAAAGAGGTCTAGTCGCAATTGGCTCATCCTTTCTCTGCAATTCCCCACCGACTATAAGCTCTGATATGTCTCTCTTTGCGTCCTGTCCCTGGTGATTTTTCTGAGCCCTGGTGAGTTTTACACTCACTCCTCTTCCACGATGCCTCGGGAGCGAGGAAATCCTCGTCACGGGTTAGCTTGGCACAGCCACGCTGCTCATCTCCAGAGGAGACAACATATGGAAAGAGCACTCTCCCTGGCCAACTCCATTCTTCGTCAAAGAGCAAGTGTGGCCCGTCTCGCACTACATGCTCCTACAATTGAGTCTGCAATGGAGAAGATCACTCACACCCCACCAACACTAGATAATTGGCAGCCCACAGACATTAAGAAAGAAGAAAATCCCCCAACTACGCCTGAAACTCAAGTTGGAATTAACTTAAGGGGAAATCTTGAAAAGGATTTCTCAACTTGCTACATAGAAGAAATACCATACACAGAAGACACCCCGACTGTCCTGGAGCCTCAGGCAAGAGACAAAACAAGGGGTAGGCTCTGTTAGGATATCCCAACTTGTTATATTGAGGAAGTGCCTTACATGATTGTGGTCTCATAGAGGACCTGTGCAGTAATGGTGCACCACACAGACATCGCATCCATGGACAAATACGAGGCCAGCACAGAAGCAGACTTGGGTAACCTAGGTGAGGTAGACAAAAAAGGAATACATGCACACTACGGTGCCCATACACCATTCCTGCTTGTGGAACACTTGGAACTAGTGTTTGAACTCGAAGGATAAATGG
>ML794635.1:180650-192447 GCA_009831015.1 Picea engelmannii
AGATCGACCTCTTCCTCAGTACCCTCGCCTCCCTACAGGACTCACTGATCCCTAGACAGACCGAGGACCCTCCAGTCCAGGAACCAAGTGCGCCTCAGGAAGATACAGATATGGGCGCAACGAAGGATACAGATAAGGGCGCAACTTCAGGCAGCAAAGTGGTTAACACAGTGGACGAAGGGGAAGCTGACAAGAGTTGGGCCGACCGGATCACTTTCATAGAGGAGGAGCCATGGACAGAAGACATCCAGCCCATGGGGCTCGATTATTCTCCGTATGTCTAGCTTATAAGTTAAGTTGCAGATGACCGATGTTTTTAATGTCAATTCCCTGTTGGTTTTTGTCAAGTTTTTAAGTACAAACAATATGACTTCTATAGGCAATAAAATAATTGAACAGCTTGATACTTTTGAGCTCAGGGACTGGTTTCCCCTCTGTTGGGGCAGTCCCTCATCTTATATTGAACACCATGTATTTTGCTTTGCTACTCTGCTCATGAGAGGATTTTAATATAATACATTATACTTACTTAAAAAAAAAAAAATGTATTGAATTAGTTGTTAAACATTTGGGAATATAAGGATTAATTCTAGATCCTTTGGTGTAGATCAACTATCCAATCATTCAACAAAGTTCAATTTTTGCAAGATTGTAGATCAGAAAATTTAGTAACAAACTTGCAATAAAATCATTCTATTGACTCCAAGTAGTATGGTTCAATGACCCTAGAAATAGAATGCATTTCAGAGAGCTAGTATTGGAGGAAGAGACTATAAATTACATGAATGCAAGTAGGAGTACACCAAATGACAAATAATGAGGTGATAATGTGGAAATATCCATGTGTTATGATGATATTTTCAAGGAAATCTCTCCATGTTAAATTTAACATTATTTCCACTATCCTAAATAAAACTACCTTATTTATCTTTTCAAATAGAAAACAAAAATCAAAATATATCTTACATTAATCTTAAATGGATCAGCAATTGCTATATTAATATATACTATATTTATTGATTTAAAAGATTAAATAAGATACTAAATTTTATACTATAATTATATATTACTATATACTATATTTATTGATTTGATTTGAAAGATTCAATAAGATACTAAATGATATACTATAGTTATATAGTTACTGATTAAGTGATTAATTACTTTTTCTAATATTTGAATTAAAATTCATACATAAAAAAAATGATAAAATAATTACATCAACCGTTTCATTAATTTATATGTAAAATTTTCAATCAAAACTAGTCACGAGGGGTCATGAACATATAATTGCTCACATCATTACATATCCCCATTAGTGAAGGATGATGAAATCTTAATTACCCAAAACACGTACGTGCAATGTACTCGTGGATGCCTTAAAACACGTGGCTTTGTGATGCCCAAAACAAGTGGATTCCTTGGGATTTTATGCTTTTGAGTGTTCTTACCAGAAACTGGGCTTTTTGGATGGTTTGTTGATTAGATTTTGTGCTTTAATGACTAGTAGTGCTTTTCTAAAGGCCTCAGTTTTAGCTTTTGTGACTGCCTGAGATGGTCTATTAATTAGATTTTATGCTTTTGTGACTGCCCAAGCTTTTGGGCTTTCGTAACAGCTTAAGATTTAGCTTTTGAGACTGCTTGAGCTTTTGTGTGTTTGTAACGGACTTAGAAGCTTTAGCTTTTGTGACTATCGTGAGATGGTCTGTTGATTAGATTTTGTGCTTATGTGGCTCGATGATCTTTTGTGACTGCTGGTTGATTGAGCATTTATTTTATGCATCCGATGTTGATTATATTTTGTGTTTATGTGACTGCCTGAACTTTTGTGACTACTGGTTGATTGAGCTTTCGTTTTCGGCATCCGATTTTGGCTGCCTAAGATTTTGTGACTGCTTGAGAGATCGAATTTGTTATGGTGGAGGTTAATAGTCAACCATGGTGGAGGTTAATATTCAACCATGGTGGAGGTTAATAGTCAACCATGTTGAACAATAGTCAGCTATGGACAATTTATTTTTTAAACACATACATTATATTGTAGTGAATTTAAATAAATGTATTTATATATCATCATAACAATGAAGGAATCATTATCAAATATCACAATCTTTATTCAAATTTAATAATTTAATGGTCATCCATAGTAAAACATGGTCAACCATTGTCAACCATAATCATCCATAGTCACCCATAATCATCGATTATTTGTTCCGAATACCTTTATTTTCTTCTCTTTCTGATTTTCTACCAGAGCCTTAAACATTTTAAATTTATCAAATACTTCAGATTTCTTTCTAAGAAAATAAATTCATGTGTTCCTTGAAAAATCACTATGAATGAAACATAATACATAGATTTACCTAGGGATGGAACAGGAACAGGTCCAAACACATCAACTCTCAGACCCCCTTTACTCTTGTAGCACCAGATGGGAATCTTACTCAATTTTGTTTACCATATATGCAATGTTAACAGAAATCAAAATACATAGTGAAATTAAACATACCTTCAACCATACCTTTATCGTGTAGTGTTCGAAGGCCATTTTCTCCAATATGTCCCAGTCTTTGATGCAACAACATGGTATTCTTTTCAGGGATGATATTGGTCTTGTCTTCTTTATTTTTCTGTTCAAGGAAAATATAACTGTTACACCCATTAGTATAAGTGATTCACAACAACTTTTACAAAGTTCCACATCGAACTCCCCTCATCAACACCATTTCTCCTCGTACCATCTTGCAAGTGTTCTTTCCAAATAGAGTATCCACTCCTGTATCATCCATATTTCTTATATATATTAGGCTCCTGGCAAGTTTTGGAATGTGCAGAACCCCAGGGAGAGTTCTAATCCTTCCATATTTTAGCAGCAACTTAACCCTTCCACGACCCAAGATGTTTGTTGTCAAGTCATCTACTAGGAATATGTCACCACCATCATATTTTTCATATTCAGAGAACCACTCCCTATGAGGAGTCATATGGTATGATGCACCTGAGACGATCAAGCATACATCAAGGTTTGCATGTGTACTTGTAGATGCTAGGTAAACATCACCTCCTTCCTCAGTGGAGGTTTTCACCTCTATGGAACAGATACTATCAGATCCCTTTGGCTTTTCAACCTCGTTAGACCTGCAATCTTTCTTATAATGCCCTGTTTTACCACATTTCCAACATTTCCTCAAAGATTTTTTTGAGGACTTAGATCTACCTGTAGATTTAGATTTCCACCCTGAAGGTCTACCAAGGTTCTTGTCTTGGGTATGCCCTCTTACAAATAAAGCATCTGTGTTGTGACCATTCATGCGTTTTTGCCTCATCTTTTCATATAACAAGGGTGTTCCAGTCTTTCTGCCACCACCACTCTCGACACTGCCAGATTTCAACCAGGAAACATCTCCCTTCTTCCATCCGGAGCAGTTACTGCTCATTTTTGAGCTCATAAGACATATTTTTGATCAAATTCACTATGACACCCTCATGCATCATATAATTGACATGTTGTACAAGGCCTACTCAAACTCATCGGCAACCCAGACATGCCCTACTTGTGTTAGGCCATTCATGCACTAAAATAGGAATGACCCCCTCAGCGGTGACCTGAGCGACATGACCTTGGGTGAAAATGGGTAATTTACTTGGTTTGGCTATCATGAGCATTCTCAGCTTGGCTCCTTGCATTGTAACAAATAATTTTTATAGTTATGTCTTTAATTTTCAGTCTATGTCCTTTATCTGCCTTGGTTTCCTAGCACAATGTTGCACAGACTTGAATGTGCCACATGCCCTAGTTTTCATTCGACAGGGAAGATGTCGGATTGCCATTTTTGACAATGACATCACAATCTGTCACCTTCTTCGGTTTCCGCTAATTTGGTGGAACAACATGATACTGGATTGTATAAACTAACCTAAGCTTTAAATAGAACGTAGAACCAAACAACATTCAACAATGAAAAGATTAGATAATCACAACCTTTGTATAGTGAAAATTTAAAAATCAAACATTCACTTTATTTTAAGATAAAGTAGGTAAACCAGTTAATTATCTCAACAATAAACTATGATCGTCCGATTTTCATACTGGAGTATATCATCATCGAAAGTTAGTTAAGAGAATAATAAAGACAAAATAATATATTTAATAAGTTTTGTTTATAGGTTTTATTTTGTATTTTATGATGATTAATAAAATATATTATTTTATATTTTAAAAATTAATATTATAGATGTTTAATTGATTTAAAATAAATTTTTTATTAATTTTAAAAAGAATTTTTTTTTTTTATAATATATTGAATTCTATAAATTATATATGAAAAATTGAAACATAACCTTTTATTCTTGTTAAAATATAATGAATATATGTATTTAAGAGAATTTAAAATATTGATTAATAAAAGAAATGTGTTATATAATAAATTAAAAATTAGTGTTAGAATATAATGAATATATGTGTTTAAGAGGATTTAAAATATTGATTAATAAAAGAAATGTGTATGTAGTAAATCAAAAATTAGTGGAAATCACCATTTTATATTAAAAATATAAATAAGATAATAATATTAAAATTTTTTTTAGAAAAATCTAAATTTTTTTTTGGGAAATATATTTTTTTTGTAAAAACAACTTTTCAAAAATTTAATAAATAAATTTATTTTAAAATAAACTAAAACTTAAAAAATAATTTTAAAATAAATCTTTATTTTTATTTTTTTTAAATGTTACTTAATGGTTTAGTTATAAATAAATGTTAATTTACATTTTTTTTTAAATGTTACTTATATTATATTATACTATGAAGATAGCTTAATGGGTTAACTCTACTTGTTGTCGTGAAAATGAAGTTCCATGAGGTTTCGAGTTCAACTCCCCCCGACTTACAATGTGTGTTGCATAAGGGGCATCGTGGGCACACCTAGAGGTTATAGTGGTAGTAGTTGCTTATTCCGCCAGACATAATATATATATAATTTAATTATTAAACTCGTTTAAATTAAGTGAGATAATTAAATATGATGGTGATTAAAGTCCACTAAGACCGAAATAAAAATAATGTATTTTTAAGGTCAATCCAAGGTAGATACCAAATTGGTGTATGAAACCCCTTGTTTATGGGACAAGGGACATAGAATATCAAATCTAAAATATAGTTATAATAATATATTAAGTTTAAAATGCCCCAGATGGGGTGACACGTTGCGCAACATTACAATCCAGCATAGTGCCTAGCCAAGGTTTAAATGCGACAGGGCGGTCCCCATCTATTCAACATTAGCGATGGGAGCATGCCATTACAATAGACCTCCATGTGAGTGACTTCTCCCTCACACGAAAGGGTCGGCACTGCAAGAATTAAATATGGAAGAGTTAAAGCGAAGATAGGTGTAGTCATCCCACAAGAATATAAAAGCAAAGAGGTCTTGGCACAGTCGGCTCATCCTTGCTCTGCAACTCCCCGCCGATTGTAAGCTCTGGTGCATTTCTTTTTTCGTCCTATCCCTTGTGATTTTTCTGAGCCCTGGTGAGTTTTACACTCACTCCTCTTCCATGATGCCTCGAGAGCGAGGAAATCCTCGTCGTGGATCAGTTTGGCACATCCACGCTGCTCATCGCCAGAGGAGACACCATATGGAAAGAGCACTCTGGTTGGTCCACTCCATTCTTCGTCAAATAGTGAGGGTCACCTGTTTCGCACTCCATGCTGCTAATATTGAGTCTGGAATGGAGAAGATCACTCACACCCAACCAACACTAGATAATTGGCAGTCGACAAACATTAAGAAAGAAGAAAATTCCCCAACTGCACCTGAAACTCAAGCTAAAAGTAGCTTAAGGGGAATGCTTGAAGATGATTTCCCAACCTTCTACATAGAGGAAATACCATACATGGAAGACACCCCGACTTCCCTCGAGCCTCAAGAAAGAGACAAAACAAGGGGGAGGCTCTGTGAGGATCTCCCAACGTGCTATATTGAGTAAGTGCTTAACATGATTGTGGTCTCACAAAGGACCTGAGGGGTCATGAACATATAATTTCTCACCTCACTACATATCCCCATTGGTGAAGTATGATGAAGTCTTAATCACCCAAAACACCTGCGCCACCCAAAACACGTATGTGCGATGTACTCGTGGATGCCTCAAAACACACTACATATCCCCATTGGTGAAGTATGATGAAGTCTTAATAACCCAAAACACCTGCGCCACCCTAAACACGTACGTGTGATGTACTTGTGGATGCCTCAAAACACATGGCTTCGTGATGACTCAAAACACATGGATTCGTTGGGATTTTATGCTTTTGAGTGTTCTTACCAGAAACTGGGCTTTTTGGATGGTCTGCTGATTAGATTTTGTGCTTTAATGACTGTTTGTGCTTTTGTAACGACCTTAGTTTTAGCTTTTGTGACTTCTTGAGATGTTCTATTGATTAGATTTTATGCTCTTGTGACTGCCAAAGATTTTGTGCTTTATTTTCGTAACTGCTTAAGCTTTAGCTTTTGTGACTGCTTGAGCTTTTGTGCGTTTTTAACGGACTTAGAAGCTTCAGCTTTTGTGACTGCCGTGAGATGGTCTGTTGATTAGATTTTGTGCTTATGTGACTGGATGATCTTTTGTGACTGCTGGTTCATTGAGCATTCATTTTCGACGTCCGATGTTGATTAGATTTTCTGCTTATGTGACTGCCTATTTCTGACTACTGGTTGATTGGGCATTCGTTTTTGACGTTCCATTTTGGCTGCCTGAGCTTTTATGACTGCTTGGAGGTTAATATTAGCACCCGAGGGTTGTATTTCCCGTGTTGTCTGCCATTTTTGGAAAGCTGAGAATTTTGTTGGTTACATGGATCATTTAACATCAACTTTTCCTTTGATGTGCCACCACAATGTCGGGAATATTCTTTGCAGATGATTGAAATGTTTGCAGGGATGAAGCCGACGTCTTTGCAGAGGGTTGTAACAATTTTCGAGGCTAAAGTCCACTTCTGACTACATCATATCTAGAAGACAAACATGGGAACCATACCTGGTTGTAGCTAAGGTGAGCCAATACGTTTTATCCAATTCATAGCTTCAAACAAGTAATATCTGTTCATCTCTTATGTATATCAAACAAACTTTTTGAATGGCATTTCCATTTCATGGCTCTAAATATAAGGAATGCACATATCTCAACGAAATTGGTGTAACTGCCATAATTTCAATATCTAAAATGTGCAGTTTTGTTTCATCTCATGTTTCACCTTGTTGTTGAATGTTTCTTAGTTTGCAATTGGTTGAAAATCCCACATCACATGTATTTAATTCGTTGATTTCTTTTTAAAAACATTTTTTCTTTACTTTAATGTCTCTTTACTCTGTAATTGGTTGAAAATCCCACATTACATGTATTTCTTGTATTTTGTCCATTGTTTTCTGAAAACATTTCTTCTTCTTTTCTAGATGAATACAAAGAGAAAGTGTTTATAGTTTTTCTTGACTGAACAAAAATAGAAAAAATAGACAACATGTGATAAGGAATTTGCTTTTTTTCTAAAGCAGTGGAGATATTAGTAGTATGAAATAGTTTTCCTTGTCATTGTACTGATCTTGCCTTGCCAGATAAAGATCATGAATTAAGATCATGAATTAGGAGAAAGTCACGCGGAAATTAAGACCTGATAGTTTTCCTTGTCATTGTGTTGATCTTGATTTGCCAGATAAAGATCGAGAATAAAGAGAAACTCATGCCGAAATTAAGACTTCGAAGAAGTTAAAACATGGGAGGACGTTGCTTGGTATACAATTTTCAATTTTAGAATTTTTGTGGGGATGTTTCAATTTTAAAAATTTGTGTTGTTAGTGTAGGCTTCTAGGCTTCTAAATAGGATGTAATGTTGGGAAATTTTATAGCTGATGTGAAGATCATAGAAAAGTTTTAGGTAAGGAATTACTTACTAATTTCTATATCCCAAAATGGAACCCTAGATTCATGTGAATTTTTTTTCTATGTGTTATGGTCATTTTGAACTGACTACTGGACCATAACCATCTATTTTAAAATGGAACCCTATATTAATGTGAAAGTTTTTTTTGTATGTGTTATGGTCATTGGAAGTGAATGCTCGACCATAAAATTTTAGCATTAAATTTCTTTATTATGCATTAAATTTCTTTATTATGAATTAGTTACCATTCCAAAATCAATGCCCACGTTTATATTTCTCTCCCTGATGTTCTTTCTCTTAAAACATTTTTCTATTAAATTCTAGACATGGTATTAGTAGTGACTTCAAACGCAACTAGTCCATTAGCAAAGATCTCCTCAAATTTCTCGACTCTCTTCCTAAATAAGCTGTCTGTTCCATTTATTCTTGACAAATGGTAGTTAAATGCAACGCTCGAACTACTGGAGCCCTCGGAAAGTTCGTTCACTTTTACTTCTTATACCATGATAATTATCCATATAAATACATGTCTCTTGCAATTTCAAGCGATCAAGGTATAATTACCTAGAACACATAATCAGTTGTCACAAACAACACCAAGAGTAACAGATTCAGTCCAAGCAATTAAGGTATAAGAGTAACATCTTCCTAAAATTATTTTAGTTAAAATCTATACCAAAAACTAAACCAAAATATAAGAGAGATTTTAATTATGTTCAAGAGATTGATTATAATTACACAAAGCTTCACATTTATTATGTTCATTAGATAAAATAAGGTTATTTCGTAGCTCAGCAAAAATTAAAATAGGAAATATTAATTGAAATTAATTTGTACATTTGTGACAATTCTGTATACATTGACTCTGAGTGTAAGTCCTCCTACACGATTTTCATGGCTCTCAATGCTTACACTTCTATTTCCAATCTCTTATGTTCTCATCCCTCGGACTCTCGCAATCTTCTATTCTCCTCCCTCCGACTCTTGCAACATCGTTTCGGATTCTCGGCTCCAATTCCTTTTGTTTGAACTTTGTTCTGCATATAGTAAATAGATTAATTACCCCGAGAAGAGAAAGATCTCAGTAATAATGGCCTCTATAATTATTTGAACCAAAGAATAAAATGTCCCAGATTTCAATTTTTGCCTAGCTTTTCAATTCTGGAACTGACGCGATAGAAAATTTAACTTGTTCGACAACGTGGACTTAAGCTTCTACAATTTTTGTAAAAGTAAACTATAGCGATGCATTTTATCATTACATCACTCTTATGGTACTCAATGTACTATCTTTTCGTTTAAATTGCACTTAAATATACCGTCCTTTTTATTGAAACATCAATCCATCACTGTTATGGTACTCATTGTACTCTCTTTTCATTTAAATTGCACTTAAATATACCTTCTTTCTTTTCATTGAAACTGCAAAGTCATTGAGTAAACGGTTTCACTGCAATTTCAAGTTAGATAATCCAGTTGAATATAATGGATTGGGTGAACTCTTATTGCACTCGACTATGAGATAAATGCAAGAATTAAAAAAACATAAAATAAAAATTTCTAGCAGGTGGTCTTTTAAAATAACGATAATAAATTTTTTTTCATGTATAAAGTATTTCAAATTGACTATTTTTAATATCAATCTATCATTAAAGTATAATAAATCTAACTATTTAAAGAAAAAAACTCTCCGCTAACCTATAAACTAAACTGAATAACATCCATGTGAGCTTATCAACCTAATCTTTGGTGAGTTCATTGATGTCCAACCTATAAAATCCATCTAATAGTTTGATGTCCAACCTATAAAATGATACATTACAATCATTGACTCACTAGTTGTTGTTGTTCCCTTAAAAACAATTTTATTACCTATTAAACTAAGATCGGTGATACATGACTATATATTCATTGATTCCATCGTAGCAATCCACTTCAGTGATAATTTGACCTAAACTGAATAACCTATGTTGAACATCCATTTGCACATATCAACCTAACCTAGGGTGAGGCAATTGAATCGCCTCTTATAAGCTCTAAGAGTATAAGGAGTCTCATCCATGTTGACCTTTACTTATATACGACCAAAGAAAGTATTTATTTCATACTGGAAATACTTGCTTTGCTTTCATACTGGAAGTACCGAGCCATAATGGTTGATTTATTTTGGAAGTTCGTTTTATTTGGAAAAAGAGGAGAGCTCTTTGAGGTTTAGTACATGCCCTAAATCTTACTCCATGCCTCAAATCTAGCATGCAAATTTATGAGTTGTGTTTATTAATGGATGTAGATAGCTCCTTGTTCCTCAGAACAATTGTCAACCCTGAGACCTTAAGTGGTCAAAATCAATGAGATGAATCTTGGGATTGAGGGTTGTTTATGTGTCCTATAGGTCCTAACCATGCAAGATAGGTTGGGCGGCTAGTTCTTAATTACTAAATGGCATGGTTGATCATTTACTGTATTTTCTTCAGTTGATTGTGTTGTGTTTAATTGTGTCGGTATTTATGTTTTTTCATTGATTATGCATCGTTGTTAATTATGTTAATGCGTCAAATGTGCCATTATTACTTTATTATGATTTGTAACTTGGGATGTTATTAATTATTTCATGACCATTTTAATTTTCTAATGCATAGACATTTTTTTTTACCTATTATACATCGATGTTTGTTGTCGTAACAAAGGCGCGTTACAAATTGGTAAGCATTGTAATATGTACTTTTACTATATATTAATTGAGATAATTCTATATAACCATTGAGGACAATTATGATGCAACCTAACACTTATGGAATCTTGCAGTTTAGCATAACCCTTAATGAATTTCATCATGCAACATAACCATTGAAGAATACAAAAAATTATCATAATTAAACAAAGATGAATGTCACAATAAGACATAATCATAAAGGAGTTCCACAATATAATTTAATTCTTAATGGTCATTGCAATGGGACATCACCCTTAATGAATGTCGGAATGTAACATACCTATTGAGGAACATAGCATTTTTACATATAACTAAGTCAAGCTGAAAGTAACAACCTAGCATAGCCAATGAGGAATGTCTGAATCAACATAACCATTGAGGAATGCCGACCATGGTCAAACATGACCATCATTTTCAACCACAATCAATCATAGTCAAGAAAAATTAAACATAATAAAATACAATAAACCATGGTCATCCAATCCCATCATGGTCAACCATGGTCGATCGTAGTCAACCAAATTCAATGTGACATAACCTTTGATGAATGTCATAATGCAACATAATCATTTAGGAACCTAGCAATTTAATATAAATTATCCAAACTAAATGTCAAAATGTGACATAATCATGGAGGAACATCACAATTTAACATAATCCTTGAGGAAAGTCACAATAGGAAATAATAGTTGAAGAAAGACACAATGTGAAATGAATGTCATTATGTGACATAACAATTAAGGAATGCAGTAAATTGACATAACTCAACCAATTTGAGCATCACAATAGATGTAACCATATTATCAACCTCTTAGTCTCACAATGTGAAATAAAATTTAGCTCAACCATAACACTAACTTTGCTAAACATTGTTCAACCATGTTCAACCATATGAAACCATGATGAACAATAGTCAACCATGGACAATTTATTTTTTAAACACATACATTATATTGTAGTGAATTTAAAAATAACATATTTATATATCATAATAACAATGAAGAAATCATTATCAAATATCACAATATTTATTCAAATCTAATAATTTAACGGTCATCCATAGTAAAACATGGTCGACCATTGTCAACCATAATCATCCATAGTCAGCCATAATCATCCATAGTTAACCATAATCATCTATTATC
>ML794635.1:277993-308218 GCA_009831015.1 Picea engelmannii
CGGGGGTGGCGAAGTTCGTTCTGGGTTCACTTATTCATCGTTCAGCTCCTGCTCCCTTGTCGGGCATTCCGGTGGCGGTCCCTGGTTGTGCTCCATCGTGATAAGGTCTGGTGGCTCCTCCTCCACTACACAGGCCGCATAGAAATCACTAGGAGTGGTGTCCTGCTGTAGAAGAATATATGGAGGGGGAACAGTTGTCATGGGGGCAACAGGTATCATGGGCAGGTCCTCCTCCAGCATAGTTCCAGGCATCAAGGATGCAGAGGTGGCTCCTCCTCTGCTTTTTTTCTTGACTTCTTTGAGGGCCCGAACAAACCGCTGGTGGCGCTGTCTGCGGGTCTCTGGTGCACGCCAGCTGGAGCCTCGGCGAGGCTGACCCCGGATTCGAGGCATGATGAACAGGAGGGTCAGACTGTCAGCTCGATGATGCTGAATTAGTTGAAGCAAAGTCGAGAGCAGTGTGGGTGGTCTGCTTCCCTGGTGGTAACAATGAATAATGCCCAGGACGACAATAAACATTAACGCTAAGAACTGAATGCACTGGCCTTCCGTTCCCCATCCACGTGTGAATGGCTCCATTAGGAGTTAGTTCTCTACGGAGGCCGGGGCTCAACATAACTGCTCGCAGCCAGGAGGGTGGATGCTATAAATGGCGTGCCCTGTTGGCTCCACCACGTGCCTTGGCTGCATTTCCATGTGTCGCAGCTGATAGCGTGACACCTCATCCGATGGATCTCTGTGATGTTCTTTCTCTTAAAACATTTTGCAATTAAATTATAGACATGGTATTAGCAGTGACTTCAAACTCAACTAGTCCATTATCAAATATCTCCTCAAATTTCTGGATTCTCTTCCTAAATAAGATATATGTTCCATTTATTCTCGACAAATGGTAGTTAAATGCAATGTCTATTGGAGCCCTCGGAAATTTCGTTCACTTTTACCTCTTATACCATAATAATTATCCATATAAATACAAGTCTCTTG
Source organism: Picea engelmannii (assembly GCA_009831015.1). NCBI lineage: Eukaryota > Viridiplantae > Streptophyta > Pinopsida > Pinales > Pinaceae > Picea > Picea engelmannii. Next base: position 278,981 of record ML794635.1, read on the forward strand.
CAATTTAAAGTGATCAAGGTATAATTACCTGGAACACATAATGAGTTGTCACAAACAACACCAAGAGTAATAGATTCAGTCTAAACAATTAAGGTATAAGAGTAACATATTGCTAAAATTATTTTAGTTAAAATCTATACCAAAAACTAAACCAAAATAGAAGAGAGATTTTAATTATGTTCAAGATATTGATTATAATTACACAAAGCTTCACATTTATTATGTTCATCAGATAAAATAAGGTTACTTCGTAGCTCAGCAAAAATAAAAGAAAATAGGAAATATTAATTGCAATTAATTTGTAGATTTGTGACAGTCCTGTATACATTGACTATGAGTGTAAGTCCTCCTGCATGATTTTCATGGCTCTCAGCGCTTACACTTCTATTTCCAGTCTCTTCTGTTCTTGTCCCTCAAACTCTCACAATCTTCTGTTCTCCTCTCTCAAACTCTCGCAACATCGTTTCAGATTCTCGGCTACAGTTCCTTTTGTTTCAACTTTGTTCTAGATATAGTAAATAGATTAATTACCCAAAGAAGAGAAAGATCTTAGTAATAATGGCCTCTATAATTCTCTACACCAAAGAATAAAATGTCCCAGATTTTAATTTTCGCCTAGCTTTCTGATTCTGGAACTGACGCGATAGCAAATTTAACTTGTTCGACAATGCAGACTTAAGCTTCTGCAAGTTTACTAAAAGTAAACTATCGCAATCCATTTTATCATTACATCACTGTTATGGTACTCAATGTACTCTCTTTTCGTTTAAATTGAACTTAAATATACCCTCCTTCTTTTCATTGAAACATCAATCCATCATTGTTATGGTACTCATTGTACTCTCTTTTCATTTAAATTGCACTTAAATATACCTTCTTTCTTTTCATTGAAAATGCAAACTCATTGAGTAGACGGTTTCACTGCAATTTCAAGTTAGATAATCCAGTTGAATATAATGAATTGGGACAATTCTTATTACACTCGACTATGAGATAAATGCAAGAATTAAAAAAACATAAAATAAAAATTTATAGCAGGTGGTCTTTTAAAATAATGATAATAATTTTTTTTTGATTTATAAAGTATTTCAAATTGACTATTTTTAATATATATCTATCATTAAAGTAAAATAAATCTAACTATTTAAAGAAAAAAACTCTCCACTAACCTATAAACTAAACTGAATAACTTGTGTTGAACATCCATAGGAGCATATCAACCTAATCTTTGGTGAGGTCATTGATGTCCAACCTATAAAATCCATCTAATAGTTTGATGTCCAACCTATAAAATGATACATTCCAATCATTAATTCAGTGACTCAATCATTAATTCATTGACTCACTATATGTTGTTGTTTCCTTAAAGACAATTTTATTACCTATTAAAATAAGATTGGTGATACATGACTGTATATTCATTGATTCCATCGTAGCAATCCACATTAGTGATAATCTAACCTAAACTGAATAACCTGTGTTGAACATCCATTTGCACATATCAACCTAACCTAGGGTGAGGCAATTGAATCACCTCTCACAAGCTCTAACAATATAAGGAGTCTCTTCCACGTTGACCTTTACTTGTATACGACCAAAGAAAGTATTTATTTCATCTTGGAAATACTTGATTTTCTTTCATACTAGAAGTACTGAGCCACAATGGTTGTTTTACTTTCGAATTTCATCGTATTTTGAAAAAGAGGAGAGTTGTTTGAAGTTTAGTACATTCCTTAAATCTTACTCCATGCCTTAAATCTACCGTGCAAATTTATGAGTTGTGTTTATTAATGGGTGTAGATAGCTTCTTATTCCTCAGAACAGTTGCCAACCTTGAGACCTTAAGTGGTCAAAATCAATGACATGAATCTTGGGCTTGAGCGTTTCTTATGTGTCCTAGAGGCCCTAACCAAGCAAGATAGGTTGGGTGGCTAGTTCTTTATTACTCAATGATGTGCTTGATCATTTATTGTATTTTCTTCAGTTGATTGTGTTGTGTTTAATTGTGTCGGTCTTTATGTTTTTTCATTGATAATGCATCGTTGTTAATTATGTTAATGCATCGAATGTGCCATTATTACTTGATTATGATTTTTATATTGGGATGTTATTAATTATTTCATGACGATTTTAATTTTCTAATGCACAGACATTTTTTGTTTACCTATTATACATCAATGTTTGTTGTCGTAACAGAGGGGCTTTACAAGTTGGTAAGCATTGTAATGTGTAATTTTACTATATATGAATTGAGATAATTCTATATAACCATTGAGGAAAATTACGATGCAACCTAACAGTTATGGAATCTTGCAGTTTGACATAACCTTTAATGAATTTCATCATGCAACATAACCGTTGAAGAATACACAAGATTATCATAAGTAAACAAAGATGAATGTCACAACAATACATAATCATAAAGGAGTTCTACAATCTAATTTAATTCTTAAGGATCATTGCAATGGCACATCACCCTTAATGAATGTCAGAATGTAACATAACCATTGAGGAACATAGCATTTTCACACATAACTAAGCCAAGCTGAAAGTAACAACCTAGCATAGCGAACGAGGAATGTTTGAATAAACATAACCATTGAGGAATGTCGACCATGGTTAAACATGGACATCATTTTCAACCACAATCAATCATAGTCGAGCAAAATTAAACCTAATAAAATAAAATAAACCATTGTCATCAAATGCCATCATGGTCAACCGTGGCCGATCATAGTCAACCAAATTCAATGTGAATTAACCTTTGATGAATGTCATAATGCAACATAATCATTCAGGAACCTAGCAATTCAATATAAATTATCCAAACTAAATGTCAAAATGTGGCATAATCATGGAGGAACATAACAATTTAACATAATCCTTGAGGAAAGTCACAATAGGAAATAATAGTTGAAGAAAGACACAATGTGAAATGAATGTCATTATGTGACATAACCATTAAGGAATTTACTAAGTTGACATAACTCAACCAAGTTGAGCATCACAATAGATGTAACCATATTATCAACCTCTTAGTGTCACAATGTGAAATAAAATTTATTTCAACCATAACACTAACTTTGCTAAACAATATTAAACCATGTTCAACCATATCAAACCATGCTGAACAATAGTCAACCATGGACAATTTATTTTTTAAACACATACATTATATTGTAGTGAATTTAGATAAACGTATTTATATATCATCATAAAAATGAAGAAATCATTATCAAATATCACAATCTTTATTCAAATTTAATAATTTAATGGTCATCCATAGTAAAACATGGTCCACCATTGTCAACCATACTCATCCATAGTCAACCATAATCATCCATTATTCGTTCCAAATACCTTTATTTTCTTCCCTGTCTGATTTTCTACCAGAGCCTTAAACTCTTTAAATTTATCAAATACCTCATATTTCTTTCTAAGAAAATAAATCCATGTGTTCCTTGAAAAATCATCTATGAATGAAACACAATACACATATTTACCTAGGGATGGAACATAAATAGGTCCAAACACATCATTGTGTATCAAGTCTAATATCCCCTTTGCTCTTGTAGCACTAGATGGGAATCTTACTCGATTTTGTCTACCATATATGAAATGTTCACTGAAATCAAAATCCAGAGTGCAATTAAACATACCTTCAACCATACCTTTACTGTGTAGTGTTCGAAGGCCCTTTTCTCCAATATGTCCCAGTCTTTGATGCCACAACATGTTCTTCTTTTCAAGGACGATATTGGTTTTCTCTTCCTTATTTGTCTGCTCAAGGACAACAAAATTGTTACACCCATTAGTATAAGTGATTCACAACAACTTGTACAAAGTTCCACGTCGAACTCCCCTCATCAACACCATTTCTCCTCATACCATCTTGCAAGTGTTATTTCCAAATACAGTATCCACTCCTTCATCATCCATCTTGCTTACAGATATTAGGCTACTGGCTAGTTTTGGAATGTGCAGAACCCTAGGGAGAGTTCTAATCCTTCCATATTTTAGCAGAAACATAACCCTTCCATGTCCCAAGATGTTTGTTGTCGAGTCATCTCCTAGGAATACATCAACACCATCATATTTTTTATATTTAGAGAACCACTCCATGTGAGGAGTCATATGGTATGACGCACCTGATTCGATCAACCATACATCAAGTTCTGCATGTGTAGTTGTAGATGCTAGGTAAACATCACCTCCTTCTTCAGTGGAAGTTTTCGCCTTTATGGAAGAGATACTATTAGATCCATTTGGTTTTTCAACCAACTTACTCGCAATATTTCTTATAATGCCCTGTTTTACCACACTTCTAGCATTTCCTCAAATATTTTTTTGGAGACTTACATCTACCTGTAGATTTAGATATCCACCCCGAAGGCCTACCTAGGTTCTTGTCTTGGGTATGCCCTCTTCCAAATAAAGCATCTGTGTTGTGACCATCCATGCTTTTTCACCTCATCTCTTCAAATATTAAGGGGGGGCCAGTCTTGGCGCCACCACCACTCTCGACACCGCCGCATTTCAACTAGGAACCACCTCCCTTCTTCCATCCGAAGCAGTTACTACTTGTTTTTGAGCTCATAAGACATATTGTTGAGCAAATTCATCGAGACACCCTCATGCATTAGAGAATTGACATGTTGTACAAGGCCTACTCGAACTCACCAACACCCTAGAGCTGTCCTACTTGTGTCAGGCCATTCATGCTCTCGCCCAGGAATGACCCCCTTAGTGGTGACCCGAGCGACAGGACCTCAGGTGAAAGTGGGTAATTTACTTGGTTTGGCTATCACGAGCATTCTTAGCTCGGCTCCTTGCACTGTAACAATGAAGTTTTATAGTTATGTATTTAATTTTCAGTCTATGTCCTCTGTCTGTCTTCATTTCCTAGCACAATGTTGCACAAACTCGAATGTGCCACATGCCCTGGTTTTCGTTCGACAGGGAAGATGTCAGATTGCCATTTTTGACAATGACATCAGAATCTGTCACCTTCTTTGGTTTCCGCAAATTTGGTGGAACAACGCAATACTGGATTGTATAAACTAACATAAGCTTTAAATAGAACGTAGAACCAAACAACATTCAACAATGAAAAGATTAGATATTCACAACCTTCGTATAATGAAAATTTAAATATCAAACATTCACTTTATTTTAAAGCAAAGTAGGTAAACAAATTAATTCTATAAACAATAAATTATCATCATCCCATTTTCATACTGGAGTATATTATCATCGAAGATTAGTTAAGAGAATAATAAAGACAAAATAATATATTTAATAAGTTTTGTTTATAGGTTTTAATTTGTATTTTATTATGCTTAATAAAATACATTATTTATATTTTAAAAATTAATATTATAGATGTTTAATTAATTTGAAATAAATTATTTTTATTTATTAATTTGAAAAAGAAAAAAAAAAATAGAATATATTGAATTCTATAAATTATATGAAAAATTAAAACATAACCTTTTGTTTTTGTCAAAATATAATGAATATATGTATTTAAGAGAATTTAAAATATTGATTAATAAAAGAAATGTGTTATATAATAAATTAAAAATTAGTGTTAGAATATAATGAATATATGTGTTTAAGAGAATTTAAAATATCGATTAATAAAAGAAATGTGTTATATAGTAAATTAAAAATTAGTGGAAATCACCATTTTATATTAAAAAGATAAACAAGATAAAGAAGATAATAATATTATAATTTTTTTGAGAAAAATCTATTTTTTTGGTAGGGAATATAAAAACAACTTTTTAAAAATTTAATAAATAAAATTATTTAAAAATAAACCAAAACTTAAAATAATTCTAAAATAAATCTTAATTTTTATTTTTTTGAAATGTTATTTAATGGTTTAGTTATAAATAAATGTCAATTTACATTTTTTTCAAAATGTTACTTAGATTATCTTATACTATGAAGATAGCTTAATGGGTTAACTCTACTTGTTGCGTATTATAAATTCAAAATAATACATATTATCAAAGTTCCTATAAATATAAATATTGTATCTCACTCCATTTCCATTCCCATAAAATGTTATACCATAAAAATATAAAATGATAAATTTTTAATATAATTATTATAATAATTATAAGATATATTTAAAAAATAGAAAACGATATTTTATTTTAAAAATTAAACTATTAGAGTATGTTTAAAATATAATTTAATTATTTAATTCGTTTAAATTAAGTGAGATAATTAAATATGATGGTGATGATTATGAATGTGATTAAAGTCCACTAAGACCGAAATAACAATAATGTATTTTTAAGATCAAGCCAAGCTAGATACCAAATTGGTGTATGAAACCCCTTGTTTATGGGACAAGGGACATAGAATATCAAATCTAAAATATAGTTATAATAATATATTAAGTTTAAAATGCCCCAGATGGGGTGACACATTACGCAACATTGTCATCCAGCATAGTGCCTAGCCAAGGTTTAAATGCGGCAGGCCACTCCCAATCTATTCAGCATTAACGATGGGAGCAGGCCATTACATTAGACCTTCGGGTGGGAGACTTATTCCTTGCGCAAAAGGGTTGTCATTGCAAGCATTAAATATGGAAGAGTTAAAGTGAATCCAGGTGAAGTCATCCCACAAGAATGTGAAAGCAAAGAGGTTTGGTCGTAGTCGGCTCATCCTTGCTCTGCAACTCCCCGCTGATTGTAAGTTCTGGTGTGTTTCTCTTTGCGTCCAGTCCCTAGTGATTTTTTAGAGCCCTAGTGAGTTTTACACTCACTCCTCTTCGATTATGCCTCGGGAGCGAAGCAAGCCTCATCGCAGGTTGACTTGTCACACCCACGCTGCTCATCACCAGAGGAGACAACATATGGAAAGAGTACTCTTGCTTACCAACTCCATTGTTTGTCAAAGAGCACGTGCCACCCATCTCGCACTCCATGCTCTTACAATTGAGTCTACAATGGAGAAGATTTCTCACACCCCACCAGCACTGGATAATTGGCAGCTCACAAACATTAAGAATGAAGAAAATCCCCCAACTGTGCCTGAAACTCAAGATGGAAGTAGCTTAAGGGGAAAGCTTGAAGAGGATTTCCCAACCTACTACATAGAGAAAATACCATACACGAAAGAGACCCCAACTTCCCTAGAGCCTCAAGCAAGAGACAAAACAAGGGGGAGGCTCTGTGAGGATCTCCCAATGTGCTATATTGAGGAAGTTCCTTACATGATTGTGGTCCCGTAGACGACCTATGCAGTAATGGTTCACCACACAAACATCACATCCATTGAAAAATACGAGGCCAACGGAGAAGTAGAGAAGGGTAACCCAGGCGAGGCAGACACAAAAGGAATGCATGCACGCTCTGGTGCCCATCCACCATTCCTCCACGTGGCACACCTGTAACTAGTGTTTGAACTCCGAGGACAAATGGAAAACCAAGAGCATAGATCCATCCTAATGGGACAACATTTGGATATTCTTATGGATGCTTACTTCAATTCCCTGGTGAATCAAAAATTCCCAACAAGCACCCAGCCGTTTGTCATTCAGGCCAGAGCAGTGTGGCAGGAGGACGAGGACGACAGGTCACCGGGTATTTCAGCGTGTCTTTATTAGTCTGGTTTTTAATCTTGTTGTTCAGAGTCAAGACAATATATTTCCATCTTTCTTGGTTTCCTTTGGGCAGGACAGATGACGAAACGATATTTTGGTTTTTTTCTTAGAGGCAACATTCATGCCCCAAATTGTGTTGGTTTCCGGTAAAATGGTGGAACATTCGGTGGTAGCAGTACGATTGTATCTCTTTGCATTTTTGTTAATATAATATAGCAGGTAACACCCCCTTTTCACTTATATATATATATATAACATTTAAAATACAAAATTATTGTAATAATACATAAGATACAACTATAATAATTATAAAATATCAAATGATATATTATTAAAAAAATATTATATCATGTTTAAAATACAATTTAATTATTTTATAACAATTGAGATAACTAAATATAATATAAGAAAAATGTTAAAAAATATTTAAATTTTTTATTGTTTAAAAAAATGCATGTGGTTATAGATTTTCAGTCCCAATTCGATCCCAATTCGATTAGAAGATCTTGTTGTTTGAAATCCAATTCTAGATGGATACCTATAGTGCTTTTAAGATGTATAATCCAAAAAGGCAATGACGTCATTCACCTACAACCACCAAAAAGAGTTATGTCAATTGAAAATGACTATCCTCTTCTTCTAATAGATTATTACTATCATCGTGAGGTTAATCATGGTGGAAACCTCTACTCTTGAAAAATATTTGGAAGGTAAACTATAAGCTAGGATTTATCATGTGTTGGTCGTAGAAGGCAAGAAACCTAAGAATATTCAAAGATGAATTCCTCACTTCATAACATATGGCAAAGAGCTCAAAGGGAAATCTTTAAACATACTCAACCTTCAGGGTTCAAAGCAGGATCCCATTAAGCAATTGTGGGAACACCTTGAGGAATAGTGGCTGAAATTGAACATTTATGGGGAATCTAGAGGTAATCTAGGAGTTCAAAGTGTAGGGTATACGTTGAGAGACTATGCATGGTTCACCGAACCTACTTATTTTGTATTTCTATATCAGGGAGCAAATAAAATAATAGAAGATATGAAAGGTATTAAATGTATTGAATTAGTTGTTAAACATTTGGGAATCTAAGGATTAATTCTAGATGGTCATTAAGAAATCCTCATAAACATGACCCAAAAAAAAACTTAAGATGGGTTCGTGTAGATCAACTATCCAATCATTCAACAAAGTTCAATTTTCCCATGTTTGTAGATCAGAAAATTTAGTAACAAACTTGCAATAAAATCATGCTATTGACTCCAAGGAGTAAGGTTGAATGACCCTGGAAATAGAATGCATTTCAGAGAGTTGGTATTGCAGGAAGAGACTATAAATTACATGAATGCAAGTAGGAGTACACCAAATGACAAATAATGAAGTGATAATGTGGAAATATCCATGTGTTATGATGATATTTTCAAAGAAATCTCTCCATGTTAAATTTAACAATATTTCCACTATCCTAAATAAAACTACCTTATTTATCTTTTCAAATAGAAAATAAAAATCAAAATATATCTTATATTAATTTTAAATGGATCAGTGATTACTATATTACTATGTACTATATACTATATTTGTTGATTTAAAAGACTAGATAAGATACTAAATTATATACTATAATTATATATTACTATATACTATATTTATTTGAAAGATTTACATAAGATACTAAATTATATACTATAGTTATATAGTTATTAATTATGTGATTAATTAATTTTTATAATATTTAAATTAAAATTCATAAAAAAAAAAATTATAAAATAATTGCATCAGCCGTTTCATTAATTTATATGTAAAATTTTCAATCAAAACTAGTCACGAGGGGTCATGAACATCTAATTGCTCACATCATTAGATACCCCCATTGGTGAAGGATGATGATGAAATATTAATCACCCAAAACACCTACACCACCCAAAACACTTACGTGGTATGTACTCGTGGATGCCTCAAAAAACGTGGATGTTTCGTGATGCCTCAAAACATGTGGATTCATTGAGATTTTATGCTTTTGAGTGTTCTTACCAGAAACCGAGCTTTCTGGACGGTTTGTTGATTACATTTTGTGCTTTAATGACGGCTTGTGCTTTTGTAACGGCCTCAGTTTTAATCTTTGTGACTGCCTGAGACGGTCTATTGATTATATTTTAAGCTTTTCTGACTACCCAAGCTTTTGTGCTTTCGTAACGGCTTAAGCTTTAGCTTTTGTGACTGCTTGAGCTTTTGTGCGTTTGTAACAGACTTAAAAGTTTTAGCTTTTGTGACTGCCGTGAGATGGTCTGTTGATTAGATGTGACTGGATGATCTTTTGTGACTGCTGGTTGGGTTGATTGAGTATTATTTTCGACGTCCGATGTTGATTAGATTTTGTGCTTATGTGACTGTCTGAACTTTTGTGATTACTGGTTAATTGAGCATTCGTTTTCGGCGTCCGATTTTGGCTTCCTTAGATTTTGTGACTGTTTTGTGACTACTTGAGAGATCGAATTTGTTATGGTAGAGGTTAATATTAACACCCGAGTGTTGTATTTCCCGTGTTGTCTGCCATTTCTGGAGAGCTGAAAAATCTGTTGGTTACATGGATCGTTAAACATCAACTTTTCCTTTGATGTACCACCAAAATGTAGAGGATCTTTTTTGAAGAGGGTTGAAATGTTTGCGTGGATCAAGCTGACTTCTTTGCAGAGGGTTGAAACAGTTTCCGAGGCTAAAGTCCACTTTTGGCTACATCATATATGGAAGGCAAACATGGGAACCATACCTGGTTTTAGCCAATACGTTTTATTGTATTCATAGCTCCAAGCAAGTAATATCCGTTCATCTCTTATGTATATCAAGTAATATCCGTTCATCTCTTATGTATATCAAATAAACTTTTCGAATGGCATTTCTGTTTCAGGGCTTTAAATATAAGGAATGCACAAATGTCAACGAAATTGGTGTATCTGCCATAATTTCAATCTCTAAAATGTGCAGTTTTGTTTCATCTCATGTTTCACCTTCTTGTTGAATGTTTCTTAGTCTGTAATTGGTTGAAAATCCCACATCACATGTATTTAATTCATTGATTTCTTTTTGAAAACATTTCTTCTTCACCTTAATGTTTCTTTACTCTGTAATTGGTTGAAAATCCCACATCACATGTATTTCTTGTAATTCTTCCATTGTTTTCTAAAAACATTTCTTCATCTTTTCTAGATGAATACAAAGAGAAAGAATTTATTGTTTTTCCTGACTGAACAAAAATAGAAAAGATAGACAACATGTGATAAGAAAATTTCTTTTTTTCTAAAGATATTAGTAGTATGAAATAGTTTTCCTTGTCATTGTGTTGATCTTGCCTTGCCGGATAAAGATCGAGAATTAGCAGAAAGTCACGCGGAAATTAAAACCTCATAGTTTTCCTTGTCATTGTGCTGATCTTGACTTGCAAGATAAATATGTGGAAATTAAGACTTCGAAGAAGTTAAAACATGGGAGGACGTTTCTTGGTATACAGTTTTCAATTTTAAAAATTTTGTGGGGATGTATACTTCTAGGCTTCTAAATAGGATATAATGTTGGGAAATTTTATAGCTGATGTGAAGATCATAGAAAAGTTTTAGGTACGGAAAGTTCGTTCACTTTTACCTCTTATACCATGACAATTATCCATATAAATACATGTCTCTTGCAATTTCAAGTGAGGAAGGTATAATTACCTGGAACACATAATCAGTTTTCACAAACAACACTAAGAGTAACAGATTCAATCCAAGCGATTAAGGTATAAGAGTAACATCTTGCAAAAATTATTTTAGTTCAAATCTATACCAAAAACTAAACCAAAATAGAAGAGAGATTTTAATTATGTTCAAGATATTGATTATAATTACACAAAGCTTCACATTTATTATGTTCATCAGATAAAATAAGGTTACTTGGTAGCTCACCAAAAATAAAAATAAAAAATAAAAATAGGAAATATTAACTGCAATTAATTTGTACATTTCTGACAGTCCTGTATACATTGACTGTGAGTGTAAGTCCTCCTGCATGATTTTCATGGCTCTTAGAGCTTACACTTCTATTTCGATTCTCTTCTGTTCTCATCCCTCAGACTCTCGCAATATTTTGTTCTCCTCCATTAGACTCTCGCAACATCATTTCAGATTCTCAGCTCCAGTTCCTTTTGTTTCAACTTTTTTCTGCATATAGTAAATAGATTAATCACCCCAAGAAGAGAAAGATTGCAGTAATAATGGCCTCTATAATTCTCTGAACGCAAGAATAAAATGTCCCATATTTTCACTTTCACCTAGCTTTCCGATTCTAGAACTGACGTGATAGCAAATTTAACTTGTTCGACAATGCAGACTTAAGCTTCTGCAAGTTTTGTAAAAGTAAACTATAGCAATCCATTTTATCATTACATCACTATCATGGTACTCAATGTACACTCTTTTCGTTTAAATTGCACTTAAATATACCCTCCTTTTCGTTGAAACAACAATCCATCACTGTTATGGTACTCATTGTACTCTCTTTTCGTTTAAATTGCACTTAAATATACCTTCTTTATTTTGGTTGAAACTGCAAACTCATTGAGTAGACGGTTTCACTGCAGTTTCAAGTTAGATAATCCAGTTGAATATAATGGATTGGGACAATTCTTATTGCACTCGATTATGACATAAATGCAAGAATTAAAAAAACAAAAAATAAAAATTTATAGCAGGTGGTGTTTTAAAATAATGATAATAATTTTTTTTTCATTTATAAAGTATTTCAAATTGACTATTTTTAATATCAATCTATCATTAAAGTATAAAAAATCTAACTATTTAAAGAAAAAGACTCTCCACTAACCTATAAACTAAACTAAATAACTTGTGTTGAACATACATGTGAGCATATCAACCTAATCTTTGGTGAGGTCGTTGATTAGATCATAGAAATCCACTTTAGTGATAATCCAACCTAAACTGAATAACCTATGTTGAACATCTATTTGCACATATCAACCTAACCTAGGGTGAGGCAATTGAATCACTTCTCACAAGCTCTAACAGTATAAGCAGTCTCTTCCATGTTGACCTTTACTTATATAGGGCCAAAGCAAGTATTTATTTCATACTGGAAATACTTGATTTGCTTTCATACTGGAAGTACTGAGCCATAATGGTTGATTTATTTTCGAACTTTGTTGTATTTGGAAAAAGAGGAGAGTTGTTTGAAGTTTAGTACATGCCCTAAATCTTAATCCATGCCTTAAATCTAGCATGGGAATTTAGGAGTTGTGTTTACTAATGGATGTAGATAGCTCCTTTTTCCTCAAAACAGTTGCCAACCCTGATACCTTAAGTGGTCAAAATCAATGAGATGAATCCTGGGCTTGAGGGTTGCTTATGTGTCCTAGAGGTCCTAACCATGCAAAATAGGTTGGATGACTAGTTCTTTATTACTCAATGACTTGGTTGATCATTTATTGTATTTTCTTTAGTTGATTGTCGTGTGTTTAATTGTGTCAGCATTTATTTTTTTTCATTGATTATACGTCATTGTTAATTATGTTAATGCGTCGAATGTGCCATTATTACTTTATTATGATTTTTATATTGGGATGTTATTAATTGTTTCATGATGATTTTAATTTTCTAAGGCATACACATTTCTTTTTTACCTAATATACATCGATGTTTTTTGTCGTAACAGAGAGGCGTTACAAATTGGTAAGCATTGTAATGTGTACTTTTACTATATATGAATTGAGATAATTCTATATAACCATTGAGGAAAATTATGATGCAACCTAACACTTATGGAATCTTATAGTTTGGAATAACCCTTAATGAATTTCATCATGCAACATAACCATTGAAGAAAACAAAAAATTATCATAAGTAAACAAATATGAATGTCACAATAAGACATAATCATAAAGGAGTTCCACAATCTAATTTAATTTTTAAGGATCATTGCAATGGGACATCACCCTTAATGAATTTCAGAATGTAACATAACCATTGAGGAACATAGCATTTTAACATATCACTAAGCCAAGCTGAAAGCAACAACCTAGCATAGCCAATGAGGAATTTGTGAATCAACATAACCATTGAGGAATGTCGACCATGGTCAAACATGGCCATCATTTTCAACCACAATCAATCATAGTTGAGAAAAATTAAACATAATAAAATACAGTAAACCATGGTCATCCAATGCCATCATGGTCAACCGTGGCCGATCATAGTCAACCGAATTCAATGTGAGATAACCTTTGATGAATGTCATAATGCAACATAATCATTCAGGAACCTAGAAATTTAATATAAATTATCCAAACTAAATGTCAAAATGTGACATGATCATGGAGGAACATGACAATTTATCATAATCCTTGAGGAAAGTCACAATAGGAAATAATAGTTGAAGAAAGACACAATGTGAAATGAATGCATTATGCGACATAACCATTAAGGAATGTAGTGAGTTGACATAACTCAACAAAGTTGAGAATCACAATATGTGTAACCATATTATCAACCTCTTAGTGTCACAATGTGAAATAAAATTTAGGTCAACCATAACACTAACTTTGCTAAACAATATTCAACCATGTTCAACCATATCAAACCTTGATGAACAATAGTCAACCATGGACAACTTATTTTTTAAACACATTTATTATCTGTTCTGAATAACTTTATTTTCTTCTCTGTCTGATTTTCTACCAGAGCCTTAAACTCTCTAAATTTATCAAATACCTCAAATTTCTTTCTAAGAAAATAAATCCATCTGTTCCTTAAAAAATCATCTATGAATGAAACATAATACACAGATTTACCTAGGGATGCAACAGGAACAGGTCCAAACACATCATTGTGTATCAACTCTAAGACCCCCTTTGCTCTTGTAGCACTAGATGGGAATCTTACTCGATTTTGTTTACCATATATGCAATGTTCATAGAAATCAGAATCCAGAGTTCAATTAAACATACCTTCAACCATACCTTTATCGTGTAGTGTTCGAAGGCCCTTTTCTCCAATATGTCCTAGTCTTTGATGCCACAACATGGTCTTCTTTTCAGGGACGATATTGTTATTGTCTTCTTTATTTGTCTACTCAAGGAAAACAGAACTGTTACAACCATTAGTATAAGTGCTTCAAAACAACTTGTACAAAGTTCCACATCAAACTCCCCTCATCAACACCATTTCTCCTTGTACCATATTGCAAGTGTTCTTTCCAAATATAGTATCCACTCCTGCATCATCCATCTTTCTTACAGATATTAGGCTCCTGGCTAGTTTTGGAATGTGTAGAACCCCAGGGATAAATCTAACCCTTCCATATTTTAGCAACAACTTAACCCTTCCATGTCCCAAGATGTTTGTTGTTGATTCATGTCCTAGGAATATGTCACCACCATGATATTTTTCATATTCAGAGAACCACTCCCTGTAGGAGTCACATGGTATGACGCACCTGAGTCGATCAACCATACATCAAGGTCTGCATGTGTACTTGTAGATGCTAGGTAAACATCACCTCCTTCTTCAGTGGAGGTTTTCACCTCTGTGGAAGAGATACTATTAGATCCATTTGGTTTTTAAACCTTATTAGACCTGCAATCTTTCTTATAATGCCCTGTTTTACCACACTTCCAGCATTTCCTCAAAGATTTATTTGGAGACTTAGATCTACCTGTAGATTTAGATCTCCACCCGGAAGGCCTACCAAGGTTCTTGTCTTGGGTACACCCTCTTACAAATAAAGCATCTGTGTTGTGACCATCCATGCTTTTCTGCCTCATCTGTTCAGATAACAAGGGTGGCCCAGACTTGGCGCCACCACCACTCTCGACACTGTCGAATTTCAACCAGGAACCACCTCCCTTCTTCCATCCAGAGTAGTTAGTGCTCGTTTTTTAGCTCATAAGACATATTTTTGATCAAATTCACCGAGACACCCTCATGCATCAAAGAATTGACATGTTGTACAAGGCCTACTCGAACTCACCTACAACCCAGAGGTGTCCTACATGTGTCAGGCCATTCTTTAATTTTCAGTCTATGTCCTCTGTCTGTCTTGATTTCCTAGCACAATGTTGCACAAAATCGAATGCGCCATGTGCCGTGGTTTTCATTCGATTAGGAAGATGTCAGATTTCCATTTTTGACAATGACATCACAATCTATTACCTTCTTTGGTTTCCGCTAATTTGGTGGAACAACGTGATACTGGATTCTATAAACTAACATAAGCTTTAAATAGACTGTAGAACCAAACAACATTCAACAATGAAAAGATTAGATAATCATAACCTTTGTATAAACAAAATTTAAATATCAAACATTCACTTTATTTTAAAGTAAAGTAGGTCAACCAATTAATTCTCTAAACAATAAATTATCACCATCCCATTTTCATACTATAGTATATCAACATCAAAAGTTAGTGAAAAAATAATAAAGACAAAATAATACATTTAGTAAGTTTTGTTTATAGGTTTTATTTTGTATTTTAAAAAGGAAAAAAATATATTTATAATATTTTGAATTCTATAAATTATATGAAAAATTAAAACATAACCTTTTATTTTTGTTAAAATATAATGAATATATGTATTTAAGAGAATTTAAAATATTGATTAATAAAAGAAATGTGTTATATAATAAATTAAAAATTATTGTTAGAATATAATGAATATACATGTTTAAGAGAATTTAAAATATTGATTAATAACAGAAATGTGTTATATAGTAAATTAAAAATTAGTGGAAATCACCATTTTATATTAAAAGATAAAGAAGATAATAATATTATAATTTTTTTTAGAAAAATCTAAATTTTTTTTTTGGGAATATATTTTTTTGTAAAATCAACCTTTTAAAAATTTAATAAAAAAAATTATTTTAAAATAATGTAAAACTTAAAAAATAATTCTAAAACAAATCTTAATTTATTTTTTTTTAAATGTTACTTAATGGTTTAGTTATAAATAAATGTTAATTTACATTTTTTTGAAAATGTTATTTATATTATATTATACTATGAAGATAGCTTAATGGGTTAACTCTACTTGTTGAGTATTATGAATTCAAAATAATAAGTATTATCAAAGTTCCCATAAATATAAATATTGTACCTCACTCCATTTCCATTCCCATAAAATGTTATACCATAAAAATATAAAATGATAAATTTTGAATATAATTATTACAATAATTATAAGATATATTTAAAAAATATAAAATCATATTTTATTTTAAAAATTAAACTATTAGAGTATGTTTAAAATATAATTTAATTATTTAATTCGTTTAAATTAAGTGAGATAATTAAATATGATGGTGACGATTATGATGGTGATTAAAGTCCACTAAGACCGAAATAACAATAATGTATTTTTAAGGTCAAGCCAAGCTAGATACCAAATTGGTGTATGAAACCCCTTGTTTATGGGACAAGGGACATAGAATATCAAATATAAAATATAGTTATAATAATATATCAAGTTTAAAATGCCTCGGATGGGGTGACACGTTGCGCAACATTTCCATCCGACATAGCGCCTAGCCAAGGTTTAAATGCGACAGACCGCTCCCCATCTATTCAGCATTAATGATGGGAGCTAGCCATTACAATAGACCTCCGGGTGAGCGACTTATCCCCCGTGTGAAAGGGTCGGCACTGCAAGCATTAAATATGGCAGAGTTAAAGCGAAGCCAAGTGAAGTCATCCCACAATAATGTGAAAGAAAAGAGGTCTAGTCACAATCGACTCATCCTTTCTCTGCAACTCCTCGTTGACTGTAAGCTCTGATGTGTTTCTCTTTGCGTCCTGTCCCTGATGATTTTTATAAGCCCTGGTTAGTTTTACACTCACTCCTCTTCCACGATGCCTCAAGAGCGATGCAAGCCTCGTCGCCGGTCAGCTTGGCACACCCATGTTGCTCATCGCCAAAGGAGACAACATATGGAAAGAGCACTCTCCCTGGCCAACTCCATTCTTCGTCAAAGAGAGAGGGTCGCCTGTCTCTTACTCCATGCTCCTACAATTGAGTCTGCAACAGAGAATATCTCTCACACCCCATTAGCACTGGATATTTGGCAGTCCAAAGACATTAATAAAGAAGAAAAATCCCCCAACTGCGCCTGAAACTCAAGCTAAAACTAGCTTAAGGGGAAATCTTGAAGAGGATTTCCCAACCTGCTACATAGAGGAAATACCATACACGGAAGACACCCCAACTGCCCTGGAGCCTCAAGAAAGAGACAAAACAAGGGGGAGGCTCTGTTAGGATCTCCCAACGTGCTATATTGAGGAAGTGCCTCACATGATTGTGGTCTCGTAGACGACTTGTGCAGTAATGGTGCACCACACAGACATTGCATCCATGGACAAAGACGAGGCCAGTGCAGAAGCAGAGAAGGGTAGCCCAGGTGAGGCAGACAAAAAAGGAATGCATGCACGCTACGGTGCCCATACACCATTCCTCCATGCGAAACACCTGGAACTAGTGTTTGAACTCGAAGGATAAATGGAAAAACAGGAGCACAGAGCCATCCTAATGGGACAACATTTGGATATGGTTTTGAACGCTTACTTCAAAGCCCTGGTGAATCGGAAATGCCCAACATGCGCCCATCCATTTGTCACCCGGTATTTTAGCTTGTCTTTATTAGTCTAGTTTTTAAGCTTGTTGTTCAGAGTCAAGATGATATATCACCATCTTTCCTGGTTTCCTTTGGGCAAGATAGATGGCAAACAAATATTTTGGTTTTTTTCCTAGAAGCAACATACGTGCCCCAAATTGTGTTGGTTTCTGGTAAAATGGTAGCACATTTGGTGGCAGCGATATCGATGTATCTCTCTGTATTTTTGTTAATATAATATAGCAGGTAACACCCCTTTTTCACTTAAAAAAAATATACATATTACGTTTAAAATATAAAATTATTATAATAATACATAAGATACAACTATAATAATTATAAAATATAAAATGATATATTATTAAAAAAATATTATATTAGGTTTAAAATACAATTTAATTAGTTTAAAACAATTGAGATAACTAAATATTATATTAAAAAAAGAAGTTAAAAAATATTTAATTTTTTTATTGTTTAAAAAAATGCATGTGCTCATATATTTTCAGTCCCAATTCGATTAAAAGATCTTGTTGTTTGAAATCCAATTCTAGATGGATACCTATAGAGCTTTTAAGATGTATAATCCAAAAAGGCAATGACGTCATTCACCTACAACCACCAAAAAGGGTTATGTCAATAAAAAAGGACTATCCTCTTCTTCTAATAGATTATTACTATCATCCTCAGGTTAATCATGGTGCAAACCTCTACTCTTAAAAAATATTTGGAAGGTAAACTATAAGCTAGGTTTTATTGTTTTCTCCTCATGGGTGAAATTGAACCTTGATGGGGAATCTAGAGGTAATCTAGGACTTCCAAGTCTAGGGTATATGCTGAGATACTATGCATGGTTCAAGAAACCTACTTATTTTGTATTCTTATATCATCAGGGACCAAATAAAATAATAGAAGATATGAAAGGTATTAAATGTATTGAATTAGTTGTTAAACATTTCGGAATCTAAGGATTAATTCTAGATCCTTTGGTGTAGATCAACTATCCAATCATTCGACAACGTTCAATTTTCACAAGATTGTAGATCATAAAATTTAGTAACAAACTTGCAATAAAATCATGCTATTGACTCCAAGGAGTATGGTTCAATGACCCTAGAAATAGAATGCATTTCAGAGAGCTGGTATTGGAGGAAGAGACTATAAATTACATGAATGCAATTAGGAGTACACCAAATGACAAATAATGAGGTGATAATGTGGAAATATCCATGTGTTATGATCATATTTTCAAAGAAATCTCTCCATATTAAATTTAACATTATTTCAAAATATATCTTGCATTAATCTTAAATGGATCAATGATTACTATATTACTGTATACTATATTTATTGATTTGAAAGATTAGATAAGATACTAAATTATATATTATAATTATATATTACTATATACTATATTTCTTGATTTGATTTGAAAGATTACATAAGATACTAAATGATATACTATAGTTATATAGTTATTGATTATGTGATTAATTACTTTTTCTAATATTTGAATTAAAATTCATACATAAAAAAAATTATAAAATAATTACATCAACAGTTTCATTAATTTATATGTAAAATTTTCAATCAAAACTAGTCAGGTCATGAACATATAATTGCTCACATCATTACATATCCCATTGGTGAAGGATGATGAAATCTTAATTACCCAAAAGACGTACTCATGGATGCCTCAAAACACGTACTCGTGGATGCCTCAAAACACCTGGCTTCGTGATGCCCCAAAACAAGTGGATTGGATTCATTGGGATTTTATGCTTTTGAGTGTTCTTACCAGAAACTGGGCTTTCTGGATGGTTTGTTGATTAGATTTTGTGCTTTAATGACTACTTGTGCTTTTGTAACGACCTCAATTTTAGCTTTTGTGACTGCCTGAGACGGTCTATTGATTAGATTTTATGCTTTTGTGACTGCCCAATATTTTGGGTTTCCGTAACGACTTAACCTTTAGCTTGCTTTTGTGCCCTCGTAATGGCTTAAGCTTTAGCTTTTGAGATTGCTTAAGCTTTTGTGCGTTTGTAACGGACGTCGAAGATTTAGCTTTTGTGACTACCGTGAAATGGTCTGTTGATTAGATTTTGTGCTTATGTAACTGGATGATCTTTTGTGACTGTTGGTTGATTGAGCATTCATTTTCGGCGTCCGATGTTGACTAGATTTTGTATTTATGTGACTGCCTGAACTTTTGTGACTACTGGTTGATTGAGCATTCATTTTCGGCATCCGATTTTGGCTGCCTGAGCTTTTGTGACTGCTTGAGAGAAAGAATTTGTTATGGTGGAGGTTAACATTAGCACCCGAGGGTTGTATTTCCCGTGTTGTCTGCCATTTTTGGAGAGCTGAGAAATCTGCTGGTTACATCGATCGTTTAACATCAACTTTTCCTTTGATGTGCCACCAAAATGTAGGGAATATTCTTTGCAGAGGGTTGAAATGCTTGCGAGGATGAAGTCAACTTCTTTGCAAAGGGTTGAAACAGTTTGAGAGGCTAAAGTCCACTTCTGGCTACATCATATATGGAAGACAAACATGGGAACCATACCTGGTTGTAGCTAAGGTGAGCCAATACATTTTATCCAATTCATAGCTTCAAACAAGTAATATTCGTTCATCTCTTGTGTATATCAAACAAACTTTTCAAATGGCATTTCTATTTCATGGATCTAAATATAAGGAATACACATATGTGAATGAAATTGGTGTATCTGCCATAATTTCAATCTCTAAAATGTGCAGTTTTATTTCATCTCATGTTTCACCTTCTTGTTGAATGTTTTTTAATCTGCAATTGGCTGAAAATCCCGCATCACATGTATTTAATTCGTTGATTTCTTTTTGAAAACATTTCTTCTTCACCTTAATGTTTCTTTACTTGTAATTGGTTGAAAATCTCACATCACATGTATTTCTTGTAATTCATCCATCGTTTTCTGAAAACATTTGTTCTTCTTTTCTAGATGAATACAAAGAGAAAGCATTTATTGTTTTTCTTGACTGAACGAAAATAGAAAAGATAAGTACAATGTGATAAGGAATTTGCTTTTTTTCTAAAGCAGTGGAGATATTAGTAGTATGAAATAGTTTTCCTTGTCATTGTGATGATCTTCCCTTGCCAGATAAAGATTGAGAATTAGGAAAAAGTCACGTGGAAATTAAGACCTCATTGTTTTCCTTGTCATTGTGTTGATCTTGACTTGCAGATAAAGATCGAGAATAAGGAAGAAACTTACGCAGAAATTAAGATTTTGAAGAAGTTAAAACATGGGAAGATTCATGTGATTTTTTTTTTTATGTGTTACGGTCATTTTGAACGGACTCCTGGACTATAATCATCTATTTTTAAATGGAATCTTATATTCATGTGAAAGTTTTTTTTGTATGTGTTATGGCCATTTGAAGTGACTTCTCGACCATCTATTTGTAGCACTAAATTTTTTTATTAAGAATTAGTTACCATTCCAAAATCAATGCCCACGCATATATTTCTCTATGTGATGTTCTTGCTCTTAAAACATTTTGCTATTAAATTCTAGAAATGATATTAGAAGTGAATTCAAACTCAACTAGTCCATTAGCAAAGATCTCCTCAGATTTCTGGATTCTCTTCCTAAATAAGTTATCTGTTCCATTTATTCTCGACAAATGGTAGTTAAATGCAATGTTCGAACTACTGGAGCCCTCAGAAAGTTCATTCACTTTTACCTCTTATACCATGATAATTATCCATATAAATACATGTCTCTTGCAATTTCAAGTGATCAAGGTATAATTACCTGGAACAAATAATCAGTTGTCACAAACAGCACCAAGTGTAACAGATTCGTCCAAGCAATTAAGGTATAAGAGTAACATCTTGCTAAAATTATTTTAGTTAAAATCTATACCAAAATCTAAACGAAAATAGAAGAGAGATTTTAATTATGTTCAAGAGATTGATTATAATTACACAAAGCTTCACATTTATTATGTTCATCACATAAAATAAGGTTACTTCGTAGCTCAACAAATATAAAAATAAAAAATAAAAATAGAAAATATTAAATGCAATTAATTTGTACATTTGTGACAGTCGTGTATACATTGACTCTGAGTGTAAGTCCTCCTGCACGATTTTCATGGCTCTTAGCACTTACACTTCTATTTCCAGTCTCTTATGTTCTCATCCCCGAGACTCTCACAATCTTTTGTTCTCCTCCCTCGGACTCTTGCAACATCGTTTCAGATTCTCGGCTCTAGTTCCCTTTGTTTCAACTTTGTTCTTCATATAGTAAATAGATTAATTACCCCGAGAAGAGCAAGATCTCAGTAATAATGGCCTCTATAATTCTCTGAACCAAAGAATAAAATCTCCCAGATTTTAATTTTCTCCTAGCTTTCCGATTCTGGAACTGACGCGATAGCAAATGTAACTTGTTTGACAATGCACACTTAAGCTTCTACAAGTTTTGTAAAAGTAAACTATAGCAATCCATTTTATCATTACATCACTGTTATGGTACTCAATGTACTCTCTTTTCATTTAAATTTCACTTAAATATACCCTCCTTTTCATTGAAGCATTAATCCATCACTTTTATGGTACTCATTGTACTCTCTTTTCATTTAAATTGCACTTAAATATACCTTCTTTCTTTTCGTTGAAACTACAAAATCATTGAGTAGACGGTTTCACTACAATTTCAAGTTAGATAATCCAGTTGAATATAATGGATTGGGACAATTCTTATTGCACTCGACTATGAGATAAATGCAAGAATTAAAAAAACAAAAAATAAAAATTTATAGCAGGTGGTCTTTTAAAATAATGACAATAATTTTTTTCTCATTTATAAAGTATTCCAAATCTAACTATTTGAAGAAAAAAACTCTCCGCTAACCTATAAACTAAACTGAATAACTTTTGTTGAACATCTATGTGAGCATATCAACCTAATCTTTGGTGAGGTCATTGATGTCCAACCTATAAAATCCATCTAATAGTTTGATGTCCAACCTATAAAATGATACATTCCAATCATTAATTCATTGACTCAATCATTAATTCATTGATTCACTAGATGTTGTTGTTGCCTTAAAGACAATTTTATTACCTATTAAAATAATATCGGTGATACATGACTATATATTCATTGATTCCATCGTAGCAATCCACTTCAGTGATAATCTAACCTAAATTCAATAACCTGTGTTCAACATCCATTTGCACATATCAACCTAACTTAGGGTGAGGCAATTGAATCGCCTCTCACAAGCTCTAACAATATAAGGAGTCTATTCCATGTTCACATTTACTTATATACGGCCAAAGAAACTATGTATTTCATACTATAAATACGTGCTTTTCTTTCATACTGGAAGTACCGAGCCATAATGGTTGATTTATTTTCGAAGTTTGTTGTATTTGGAAAAGGAGGAGAGATGTTTGAAGTTTAATACATGCCCTAAATATTACTTGATGATTTAAATCTAGCGTGTGAATATATGAGTTGTGTTTATTAATGGATGTAGATAACTCCTTGTTCCTTAGAACAATTGCCAACCCTGAGACCTTAAGTGGTCAAAATCAATGAGATGAGTCCTGGGCTTGAGCATTGCTTATGTGTCCTAGAGGTCTTAACCATGCAAGATAGGTTGGTTGGCTAGTTCTTTATTACTCAATGACGTGGTTGATCATTTATTGTATTTTCTTCAGTTGATTGTGTTGTGTTTAATTGTGTTGGTCTTTATGTTTTTGCATTGATTATGTGTCATTGTTAATTATGTTTTTGCGTCGAATGTGCCATTATTACTTTGTTATGATTTTTATCGTGGGATGTTACTAATTATTTCATGATGATTTTAATTTTCTAATGCATAGACATTTTCTTTTACCTATTATACATTGATGTGTGTTGTCGTAACAGAGGGGCGTTACAAATTGGTAAGCATTGTAATGTGTACTTTTACTATATATGAATTGAGATAATTCTACATAACCATTGAGGAAAATTATGATGCAACCCAACACTTGTGGAATCTTTCAGTTTGGCATAACCCTTAATGAATTTCATCATGCAATATAACCATTGAAGAATAAAAAAAATTGTCATAAGTAAACAAAGATGAATGTCACAATAAGACATAATCATAAAGGAGTTTTGCAATCTAATTTAGTAATTTATTAAGGATCATTGCAATGCGACATCACCCTTAATGAATGTCAGAATGTAACATAACCATTGAGGAACATAGCATTTTCACATATAACTAAGCCAAGCTGAAAGTAACAACCTAGCAAAGACAATGAGGAATGTCTGAATCAACATAACCATTGAGGAATGTCGACCATGGTCAAACATGGCTATCATTTTCAACCACAATCAATCATAGTCGAGCAAAATTAAACATAATAAAATACAATAAAACATGGCCATCCAATGCCATCATGGTCAGTCGTGGCCGATCATAGTGAACCAAATTCAATGTGACATAACCTTTGATGAATGTCATAATTCAACATAATCATTCAGGAACCTAGAAATTCAATATAAATTATCCAAACTAATTGTCAAAATGTGACATAATCATGGAGGAACATCTCAATTTAACATAATCCTTGAGGAAAGTCACAATAGGAAATAATAGTTGAAGAAAGACACAATGTGAAATGAATGTCATTATGCGACATAACCATTAAGGAATGTAGTAAGTTCACATAACTCAACCAAGTTGAGAATCACAATAGATGTAACCATCTTATCAACCTCTTAATGTCACAATGTGAAATAAAATTTATTTCAACCATAACACTAACTTTGCTAAACAATATTCAACCATGTTCAACCATATCAAACCATATTGAACAATAGTCAACCATGGACAATTTATTTTTTAAACACATACATTATATTGTAGTGAATTTAAATAAACATATTTATATATCATCATAACAATGAAGAAATCATTATCAAATATCACAATCTTTATTCAAATTTAATAATTTAATGGTCATCCATAGTAAAACATGGTCGACCATTGTCAACCATAATCATCCATAGTCAACCATAATCATCCATAGTCACCCATAATCATCCATTATCTGTTCTGAATACCTTTATTTTCTTCTTTGCCTGATTTTCTACGAGAGCCTTAAACATTTTAAATTTATCAAATACCTCGAATTTCTTTCTAAGAAAATAAATCCATGTGTTCCTTGAAAAATCATCTATGAATGAAGCATAATACATAGATTTACCTAGGGATGGAACAGGAACAGGTCCAAACACATCAACTCTCAGACCCCCTTTGCTCTTGTAGCACCAGATGGGATTCTTACACAATTTTGTTTACCATATATTTGTCTTCTCAAGGACAACATAATTGTTACACCCATTAGTATAAGTTCTTCACAACAACTTATAAATAGTTCCACATCGAACTCCCCTCATCAACACCATTTCTCCTCGTACGATCTTGCAAGTGTTCTTTCCAAATACAGTATCCACTCGTGTATCGTCCATATTGTTGACAAATATTAGGCTCCTGGCTAGTTTTGGAACATGCAGAACCCCATGGAGAGTTCTAATCCTTCAATATTTTAGCATCAACTTAACCCTTCCACATCCCAAGATGTTTCTTGTTGATTCATCTACTATGAATATGTCACCACCATCATATTTTTCATATTCAGAGAACCACTCCCTATGAGGAGTCAAATGGTATGACGCACCTAAGTCGATCAACCATACATCAAGGTCTGCATGTGTACTTGTAGATGCTAGGTAAACATCACCTCCTTCTTTAGTGGAGGTTTTCACCTCTATGGAAGAGATACTATCACATCCCTTTGGCATTTCAACCTTCTTAGACCTGCAATCCTTCTTATAATGTCCCGTTTTACCACACTTCTAGCATTTCCTCAAAGATTGTTTTGGAGACTTATATCTACCTGTAGATTTATATCTCCACCTTGAAGGCCTACCAAGGTTCTTGTCTTGGGTATGCCCTCTTACAAATAAAGCATCTGTGTTGCGACAATCCATGCTTTTTCGCCTCATCTTTTCAGATAACAAAGGTGATCAAATTCATCGAGACACCCTCATGCATCATAGAATTGACATGTTGTACAAGGCCTACTCGAACTCATCAACAACCCAGAGGTGTCCTGCTTGTGTCAGGCCATTCATGCTATAGCTTAGGAACGACCCCCTCAGTGGTGACCCGAGCGACACGATCTTGGGTGAAAATGGGTAATTTACTTGGTTTGGCTATCACGAGCATTCTCAGCTCGGTTCCTTGCACTATAACAAAGAAGTTTTATAGTTATGTCTTTAATTTCCAGTCTATGTACTTTGTCTGTCTTAGTTTCCTAGCACAATGTTGCACAGACTTGAATGCGCCACATGCCCTAGTTTTCATTTGACAGGGAAGATGTTGGATTTCCATTTTTGACAATGATATCACAATCTGTCACCTTCTTCGGTTTCCGCTAATTTGGCGGAACACCATGATACTGGATTGTATAAAATAACATAAGCCTTAAATAGAACGTAGAACTAAACAACATTCAACAATGAAAAGATTAGATAATCACAACCTTTGTATAATGAAAATTTAAATATCAAACATTCACTTTATTTTAAAGTAAAGTAGGTAAACCAATTAATTCTCTAAACAATAAATTATCATCATCCGATTTTCATACTGGAGTATATCATCAGCGAAAGTTAGTTAAGAGAATAATAAATACAAAATAATATATTTAATATTTTTTTTTATAGGTTTTATTTTGTATTTTATGATGCTTAATAAAATATATTATTTTATATTTTAAAAATTAATATTATAGATGTTTAATTAATTTAAAATAATTTTTTTTTTATTAATTTAAAAAAGATTTTTTTTTTTTTTATAATATATTGAATTCTATAAATTATATGAAAATTTGAAACATAACCTTTTATTCTTGTTAAAATATAATGAATATATGTATTTAAGAGAATTTAAAATATTGATTAATAAAAGAAATGTGTTATATAATAAATTAAAAATTAGTTTTAGAATATAATGAATATAYGTGTTTAAGAGAATTTAAAATATTGATTAATAAAAGAAATGTGTTATATAGTAAATTAAAAATGAGTGGAAATCACCATTTTCTATTAAAAAGATAAATAAGATAATAATATTATAATTTTTTTTATAAAAATCTTTTTTTTTTTTTGAACATTTTTTTGTAAAAACAACTTTTCAAAAATTTAATAAATAGAATTATTTTTAAATAAACTAAAACTTAAAAAATAATTCTAAAATAAATCTTAATTTTTATTTTTTTTAAATGTTACTTAATGGTTTAGTTATAAATACATGTTAATTTACATTTTTTTTAAATGTTACTTATATTATATTATACTATGAAGATAGCTTAATGGGTTAACTCTACTTGTTGATTATTATGAAGTCAAAATAATAAGTATTATCAAAGTTTTTATAAATATAAATATTGTACCTCACTCCATTTCCATTCCCATAAAATGTTATACCATAAAACTATAAAATGATAAATTTTGAATATAATTATTATAATAATTATAAGATATATTTAAAAAATATAAAATGATATTTTATTTTTAAAATTAAACTATTAGAGTATGTTTAAAATATAATTTAATTATTAAATTCGTTTAAATTAAGTGAGATAATTAAATATGACGGTGATGATTATGATGGTGATTAAAGTCCACTAAGAACGAAATAACAATAATGTATTTTTAAGGTCAAGTCAAGCTAGATACCAAATTGGTGTATGAAACCCCTTGTTTATGGGACAAGGGACATAGAATATAAAATCTAAAATATAGTTATAATAATATATTAAGTTTAAAATGCCCCGGATGGGGTGACACGTTGCGCAACATTACAATCCGGCATAGTGCCTAGCCAAGGTTTAAATGTGACGGGTCGCTCCCCATCTATTCAACATTAAAGATGGGAGCAGGTCATTACAGTAGACCTCTGGGTGAGCGACTTATCCCTCGCACGAAACGGTCGGCACTGCAAGAATTAAATATGGAAGAGTTAAAGCAAAGCCAGGTGCAATCATCCCACAAGAATGTAAAAGAAAAGAAGTTTGGTCGCAGTCAGCTCATCTTTGCTCCGCAACTCCTCACCGATTGTAAGCTCTGGTGCGTTTCTTTTTTCGTTTTGTCCTTGGTGATTTTTCTGAGCCCTGGTAAGTTTTACACTCAATCCTCTTCCACGATGCCTCGAGAGCGAGGCAAGCCTCGTCGTGGGTCAGTTTGGCACATCCACACTACTCATTGCTAGAGGAGACAACATATGGAAAGAGCACTCTCGCTGGCCAACTCCATTCTTCGTCAAACAACGAGGGTCACCTGTTTCACAATCCATGTTGCTAATATTGAGTCTGGAATGGAGAATATCGCTCACACCCAACCAGCACTAGATAGTTGGCAGCCCATAGACATTAAGAAAGAAGAAAATTCCCCAACTGCACCTGAAACTCAAGCTGAAAGTAGCTTAAGGGGAAATCTTGAAGAGGATTTCCCAACCTGCTACATAGAGGAAATACCATACATGGAAGACACCCCGACTGCCCTGGAGGCTCAAGCAAGAGACAAAAGAAGGGGGAGGCTCTGTGAGGATCTCCCAGTGTGCTATATTGAGTAAGTTCTTTACATGATTGTGGTCTTGCAGAGGACCTGTCCAGTAATGGTGCACCACACAGACATCGCATCCATGGACAAAGATGAGGCTAGTACAAAAGCAAAGAAGGGTAACCTAGGCAAGGCAGACACAAAAGGAATGCATGCATGCTCTGATGCCCAACCACCATTCCTCCACGTGGGACACATGGAACTAGTGCTTGAACTCTGAGGACAAATGGAAAACCAGGAGCATAGAGCTATCCTAATGGGACAACATTTGGATATGCTTCT
>ML794635.1:335810-354007 GCA_009831015.1 Picea engelmannii
TCACTTAATTTAAACGAATTAAATAATTAAATTATATTTTAAACATACTCTAATAGTTTAATTTTTAAAATAAAATATGATTTTATATTTTTTAAATATATCTTATAATTATTGTAATAATTATATTCAAAATTTATCATTTTATATTTTTATGGTATAACATTTTATGGGAATGGAAATGGAGTGAGGTACAATATTTATATTTATGGGAACTTTGATAATACTTATTATTTTGAATTCATAATACTCAACAAGTAGAGTTAACCCATTAAGCTATCTTCATAGTATAATATAATATAAATAACATTTTCAAAAAAATGTAAATTAACATTTATTTATAACTAAACCATTAAGTAACATTTAAAAAAAAATAAATTAAGATTTGTTTTAGAATTATTTTTTAAGTTTTACATTATTTTAAAATAATTTTTTTTATTAAATTTTTAAAAGGTTGATTTTACAAAAAAATATATTCCCAAAAAAAAAATTTAGATTTTTCTAAAAAAAATTATAATATTATTATCTTCTTTATCTTTTAATATAAAATGGTGATTTCCACTAATTTTTAATTTACTATATAACACATTTCTGTTATTAATCAATATTTTAAATTCTCTTAAACATGTATATTCATTATATTCTAACAATAATTTTTAATTTATTATATAACACATTTCTTTTATTAATCAATATTTTAAATTCTCTTAAATACATATATTCATTATATTTTAACAAAAATAAAAGGTTATGTTTTAATTTTTCATATAATTTATAGAATTCAAAATATTATAAATATATTTTTTTCCTTTTTAAAATACAAAATAAAACCTATAAACAAAACTTACTAAATGTATTATTTTGTCTTTATTATTTTTTCACTAACTTTTGATGTTGATATACTATAGTATGAAAATGGGATGGTGATAATTTATTGTTTAGAGAATTAATTGGTTGACCTACTTTACTTTAAAATAAAGTGAATGTTTGATATTTAAATTTTGTTTATACAAAGGTTATGATTATCTAATCTTTTCATTGTTGAATGTTGTTTGGTTCTACAGTCTATTTAAAGCTTATGTTAGTTTATAGAATCCAGTATCACGTTGTTCCACCAAATTAGCGGAAACCAAAGAAGGTAATAGATTGTGATGTCATTGTCAAAAATGGAAATCTGACATCTTCCTAATCGAATGAAAACCACGGCACATGGCGCATTCGATTTTGTGCAACATTGTGCTAGGAAATCAAGACAGACAGAGGACATAGACTGAAAATTAAAGAATGGCCTGACACATGTAGGACACCTCTGGGTTGTAGGTGAGTTCGAGTAGGCCTTGTACAACATGTCAATTCTTTGATGCATGAGGGTGTCTCGGT
Organism: Picea engelmannii; assembly: GCA_009831015.1. Taxonomy (NCBI): domain Eukaryota; kingdom Viridiplantae; phylum Streptophyta; class Pinopsida; order Pinales; family Pinaceae; genus Picea; species Picea engelmannii. Next base: position 337,188 of record ML794635.1, read on the forward strand.
GAATTTGATCAAAAATATGTCTTATGAGCTAAAAAACGAGCACTAACTACTCTGGATGGAAGAAGGGAGGTGGTTCCTGGTTGAAATTCGACAGTGTCGAGAGTGGTGGTGGCGCCAAGTCTGGGCCACCCTTGTTATCTGAACAGATGAGGCAGAAAAGCATGGATGGTCACAACACAGATGCTTTATTTGTAAGAGGGTGTACCCAAGACAAGAACCTTGGTAGGCCTTCCGGGTGGAGATCTAAATCTACAGGTAGATCTAAGTCTCCAAATAAATCTTTGAGGAAATGCTGGAAGTGTGGTAAAACAGGGCATTATAAGAAAGATTGCAGGTCTAATAAGGTTTAAAAACCAAATGGATCTAATAGTATCTCTTCCACAGAGGTGAAAACCTCCACTGAAGAAGGAGGTGATGTTTACCTAGCATCTACAAGTACACATGCAGACCTTGATGTATGGTTGATCGACTCAGGTGCGTCATACCATGTGACTCCTACAGGGAGTGGTTCTCTGAATATGAAAAATATCATGGTGGTGACATATTCCTAGGACATGAATCAACAACAAACATCTTGGGACATGGAAGGGTTAAGTTGTTGCTAAAATATGGAAGGGTTAGATTTATCCCTGGGGTTCTACACATTCCAAAACTAGCCAGGAGCCTAATATCTGTAAGAAAGATGGATGATGCAGGAGTGGATACTATATTTGGAAAGAACACTTGCAATATGGTACAAGGAGAAATGGTGTTGATGAGGGGAGTTTGATGTGGAACTTTGTACAAGTTGTTTTGAAGCACTTATACTAATGGTTGTAACAGTTCTGTTTTCCTTGAGTAGACAAATAAAGAAGACAATAACAATATCGTCCCTGAAAAGAAGACCATGTTGTGGCATCAAAGACTAGGACATATTGGAGAAAAGGGCCTTCGAACACTACACGATAAAGGTATGGTTGAAGGTATGTTTAATTGAACTCTGGATTCTGATTTCTATGAACATTGCATATATGGTAAACAAAATCGAGTAAGATTCCCATCTAGTGCTACAAGAGCAAAGGGGGTCTTAGAGTTGATACACAATGATGTGTTTGGACCTGTTCCTGTTGCATCCCTAGGTAAATCTGTGTATTATGTTTCATTCATAGATGATTTTTTAAGGAACAGATGGATTTATTTTCTTAGAAAGAAATTTGAGGTATTTGATAAATTTAGAGAGTTTAAGGCTCTGGTAGAAAATCAGACAGAGAAGAAAATAAAGTTATTCAGAACAGATAATAAATGTGTTTAAAAAATAAGTTGTCCATGGTTGACTATTGTTCATCAAGGTTTGATATGGTTGAACATGGTTGAATATTGTTTAGCAAAGTTAGTGTTATGGTTGACCTAAATTTTATTTCACATTGTGACACTAAGAGGTTGATAATATGGTTACACATATTGTGATTCTCAACTTTGTTGAGTTATGTCAACTCACTACATTCCTTAATGGTTATGTCGCATAATGCATTCATTTCACATTGTGTCTTTCTTCAACTATTATTTCCTATTGTGACTTTCCTCAAGGATTATGATAAATTGTCATGTTCCTCCATGATCATGTCACATTTTGACATTTAGTTTGGATAATTTATATTAAATTTCTAGGTTCCTGAATGATTATGTTGCATTATGACATTCATCAAAGGTTATCTCACATTGAATTCGGTTGACTATGATCGGCCACGGTTGACCATGATGGCATTGGATGACCATGGTTTACTGTATTTTATTATGTTTAATTTTTCTCAACTATGATTGATTGTGGTTGAAAATGATGGCCATGTTTGACCATGGTCGACATTCCTCAATGGTTATGTTGATTCACAAATTCCTCATTGGCTATGCTAGGTTGTTGCTTTCAGCTTGGCTTAGTGATATGTTAAAATGCTATGTTCCTCAATGGTTATGTTACATTCTGAAATTCATTAAGGGTGATGTCCCATTGCAATGATCCTTAAAAATTAAATTAGATTGTGGAACTCCTTTATGATTATGTCTTATTGTGACATTCATATTTGTTTACTTATGATAATTTTTTGTTTTCTTCAATGGTTATGTTGCATGATGAAATTCATTAAGGGTTATTCCAAACTATAAGATTCCATAAGTGTTAGGTTGCATCATAATTTTCCTCAATGGTTATATAGAATTATCTCAATTCATATATAGTAAAAGTACACATTACAATGCTTACCAATTTGTAACGCCTCTCTGTTACGACAAAAAACATCGATGTATATTAGGTAAAAAAGAAATGTGTATGCCTTAGAAAATTAAAATCATCATGAAACAATTAATAACATCCCAATATAAAAATCATAATAAAGTAATAATGGCACATTCGACGCATTAACATAATTAACAATGACGTATAATCAATGAAAAAAAATAAATGCTGACACAATTAAACACACGACAATCAACTAAAGAAAATACAATAAATGATCAACCAAGTCATTGAGTAATAAAGAACTAGTCATCCAACCTATTTTGCATGGTTAGGACCTCTAGGACACATAAGCAACCCTCAAGCCCAGGATTCATCTCATTGATTTTGACCACTTAAGGTATCAGGGTTGGCAACTGTTTTGAGGAAAAAGGAGCTATCTACATCCATTAGTAAACACAACTCCTAAATTCCCATGCTAGATTTAAGGCATGGATTAAGATTTAGGGCATGTACTAAACTTCAAACAACTCTCCTCTTTTTCCAAATACAACAAAGTTCGAAAATAAATCAACCATTATGGCTCAGTACTTCCAGTATGAAAGCAAATCAAGTATTTCCAGTATGAAATAAATACTTGCTTTGGCCCTATATAAGTAAAGGTCAACATGGAAGAGACTGCTTATACTGTTAGAGCTTGTGAGAAGTGATTCAATTGCCTCACCCTAGGTTAGGTTGATATGTGCAAATAGATGTTCAACATAGGTTATTCAGTTTAGGTTGGATTATCACTAAAGTGGATTTCTATGATCTAATCAACGACCTCACCAAAGATTAGGTTGATATGCTCACATGTATGTTCAACACAAGTTATTTAGTTTAGTTTATAGGTTAGTGGAGAGTCTTTTTCTTTAAATAGTTAGATTTTTTATACTTTAATGATAGATTGATATTAAAAATAGTCAATTTGAAATACTTTATAAATGAAAAAAAAATTATTATCATTATTTTAAAACACCACCTGCTATAAATTTTTATTTTTTGTTTTTTTAATTCTTGCATTTATCTCATAATCGAGTGCAATAAGAATTGTCCCAATCCATTATATTCAACTGGATTATCTAACTTGAAACTGCAGTGAAACCGTCTACTCAATGAGTTTGCAGTTTCAACCAAAATAAAGAAGGTATATTTAAGTGCAATTTAAACGAAAAGAGAGTACAATGAGTACCATAACAGTGATGGATTGTTGTTTCAACGAAAAGGAGGGTATATTTAAGTGCAATTTAAACGAAAAGAGTGTACATTGAGTACCATGATAGTGATGTAATGATAAAATGGATTGCTATAGTTTACTTTTACAAAACTTGCAGAAGCTTAAGTCTGCATTGTCGAACAAGTTAAATTTGCTATCACGTCAGTTCTAGAATCGGAAAGCTAGGTGAAAGTGAAAATATGGGACATTTTATTCTTGCGTTCAGAGAATTATAGAGGCCATTATTACTGCAATCTTTCTCTTCTTGGGGTGATTAATCTATTTACTATATGCAGAAAAAAGTTGAAACAAAAGGAACTGGAGCTGAGAATCTGAAATGATGTTGCGAGAGTCTAATGGAGGAGAACAAAATATTGCGAGAGTCTGAGGGATGAGAACAGAAGAGAATCGAAATAGAAGTGTAAGCTCTAAGAGCCATGAAAATCATGCAGGAGGACTTACACTCACAGTCAATGTATACAGGACTGTCAGAAATGTACAAATTAATTGCAGTTAATATTTCCTATTTTTATTTTTTATTTTTATTTTTGGTGAGCTACCAAGTAACCTTATTTTATCTGATGAACATAATAAATGTGAAGCTTTGTGTAATTATAATCAATATCTTGAACATAATTAAAATCTCTCTTCTATTTTGGTTTAGTTTTTGGTATAGATTTGAACTAAAATAATTTTTGCAAGATGTTACTCTTATACCTTAATCGCTTGGATTGAATCTGTTACTCTTAGTGTTGTTTGTGAAAACTGATTATGTGTTCCAGGTAATTATACCTTCCTCACTTGAAATTGCAAGAGACATGTATTTATATGGATAATTGTCATGGTATAAGAGGTAAAAGTGAACGAACTTTCCGTACCTAAAACTTTTCTATGATCTTCACATCAGCTATAAAATTTCCCAACATTATATCCTATTTAGAAGCCTAGAAGTATACATCCCCACAAAATTTTTAAAATTGAAAACTGTATACCAAGAAACGTCCTCCCATGTTTTAACTTCTTCGAAGTCTTAATTTCCACATATTTATCTTGCAAGTCAAGATCAGCACAATGACAAGGAAAACTATGAGGTTTTAATTTCCGCGTGACTTTCTGCTAATTCTCGATCTTTATCCGGCAAGGCAAGATCAACACAATGACAAGGAAAACTATTTCATACTACTAATATCTTTAGAAAAAAAGAAATTTTCTTATCACATGTTGTCTATCTTTTCTATTTTTGTTCAGTCAGGAAAAACAATAAATTCTTTCTCTTTGTATTCATCTAGAAAAGATGAAGAAATGTTTTTAGAAAACAATGGAAGAATTACAAGAAATACATGTGATGTGGGATTTTCAACCAATTACAGAGTAAAGAAACATTAAGGTGAAGAAGAAATGTTTTCAAAAAGAAATCAATGAATTAAATACATGTGATGTGGGATTTTCAACCAATTACAGACTAAGAAACATTCAACAAGAAGGTGAAACATGAGATGAAACAAAACTGCACATTTTAGAGATTGAAATTATGGCAGATACACCAATTTCGTTGACATTTGTGCATTCCTTATATTTAAAGCCCTGAAACAGAAATGCCATTCGAAAAGTTTATTTGATATACATAAGAGATGAACGGATATTACTTGATATACATAAGAGATGAACGGATATTACTTGCTTGGAGCTATGAATACAATAAAACGTATTGGCTAAAACCAGGTATGGTTCCCATGTTTGCCTTCCATATATGATGTAGCCAAAAGTGGACTTTAGCCTCGGAAACTGTTTCAACCCTCTGCAAAGAAGTCAGCTTGATCCACGCAAACATTTCAACCCTCTTCAAAAAAGATCCTCTACATTTTGGTGGTACATCAAAGGAAAAGTTGATGTTTAACGATCCATGTAACCAACAGATTTTTCAGCTCTCCAGAAATGGCAGACAACACGGGAAATACAACACTCGGGTGTTAATATTAACCTCTACCATAACAAATTCGATCTCTCAAGTAGTCACAAAACAGTCACAAAATCTAAGGAAGCCAAAATCGGACGCCGAAAACGAATGCTCAATTAACCAGTAATCACAAAAGTTCAGACAGTCACATAAGCACAAAATCTAATCAACATCGGACGTCGAAAATAATACTCAATCAACCCAACCAGCAGTCACAAAAGATCATCCAGTCACATCTAATCAACAGACCATCTCACGGCAGTCACAAAAGCTAAAACTTTTAAGTCTGTTACAAACGCACAAAAGCTCAAGCAGTCACAAAAGCTAAAGCTTAAGCCGTTACGAAAGCACAAAAGCTTGGGTAGTCAGAAAAGCTTAAAATATAATCAATAGACCGTCTCAGGCAGTCACAAAGATTAAAACTGAGGCCGTTACAAAAGCACAAGCCGTCATTAAAGCACAAAATGTAATCAACAAACCGTCCAGAAAGCTCGGTTTCTGGTAAGAACACTCAAAAGCATAAAATCTCAATGAATCCACATGTTTTGAGGCATCACGAAACATCCACGTTTTTTGAGGCATCCACGAGTACATACCACGTAAGTGTTTTGGGTGGTGTAGGTGTTTTGGGTGATTAATATTTCATCATCATCCTTCACCAATGGGGGTATCTAATGATGTGAGCAATTAGATGTTCATGACCCCTCGTGACTAGTTTTGATTGAAAATTTTACATATAAATTAATGAAACGGCTGATGCAATTATTTTATAATTTTTTTTTTTATGAATTTTAATTTAAATATTATAAAAATTAATTAATCACATAATTAATAACTATATAACTATAGTATATAATTTAGTATCTTATGTAAATCTTTCAAATAAATATAGTATATAGTAATATATAATTATAGTATATAATTTAGTATCTTATCTAGTCTTTTAAATCAACAAATATAGTATATAGTACATAGTAATATAGTAATCACTGATCCATTTAAAATTAATATAAGATATATTTTGATTTTTATTTTCTATTTGAAAAGATAAATAAGGTAGTTTTATTTAGGATAGTGGAAATATTGTTAAATTTAACATGGAGAGATTTCTTTGAAAATATCATCATAACACATGGATATTTCCACATTATCACTTCATTATTTGTCATTTGGTGTACTCCTACTTGCATTCATGTAATTTATAGTCTCTTCCTGCAATACCAACTCTCTGAAATGCATTCTATTTCCAGGGTCATTCAACCTTACTCCTTGGAGTCAATAGCATGATTTTATTGCAAGTTTGTTACTAAATTTTCTGATCTACAAACATGGGAAAATTGAACTTTGTTGAATGATTGGATAGTTGATCTACACGAACCCATCTTAAGTTTTTTTTTGGGTCATGTTTATGAGGATTTCTTAATGACCATCTAGAATTAATCCTTAGATTCCCAAATGTTTAACAACTAATTCAATACATTTAATACCTTTCATATCTTCTATTATTTTATTTGCTCCCTGATATAGAAATACAAAATAAGTAGGTTCGGTGAACCATGCATAGTCTCTCAACGTATACCCTACACTTTGAACTCCTAGATTACCTCTAGATTCCCCATAAATGTTCAATTTCAGCCACTATTCCTCAAGGTGTTCCCACAATTGCTTAATGGGATCCTGCTTTGAACCCTGAAGGTTGAGTATGTTTAAAGATTTCCCTTTGAGCTCTTTGCCATATGTTATGAAGTGAGGAATTCATCTTTGAATATTCTTAGGTTTCTTGCCTTCTACGACCAACACATGATAAATCCTAGCTTATAGTTTACCTTCCAAATATTTTTCAAGAGTAGAGGTTTCCACCATGATTAACCTCACGATGATAGTAATAATCTATTAGAAGAAGAGGATAGTCATTTTCAATTGACATAACTCTTTTTGGTGGTTGTAGGTGAATGACGTCATTGCCTTTTTGGATTATACATCTTAAAAGCACTATAGGTATCCATCTAGAATTGGATTTCAAACAACAAGATCTTCTAATCGAATTGGGATCGAATTGGGACTGAAAATCTATAACCACATGCATTTTTTTAAACAATAAAAAATTTAAATATTTTTTAACATTTTTCTTATATTATATTTAGTTATCTCAATTGTTATAAAATAATTAAATTGTATTTTAAACATGATATAATATTTTTTTAATAATATATCATTTGATATTTTATAATTATTATAGTTGTATCTTATGTATTATTACAATAATTTTGTATTTTAAATGTTATATATATATATATAAGTGAAAAGGGGGTGTTACCTGCTATATTATATTAACAAAAATGCAAAGAGATACAATCGTACTGCTACCACCGAATGTTCCACCATTTTACCGGAAACCAACACAATTTGGGGCATGAATGTTGCCTCTAAGAAAAAAACCAAAATATCGTTTCGTCATCTGTCCTGCCCAAAGGAAACCAAGAAAGATGGAAATATATTGTCTTGACTCTGAACAACAAGATTAAAAACCAGACTAATAAAGACACGCTGAAATACCCGGTGACCTGTCGTCCTCGTCCTCCTGCCACACTGCTCTGGCCTGAATGACAAACGGCTGGGTGCTTGTTGGGAATTTTTGATTCACCAGGGAATTGAAGTAAGCATCCATAAGAATATCCAAATGTTGTCCCATTAGGATGGATCTATGCTCTTGGTTTTCCATTTGTCCTCGGAGTTCAAACACTAGTTACAGGTGTGCCACGTGGAGGAATGGTGGATGGGCACCAGAGCGTGCATGCATTCCTTTTGTGTCTGCCTCGCCTGGGTTACCCTTCTCTACTTCTCCGTTGGCCTCGTATTTTTCAATGGATGTGATGTTTGTGTGGTGAACCATTACTGCATAGGTCGTCTACGGGACCACAATCATGTAAGGAACTTCCTCAATATAGCACATTGGGAGATCCTCACAGAGCCTCCCCCTTGTTTTGTCTCTTGCTTGAGGCTCTAGGGAAGTTGGGGTCTCTTTCGTGTATGGTATTTTCTCTATGTAGTAGGTTGGGAAATCCTCTTCAAGCTTTCCCCTTAAGCTACTTCCATCTTGAGTTTCAGGCACAGTTGGGGGATTTTCTTCATTCTTAATGTTTGTGAGCTGCCAATTATCCAGTGCTGGTGGGGTGTGAGAAATCTTCTCCATTGTAGACTCAATTGTAAGAGCATGGAGTGCGAGATGGGTGGCACGTGCTCTTTGACAAACAATGGAGTTGGTAAGAAAGAGTACTCTTTCCATATCTTGTCTCCTCTCGTGATGAGCAGCGTGGGTGTGACAAGTCAACCTGCGATGAGGCTTGCTTCGCTCCCGAGGCATAATCGAAGAGGAGTGAGTGTAAAACTCACTAGGGCTCTAAAAAATCACTAGGGACTGGACACAAAGAGAAACACACCAGAACTTACAATCAGCGGGGAGTTGCAGAGCAAGGATGAGCCGACTACGACCAAACCTCTTTGCTTTCACATTCTTGTGGGATGACTTCACCTGGATTCACTTTAACTCTTCCATATTTAATGCTTGCAATGCCAACCCTTTTGCGCAAGGGATAAGTCTCCCACCCGAAGGTCTAATGTAATGGCCTGCTCCCATCGTTAATGCTGAATAGATTGGGAGTGGCCTGCCGCATTTAAACCTTGGCTAGGCACTATGCTGGATGACAATGTTGCGTAATGTGTCACCCCATCTGGGGCATTTTAAACTTAATATATTATTATAACTATATTTTAGATTTGATATTCTATGTCCCTTGTCCCATAAACAAGGGGTTTCATACACCAATTTGGTATCTAGCTTGGCTTGATCTTAAAAATACATTATTGTTATTTCGGTCTTAGTGGACTTTAATCACATTCATAATCATCACCATCATATTTAATTATCTCACTTAATTTAAACGAATTAAATAATTAAATTATATTTTAAACATACTCTAATAGTTTAATTTTTAAAATAAAATATCGTTTTCTATTTTTTAAATATATCTTATAATTATTATAATAATTATATTAAAAATTTATCATTTTATATTTTTATGGTATAACATTTTATGGGAATGGAAATGGAGTGAGATACAATATTTATATTTATAGGAACTTTGATAATATGTATTATTTTGAATTTATAATACGCAACAAGTAGAGTTAACCCATTAAGCTATCTTCATAGTATAAGATAATCTAAGTAACATTTTGAAAAAAATGTAAATTGACATTTATTTATAACTAAACCATTAAATAACATTTCAAAAAAATAAAAATTAAGATTTATTTTAGAATTATTTTAAGTTTTGGTTTATTTTTAAATAATTTTATTTATTAAATTTTTAAAAAGTTGTTTTTATATTCCCTACCAAAAAAATAGATTTTTCTCAAAAAAATTATAATATTATTATCTTCTTTATCTTGTTTATCTTTTTAATATAAAATGGTGATTTCCACTAATTTTTAATTTACTATATAACACATTTCTTTTATTAATCGATATTTTAAATTCTCTTAAACACATATATTCATTATATTCTAACACTAATTTTTAATTTATTATATAACACATTTCTTTTATTAATCAATATTTTAAATTCTCTTAAATACATATATTCATTATATTTTGACAAAAACAAAAGGTTATGTTTTAATTTTTCATATAATTTATAGAATTCAATATATTCTATTTTTTTTTTTCTTTTTCAAATTAATAAATAAAAATAATTTATTTCAAATTAATTAAACATCTATAATATTAATTTTTAAAATATAAATAATGTATTTTATTAAGCATAATAAAATACAAATTAAAACCTATAAACAAAACTTATTAAATATATTATTTTGTCTTTATTATTCTCTTAACTAATCTTCGATGATAATATACTCCAGTATGAAAATGGGATGATGATAATTTATTGTTTATAGAATTAATTTGTTTACCTACTTTGCTTTAAAATAAAGTGAATGTTTGATATTTAAATTTTCATTATACGAAGGTTGTGAATATCTAATCTTTTCATTGTTGAATGTTGTTTGGTTCTACGTTCTATTTAAAGCTTATGTTAGTTTATACAATCCAGTATTGCGTTGTTCCACCAAATTTGCGGAAACCAAAGAAGGTGACAGATTCTGATGTCATTGTCAAAAATGGCAATCTGACATCTTCCCTGTCGAACGAAAACCAGGGCATGTGGCACATTCGAGTTTGTGCAACATTGTGCTAGGAAATGAAGACAGACAGAGGACATAGACTGAAAATTAAATACATAACTATAAAACTTCATTGTTACAGTGCAAGGAGCCGAGCTAAGAATGCTCGTGATAGCCAAACCAAGTAAATTACCCACTTTCACCTGAGGTCCTGTCGCTCGGGTCACCACTAAGGGGGTCATTCCTGGGCGAGAGCATGAATGGCCTGACACAAGTAGGACAGCTCTAGGGTGTTGGTGAGTTCGAGTAGGCCTTGTACAACATGTCAATTCTCTAATGCATGAGGGTGTCTCGATGAATTTGCTCAACAATATGTCTTATGAGCTCAAAAACAAGTAGTAACTGCTTCGGATGGAAGAAGGGAGGTGGTTCCTAGTTGAAATGCGGCGGTGTCGAGAGTGGTGGTGGCGCCAAGACTGGCCCCCCCTTAATATTTGAAGAGATGAGGTGAAAAAGCATGGATGGTCACAACACAGATGCTTTATTTGGAAGAGGGCATACCCAAGACAAGAACCTAGGTAGGCCTTCGGGGTGGATATCTAAATCTACAGGTAGATGTAAGTCTCCAAAAAAATATTTGAGGAAATGCTAGAAGTGTGGTAAAACAGGGCATTATAAGAAATATTGCGAGTAAGTTGGTTGAAAAACCAAATGGATCTAATAGTATCTCTTCCATAAAGGCGAAAACTTCCACTGAAGAAGGAGGTGATGTTTACCTAGCATCTACAACTACACATGCAGAACTTGATGTATGGTTGATCGAATCAGGTGCGTCATACCATATGACTCCTCACATGGAGTGGTTCTCTAAATATAAAAAATATGATGGTGTTGATGTATTCCTAGGAGATGACTCGACAACAAACATCTTGGGACATGGAAGGGTTATGTTTCTGCTAAAATATGGAAGGATTAGAACTCTCCCTAGGGTTCTGCACATTCCAAAACTAGCCAGTAGCCTAATATCTGTAAGCAAGATGGATGATGAAGGAGTGGATACTGTATTTGGAAATAACACTTGCAAGATGGTATGAGGAGAAATGGTGTTGATGAGGGGAGTTCGACGTGGAACTTTGTACAAGTTGTTGTGAATCACTTATACTAATGGGTGTAACAATTTTGTTGTCCTTGAGCAGACAAATAAGGAAGAGAAAACCAATATCGTCCTTGAAAAGAAGAACATGTTGTGGCATCAAAGACTGGGACATATTGGAGAAAAGGGCCTTCGAACACTACACAGTAAAGGTATGGTTGAAGGTATGTTTAATTGCACTCTGGATTTTGATTTCAGTGAACATTTCATATATGGTAGACAAAATCGAGTAAGATTCCCATCTAGTGCTACAAGAGCAAAGGGGATATTAGACTTGATACACAATGATGTGTTTGGACCTATTTATGTTCCATCCCTAGGTAAATATGTGTATTGTGTTTCATTCATAGATGATTTTTCAAGGAACACATGGATTTATTTTCTTAGAAAGAAATATGAGGTATTTGATAAATTTAAAGAGTTTAAGGCTCTGGTAGAAAATCAGACAGGGAAGAAAATAAAGGTATTTGGAACGAATAATGGATGATTATGGTTGACTATGGATGAGTATGGTTGACAATGGTGGACCATGTTTTACTATGGATGACCATTAAATTATTAAATTTGAATAAAGATTGTGATATTTGATAATGATTTCTTCATTTTTATGATGATATATAAATACGTTTATCTAAATTCACTACAATATAATGTATGTGTTTAAAAAATAAATTGTCCATGGTTGACTATTGTTCAGCATGGTTTGATATGGTTGAACATGGTTTAATATTGTTTAGCAAAGTTAGTGTTATGGTTGAAATAAATTTTATTTCACATTGTGACACTAAGAGGTTGATAATATGGTTACATCTATTGTGATGCTCAACTTGGTTGAGTTATGTCAACTTAGTAAATTCCTTAATGGTTATGTCACATAATGACATTCATTTCACATTGTGTCTTTCTTCAACTATTATTTCCTATTGTGACTTTCCTCAAGGATTATGTTAAATTGTTATGTTCCTCCATGATTATGCCACATTTTGACATTTAGTTTGGATAATTTATATTGAATTGCTAGGTTCCTGAATGATTATGTTGCATTATGACATTCATCAAAGGTTAATTCACATTGAATTTGGTTGACTATGATCGGCCACGGTTGACCATGATGGCATTTGATGACAATGGTTTATTTTATTTTATTAGGTTTAATTTTGCTCGACTATGATTGATTGTGGTTGAAAATGATGTCCATGTTTAACCATGGTCGACATTCCTCAATGGTTATGTTTATTCAAACATTCCTCGTTCGCTATGCTAGGTTGTTACTTTCAGCTTGGCTTAGTTATGTGTGAAAATGCTATGTTCCTCAATGGTTATGTTACATTCTGACATTCATTAAGGGTGATGTGCCATTGCAATGATCCTTAAGAATTAAATTAGATTGTAGAACTCCTTTATGATTATGTATTGTTGTGACATTCATCTTTGTTTACTTATGATAATCTTGTGTATTCTTCAACGGTTATGTTGCATGATGAAATTCATTAAAGGTTATGTCAAACTGCAAGATTCCATAACTGTTAGGTTGCATCGTAATTTTCCTCAATGGTTATATAGAATTATCTCAATTCATATATAGTAAAATTACACATTACAATGCTTACCAACTTGTAAAGCCCCTCTGTTACGACAACAAACATTGATGTATAATAGGTAAACAAAAAATGTCTGTGCATTAGAAAATTAAAATCGTCATGAAATAATTAATAACATCCCAATATAAAAATCATAATCAAGTAATAATGGCACATTCGATGCATTAACATAATTAACAACGATGCATTATCAATGAAAAAACATAAAGACCGACACAATTAAACACAACACAATCAACTGAAGAAAATACAATAAATGATCAAGCACATCATTGAGTAATAAAGAACTAGCCACCCAACCTATCTTGCTTGGTTAGGGCCTCTAGGACACATAAGAAACGCTCAAGCCCAAGATTCATGTCATTGATTTTGACCACTTAAGGTCTCAAGGTTGGCAACTGTTCTGAGGAATAAGAAGCTATCTACACCCATTAATAAACACAACTCATAAATTTGCACGGTAGATTTAAGGCATGGAGTAAGATTTAAGGAATGTACTAAACTTCAAACAACTCTCCTCTTTTTCAAAATACGATGAAATTCGAAAGTAAAACAACCATTGTGGCTCAGTACTTCTAGTATGAAAGAAAATCAAGTATTTCCAAGATGAAATAAATACTTTCTTTGGTCGTATACAAGTAAAGGTCAACGTGGAAGAGACTCCTTATATTGTTAGAGCTTGTGAGAGGTGATTCAATTGCCTCACCCTAGGTTAGGTTGATATGTGCAAATGGATGTTCAACACAGGTTATTCAGTTTAGGTTAGATTATCACTAATGTGGATTGCTACGATGGAATCAATGAATATACAGTCATGTATCACCAATCTTATTTTAATAGGTAATAAAATTGTCTTTAAGGAAACAACAACATATAGTGAGTCAATGAATTAATGATTGAGTCACTGAATTAATGATTGGAATGTATCATTTTATAGGTTGGACATCAAACTATTAGATGGATTTTATAGGTTGGACATCAATGACCTCACCAAAGATTAGGTTGATATGCTCCTATGGATGTTCAACACAAGTTATTCAGTTTAGTTTATAGGTTAGTGGAGAGTTTTTTTCTTTAAATAGTTAGATTTATTTTACTTTAATGATAGATATATATTAAAAATAGTCAATTTGAAATACTTTATAAATCAAAAAAAAATTATTATCATTATTTTAAAAGACCACCTGCTATAAATTTTTATTTTATGTTTTTTTAATTCTTGCATTTATCTCATAGTCGAGTGTAATAAGAATTGTCCCAATTCATTATATTCAACTGGATTATCTAACTTGAAATTGCAGTGAAACCGTCTACTCAATGAGTTTGCATTTTCAATGAAAAGAAAGAAGGTATATTTAAGTGCAATTTAAATGAAAAGAGAGTACAATGAGTACCATAACAATGATGGATTGATGTTTCAATGAAAAGAAGGAGGGTATATTTAAGTTCAATTTAAACGAAAAGAGAGTACATTGAGTACCATAACAGTGATGTAATGATAAAATGGATTGCGATAGTTTACTTTTAGTAAACTTGCAGAAGCTTAAGTCTGCATTGTCGAACAAGTTAAATTTGCTATCGCGTCAGTTCCAGAATCAGAAAGCTAGGCGAAAATTAAAATCTGGGACATTTTATTCTTTGGTGTAGAGAATTATAGAGGCCATTATTACTAAGATCTTTCTCTTCTTTGGGTAATTAATCTATTTACTATATCTAGAACAAAGTTGAAACAAAAGGAACTGTAGCCGAGAATCTGAAACGATGTTGCGAGAGTTTGAGAGAGGAGAACAGAAGATTGTGAGAGTTTGAGGGACAAGAACAGAAGAGACTGGAAATAGAAGTGTAAGCGCTGAGAGCCATGAAAATCATGCAGGAGGACTTACACTCATAGTCAATGTATACAGGACTGTCACAAATCTACAAATTAATTGCAATTAATATTTCCTATTTTCTTTTATTTTTGCTGAGCTACGAAGTAACCTTATTTTATCTGATGAACATAATAAATGTGAAGCTTTGTGTAATTATAATCAATATCTTGAACATAATTAAAATCTCTCTTCTATTTTGGTTTAGTTTTTGGTATAGATTTTAACTAAAATAATTTTAGCAATATGTTACTCTTATACCTTAATTGTTTAGACTGAATCTATTACTCTTGGTGTTGTTTGTGACAACTCATTATGTGTTCCAGGTAATTATACCTTGATCACTTTAAATTGCAAGAGACTTGTATTTATATGGATAATTATTATGGTATAAGAGGTAAAAGTGAACGAAATTTCCGAGGGCTCCAATAGACATTGCATTTAACTACCATTTGTCGAGAATAAATGGAACATATATCTTATTTAGGAAGAGAATCCAGAAATTTGAGGAGATATTTGATAATGGACTAGTTGAGTTTGAAGTCACTGCTAATACCATGTCTATAATTTAATTGCAAAATGTTTTAAGAGAAAGAACATCACAGAGATCCATCGGATGAGGTGTCACGCTATCAGCTGCGACACATGGAAATGCAGCCAAGGCACGTGGTGGAGCCAACAGGGCACGCCATTTATAGCATCCACCCTCCTGGCTGCGAGCAGTTATGTTGAGCCCCGGCCTCCGTAGAGAACTAACTCCTAATGGAGCCATTCACACGTGGATGGGGAACGGAAGGCCAGTGCATTCAGTTCTTAGCGTTAATGTTTATTGTCGTCCTGGGCATTATTCATTGTTACCACCAGGGAAGCAGACCACCCACACTGCTCTCGACTTTGCTTCAACTAATTCAGCATCATCGAGCTGACAGTCTGACCCTCCTGTTCATCATGCCTCGAATCCGGGGTCAGCCTCGCCGAGGCTCCAGCTGGCGTGCACCAGAGACCCGCAGACAGCGCCACCAGCGGTTTGTTCGGGCCCTCAAAGAAGTCAAGAAAAAAAGCAGAGGAGGAGCCACCTCTGCATCCTTGATGCCTGGAACTATGCTGGAGGAGGACCTGCCCATGATACCTGTTGCCCCCATGACAACTGTTCCCCCTCCATATATTCTTCTACAGCAGGACACCACTCCTAGTGATTTCTATGCGGCCTGTGTAGTGGAGGAGGAGCCACCAGACCTTATCACGATGGAGCACAACCAGGGACCGCCACCGGAATGCCCGACAAGGGAGCAGGAGCTGAACGATGAATAAGTGAACCCAGAACGAACTTCGCCACCCCCGCCGTCGATGCTGCATCACGACCACCTTCAATTGATATTCGACCTGCGCAGCATGGCGGAGGATCAAGCCTTCAGAACGGTGAGCATTATCTAGTGTCTGGACATGCTTTTTTCTGCATACTCCAAAGCTTCACCATGACGTCGATGTCCTACTTGTGCGCAACCCTTCACTCTTCCAGGCAATGGCGGCACTCAGACAAACTAGGTTCTGGTCTCTTTTGATTTCTCATGTTTTTACTGTTGCTATGTATTA
>ML794636.1:7439-51429 GCA_009831015.1 Picea engelmannii
AAGCTTTTGGGGACCAAAAGCCTTCTCATTTGGGAGGTGTGATCAGGAGCTCAGGACCAAGTGTCGTAAAATTGCTCAAAATTGAACTTGCTCAGAAATGGTTGAAGTTGGGACGACGGGATAGGTCTCGTCGATACGATCCTATTGGCGCGAACGGCACGCAAAACCGACTCTGCATGAGAAAGTTATCTCAGTCAGAAATTCCTTATTTCATTATAAAAAACAAAATAAATAAATAAATAATGAAATATAAACAAAACCAAAAATCATTATTCAATGGGTTTTTTTAAGCCAAAAATTAGGTGGGCGCGTTGGCCGCCACCTGGCATTAATATATATATATATATATATAGTTTTGATTAAAAACTTTGGCGGGCGGAGCACTACTTATATTAAAAACTCATATTTCTTTTGAACGCGCAAACAAAGAGCATCCAAGGGATTCGACCATGGGTCTCCCATAGGAAAGCCCCGCGCCCTAACCACACGGGCTAGTGGTATTACTTGCAACGGAAAGCGCAATGTTTATTTTATAAAGTGTACACTTGTCTGGAGGCGCGCTAAATAGGGGGCCAGCCCCTAAGGACCAGCCCCCGTGTTCATAAAACCTTGAGCCATAACCTTGGCTCTAATCCCTTGGGCGGATTTTTATGCACGCGGTTTGACAGGTGGTCACATTGCATGGTTTAAAACCATTAGATGCCACGGGTTACTAGCATTTGGCGCATTTTTGGGGCGGAGTCTGCGTCTTTTGGCGCCTTTGCTATTTTTAGCTTGGCTAACTCCCGCTACTCCTATTTTGATGGAGTTTTGTTGGGGAAAAGAAGGAGGAGTTAGTTATTGAGATATCTGGGGCTAGAGGAAACCATTCTTCATGAAATTTTGGTCGATTTTGGGTCTCTTCGACCTTATGGAGCCAATGGAGCAGGTTACAGATCCATTTGAGGTCATTTGTAGGTGATTTTGCTTGGTGGAAGTTCCAGGAGCCACTAGGGCCAAATCAGTTTGGGAGCTGCATTGGGAATTGTGCAACCAGTGAATGTGGAACGAAGGTCATTCCTGAAGTTTATCATCATTCTGAATCTATTTCTACAACTTGTTTTTCCTGTTGAGGCATTCTTCTCATTGTTTAGCCTCAGGGAAGCTTTCAGGGCCACCAGGGCCATTTCAGTGTTTGAGCTGTTTGGGGGCTATGTTCATCCATTTTTGGTGATTCAAAAGCCTATGTCTACTATTTTCAACCTTCTGAGTCTGATGGCAGAGGTTTCAGAACCAATTGGGGTCATCTTCACCTCGAAATTTTCCATGAAATATTAAAGGGCCACTAGGGCCAATTGGGGAAAGTACTGTATAAGGTACATTTTCACTGTTTAGAGTTTGGGAAAGAGCATGTTCTGCTAATTCCTATCTTCTGATTCTGTATTTACAGTTAGATCTATCTTTAGAGACACTCATATTCTTGTATTATCCTTTGTAGCATTTTTAATACAAGAGGACAAGCCTAGTTTGGGAGGTTTGGTCCAGCAGATGTAGCCCAGAGAGGGGGTGAACTGCTTTATCATTTTGATGTCTTTATTTTCTGAAGATGATATGCTAAACAAAACTAATATAAAGTGTTAAACAACAAATATACATAACTTTCATACACACATAATCACCTATTCAGCTGCAGAAAGTTATTTGTCTTATTCTGCAAGATATCAAACTTCAAGTATGTGTATGTCAAAGACTTCTAAGTGTTTACTTCATTATTTCTTTAGGCAGAGCCAGTAGAGGGCCAGGTAGCCTCTGGAACTTATCCTCTCTTTAGAGGTGACATGTCTGGTGAATGCCCCTACAGTCTATCTCTGTATATGAAATAAGAAGTTTTCACATTTTCAGAGGTCACCTTGGAGTGTATAACTCACATTTGAAATTATGGGAAATGGATACCTTGCACCCTTAAACAAGTACATTCCATTTTCATATCACTTGGGCCTCAAATTTTTCAATGCGGGAATTCATGGAAGAAATATCAATAGTCACTTGATGGAGGGACTCCTTGTTCTGAGTGATGGAAGCTTCCAGGTCTTGGTTGTGAGTGGTGGCCATTTGGATATGAAGGGTGTATGTAAGGGGAAATGGGTGGGTGGGACCATAGAAAATAAGGACTTATAAGTGATAGGTACCAAGAAAATCAGGGAAAAAGGGGGGATACAATGAGAGAGGTGGGAAATAAGGGTGTCGGGAAGGGGGTCGGGTCCAATGAAAAAAAATAAAAAAAATCTTAAAAATGAAAGGTACCACTATGATTAGCATGAGAAGTGGAATCCAATTGGTTATGTCCCGAATAAGGGTGCTGACGAGACCACTATACCTTTTTTTTTTTACTCTTGTGGGGTTATACTCCGATCTGAATAATACTGCAACGACGAAATGTTCAAATTCTTAATAAGAAGAAATGTGTTGGAATTTTGCAACTCGAATGCGGGAGGCAAGGTTGCATGGAAATAGTTCTTGTGTGTTCCTTTTTTTCTCTGTTTCTGTCCCAACGGTTAGGGTGTTTAGGGTTTCTACAGACAAGGTTTTTCCCTGTGATATATCTCTCTAATAAATGTGTGGAGTCGAACAATAATACTCGATGTTTGGGGATTTTGATCACAAGGGTGAGAAAAAGAGAGTCCCTTAACTACCCTGGTAAGCTAACAAGGCGTAACAGAAATATGGTTAGCAAGTTAGTGGACTTTCAAGTTAGAAAACAAGATATAAAGAAAGAAATAACAACTAAGAACAAGAAACAAACTAAACTAACATAAACAATTGATGCATGTAATTGAACACATGAAATGGTTACCAAATAGAACTGAATCTTTGAATTGAGTACACCAAGAGGAGAAATATGGGACAATGAATCCCATATTCCTCCTAATGGAGGGTCCTTTGATCCCTCAAAAACTAGAGCTATCACTCTCCAATGGTAAAACATACCCAAAGCTTAGCTTCACAAGAGGTGTAAATCTTGCTCAATGCTACACTAGCTCAAAACAAATGGCTCAAGGGGAAGATGGATTTCTCCAACAGAATTATGAACATCATAACAATGCTATGGATTATTCTTCTTTTTTGCATACAATGATCCTCTATTTATAAGAGGATGGAAAGATTTTTCAACTAGTTACAAGTGTGAATGGGAGGCCTTTGCAAGTACCTCCCATCCCTTTTAGTGATCCCAAGGTAGCATTTTAGGGATATTTTGGGGTATGATCGAGATCTACTTCATCCCAAAAGTGGTTGAGGCCTGACCAAAGTAATCAATGTGTCATTTCCACATCCACACAAGTTTTCTGACTATCAGTCGCACACTGTGCATGTCATACAACATGTTATCCCATGCAGATGTGCGCGTGCTACTTTTGCTAAATGTGCACAAAAATTTAGGATTTTTTTGCATAGTTTTGTCGGTATCTTGCCAATTTGAATGTGATCCTTCCAAAATTAATGGTAGTATGATGTGTTGGGTTTTTCATCCATTGTATTTATTTTTCTGAGCAATTGTTTGGTGATAACAGATGCCCCCTGATGTGTGAGGTTAGGAGCATACGTATAGCCGAACTACATAAATTTTTCTTTCTGTTGAAATTGTTGTAACAATAGGAGATTTGTAGTTGTTGTTGAAGAGGGGTGGTAGGAAAGTCCCATCATAGGAAGAGGCGATTCATAGTAGTGTCAAAACTTCTTTGAAAACTGAAATACAAAGGTATATCTTTGCACAAACGAGGTGGGCGGGCCCCATGCTCGTGTCATGAAACCAAAGCAATATGAGTGTAATTGAATTTTTTTGATGAAATGGATATCTACATCACTCCTGGGGGCATTAATAATGACAGATGACTATTCTAGGGAATGAACTAGCTTTGAATCAAGTAGTGAATGACCCAGAGGCATTGATGGCCTATCAAATTTAGAGGTCTTTGGCTGCTACTGAAAACTACAATAGTCGTATATTAAGACCCATCATAACATGAAGCTTTGTTGGAGTCGAATGTTATGGGGATCAACGACATCCGAAAGAAATAATGAATCTTTTTGTGCCATCCGAAACTACTCATTGATAGTGGAATGAGAGCTACTATACTGCCACCTTCTTGGAAACTTGTGTTGTCGTCGAAAGGGAAGGGTATGCTACTGTAAGAAGCAAAGGGATTCTTGACATCGATTTGATCAAAATGGTATCAGGGACTATATGGGGGAAAGATGGATGAACTGGTGACATGCATGAAGCTCAAATTGTATGGTACATAAGAATTTCCTTTGATTGGGGGAAAATGGGATGATGGCGGAAACCGTAAAATATGATCTGGTGTCAGGGGGACAATGTTAAGAACCAAATACCAATATAGCATAGAAAAACCTTAGAATAAGTACTCAACGCCTTGAAAAAGAGAGAATTTCAGATAATAATCCTCTTCGAGGGGGCAACCTCCTTTTACCCCACATAAATGTTCAAGTACAAGATGATTCCAAATGAAAATGTCTCCTTGGTATATATAGGAGACTAGGAGGTATAATTACAACTAATGGAATAAAGCTGACATAAATAAAATAACATTACTAATGTAATACGCCCCAATTAAGGGGTAGTGAGCCAATATTAGGTCTTAACATGCCCCTCCCCTTGAGACAAGTGTTGTTTGCAACACTTGAGTAACTCTGGATGCTTCTGTATAAAAGACTCATCTTCCCAAGTGGAATCTTCAGCTGGTAGTTTGCTCCATTTAATGAGATACTCTGAAATGGATCTATTCCTCAGCAGGAAAATTCTTGTGTCAGTGATGGTTTTAGGCTCCAATATGATTTTTCCTTCCTCATTAAGTTCTAGCAATATAGTTTGAACTAGGATCTTATCACCTATAACCTTCTTTAAGCATGAAACATGGAAAACTGGGTGTACTCGTGAAGATGCAGGAAACTCCAATTTGTATGCCATAGTACCAATCTTTTGCAACACCTTATCAGGGCCATAGTACTTTGGTGATAATTTATTATCCTTCTTGGCTTGTTTGAGGGACATCTATTTGTATGGTTGTAGTCTTAAAAACACCCAATCCCCTACTTCAAAACTTCTTTCACTACGATGTTGATCTGCTTGTTGTTTCATGTGATTCTTTGTCATGGTCACGTTGTCCTTTAATATTTGGAGAACTTGTTGTTCATGCTCAATGTGATATTCCACTGCTTGAACCTTAGATTTTTCTTTTAGAGAAGAAGTGATGGAAGGAGGGTGGTATCCATAGAGTGCCGTAAAGGGTGTCATTTTTGTTGCAGTATGAAAGGAAGTGTGATACCACCATTTTTCCAAGGGTAACCATTTGAACCATTGTGTTTGTTTATCAGAGACAAAGAAATGAAGGTAGCCTTCCAGAAATTTGTTCACTACCTCGGTTTTTCCATCAGACTGAGGATGATAGGATGAGCTATGAGCCAATTGAGTACCCAAACAAGAAAATAATTATGTCCAAAACTGTCCAGTGAAGATGGGATCTCTGTCACTTAATAATATTTGGGTTTCCATGTAGCTTTTGAACTATCTCCATGAATGTGATGGCAACTGTACTAGCTTTGAAGGGATGGGAGAGTGCACAAAAGTGTGTGTACTTGGTCAGTCTATCAACAATCACCATGATGACACTCTTTCCTTTAGACTTTAGTAACCCTGTGATGAAATCCATGGAAACCTCCTCCCAACACTGACTTGGGATGGCTAATGGTTGTAAAAGACCTGGGGTCTTAATTTTTTCCACCTTATTTTGTTGGAAAACCAAACATTCTACCACAAACCTTTGAACATTAGTTTTAAGACCATCCCAAAAAAAATCCTTCTTGACTCTATGCTAGGTTTTCAAAAATCTTGAGTGCCCTCCTACTGGAGAGGTGTGCAATTCCAATAGTACCTTTTGTTTGAGTTGGGAGTTCTTACATAAATATAAGTGATCTTTGTACCATAGTGAATCATTTTTCCATGTAAATGTATCCGATGCACTAGAATCCTGCTGCAACCTTTGAATGAGAGTCCACACTTTTTCATCATTCTTCCATTCATCCCTTGCTTCTATTATCCAATCAAGTTGGATGATCGAGATAGCACAGAAAAAGGCCTCAACATATTCATCCTTTCTTGAGAGTGTATATGCCACAACATTTTGCTTCCCCTTTTTATAGACGATTTCAAAATCATAACCCAATACCTTGGTTACCCATTTTTGTTGTTCTTTTGAAGATAGTCTTTGTTCCAAGAAGTATTTAAGACTATCATGATCTGTTTTGACCTTGAAGTGCCTACCTATAAGGTAAGGATGCCATTTTGTCAATGCATGTAGTATTGCCATCATTTCCTTCTCATAAATGGGTTTGTGTAAGTCCTTCCCCTTGAGTGGTCGACTTTCAAAAGCCAGGGGCCTTCCTTCTTGCATTAGGACAGCACCAATTCCATTTCCCGAGGCATCACATTCCACAATAAAGGTTTTTGTGAAGTCTGGAGGGGTCAAGACATGAGCTTTTCACATCACCTCTTTAAGTTGTTCAAAATCTTTAGTTGCCTCTGGAGTCCATGAAAATGTATCCTTCTTAGTTAGTGCCGTTAAAGGTGCTGCTATTCTTCCATAGTGTCGAACAAACTTGCGATAGTAACCTGTCAAACCCAAAAATCCTCTAAGATTCTTCAATGTTTTGGGAATCGTCCAGTCCATCATGGCCTTAATCTCGTTAGGGTCTACCTTGACACCTTCATGAGATGCAATATGACCCAAATACTCTACCTCCTTCACTCCAAAGAAACATTTGGATGGTTTGGCATATAGTTGTTTCTCCTTTAGTAGTTGTAGCACCTTGTCAACATGTCGCACATGATTCTCCCAGGACTTGATATAGATTAGTATATCATCAAAAAATACTAACACAGATTTTCGAAGGAAGGGCTTGAAATGGAATTCATCAACCCTTGGAATGTGGAAGGTGCATTTGTAAGGCCAAAAGACATGACCAAAAATTCATAGTGGCATTCATGAGTTCGGAATGTTGTTTTTGGGATATCTTCTTCCTTCATTCTAATCTGATGATACCCTGAACGAAGATCCAATTTCGTGAAATAGATTTCTACATGTAGTTCAACTAACAATTCATCAATGACGGGAATGGGAAACTTATCTCTAATAGTGATATTGTTGAGCTCTCTATAATCTGGACACATACCCCATGAGCTATCTTCCTTGAATACCATTACCACTGGTGAAGAGTAAGAACTTTGGCTAGGCCTAATAATGCCAGCCTCTAACATTTCTTCAACCATGCACTCAATTTCACTCTTCTAGGCATAAGGGTATCTGTATGGCCTAATGTTAGGAGGAACACTCCCAGGAATTAGGTGAATTTCATGATCATGATTTCAAGTAGGTGGAAGACCTTTGGGAATATCTTCAAATACTTTGGAATGCTTATCAATGATCCCTTGGATATCTTGAGGAATAGATGGCTTAGATGTTTGAACATCTAGTGAGCATAATTGTCCAATAATGCCTTGATGCCCCTTTTTCCATAATTTTTCCATGCCATTAGAGCTTATCACCTTATCGGGTTTCCCTGTTATACCTCTTAACTCAATTTCTTTTTATTCCAATGAAAATTTCATGAAAAGTTCTTGAAAATTAAAAGCCATTGTTCCTAATGATTGTAACCATTGGATTCCTAGTACAACATCAGCACCACCCATGCATATAGAAATCATTGGACTATTCATTACATATTCCCCCATAGTAAGATTGATCTTATTGCATTTTCCCGAGAAATTGATAGTTCCTCCATCTACAATCATTACTTGAAACTCTGGCACTGCATATACAAAGCAATTGAGAGCTTTGGCTAATTTATAGTGAATGAAATTATGAGTACTTCCAGAATCAATTAGGACTAGTACGTTTTTCTTTTTGATGTATCCTTCGATCTTGAGGGTTTGAGGAGTGATAATTCTAGCCAATGCATCACATGATATCATGGGAGTCAACTCTTCAGATGAAATTTCTTCTACGTTTTCATCTTGAGATGGTTCTTGTTCTTCTTCTTCTTCCTCTTCACAATCTATGTAGAATAATTTCTTCTCACCACACTTATGTCCCTTACTGTACTTGCTATCACAATTAAAGAATAAACCTTTTTCTTTTCTTTCCTCCAATTGTTGAGGTGTCAACCTTGTAGGTTGAGGTGTTTTAGAAGAAGGAGTATTGTTCTCTCTATAGATGTTAGGATTGGTCCTTCTAGTGGCCATAGCCATATTTTTACTTTCAACATTTCTTGCCACCTTAAATGCATTCTCCAATGATTTGGGTTCCCAAAGGTGAACCTCATGTTGAATGTTATCCTAAGTTCCTATGAATACATCAATCAAGTGGTCATCTAGAATATATGTTACCTTTATATTCAATCTTTGGAATTTTTCAATGTGCTTGGTAACTGAACCCTTTTGCTTGAGATTTATCAATTGGCTAAATAAGGTATTGCTCCTTGTATCGTCATAGTGTGCTATCATTTCCTCCGTGAAAATTGTCCAAGTGACGAGTGATTTGCAAGAACAAAGCCATAGATACCATACAAATTGATTGGGTTATAAATATAAAGAAGCAATTCGTACCTTTTGTGTATGTGGCACATTATGTAGATCAAAGAATTGCTCCATCTGAAGTATCCATGTGGTTGGGTCCTTGCCATCAAACTTCCTCATATTGATCTTAGGAACGTGGTTGGTCTTCAACCCAAAGTTGAAGTTTCTCCATTCTTGATTCACCTTCCTTGTGTCCTCATCATGAATTTCATGGGATACATTTTCACTTTCAGGTGTCCTCTCTATTAGGAAATTTTTCAATCCTTCCATGATCTCCCCTTTTAAACCATCCATCTTAGTATCCAACTTAGCTTCCATTGAATCCATATTAGTATCAAACTTAGCTTCCATTGAATCCATCTTCTTTTGTAGTTCATTTATGTCCCTACGCATTTCTTCACCTTCATCAAGAGTCCAAGTAGGATTGTCCAGAGGCTTATTTGGTGTAGAAGTTCCCTTTTTTGGTGGCATGTTGGCCAAGTATCACTTTAAACCTTGATTTTGAGGTGGTTCTACTAGACAATATTCCTTTTATTGTATCTCCAAAGTTTCGGCCCTTCTGAGTATGAGATTTTATTTTTTGTAGGTCTCTGATATTTCTTCTCTTCAATGCCCCAGGTCTGATGGAACAATGGGTTATTGAAAAATGCACTCCCTAAGGGAGGCCATGGAATGATGGGTTCTTAATAAAGGCACTCCCTAAAGAAGGCTTGGGAACTATGGTTTCCCGAACAAGGCACTCCCTAAAGGAGGCCATGGAATAATGAGTTCCTGGAAAAAACACTCCCTGAAGGAGGCCAGGTTTCCCAATGGGGGGAACTAAAAATGACCAAGGCTAAGGGGGCCTTTCCATAAGATGTAATGAAACTATATTCGTGAATCATGTTGATTGGTCCATGTGACTTGTAATCACATACTATCAGGGGGAACTAAACACAAGGTGGTGCTATAATGGTTCCCATGAAGGGTATATTGTGAGTTGGTGTTGTGTCGAGAGATAGGTCTTATGGAACCAAAGTGGGAAGTGGTACTGCCCCCTATATTATGATGTGAGGACTAGGGGAAGGTTTGTTTCCAAATAATCAAGAGTATGGACCAAAGGTAAAATAGTAGGCAGTTTAAAGTTGAACATCCACAAAAGAGGATATGAAACAATGTATCATATCCATTATTTTGTGTGATATCTATTGGGGGGTTAGGGACTTTAAACTATGTGGAAACATATCCTATATGGGAATGATTGATCATAATGGAATTGGAGTCCCTGATATCCCTATCAATGATAAGAGATGATCTCATTTGAGAGGGAGTAATGACCTTATCAGGGGATACAATATTAAAGGGTGAACCAAATGAATTGTTAGGACCCTACCAACAGTTGATCAAAGAACCTATATGGAGGTTATCACTAGAATCACTAAAAGAAGTAGTGGCCTCAAAGAATTATTCATCTTATGAGAATAATGTGGTTGATCATTTAGGGTTTTTTCTGGGTTTGTGGGAAGAAACATGCATGGATTCCCCCAAGGATGAATGAATCCACCTATCCTCCAATGCCAAGTAGTGAGGAGGTGTTTCTAGAGGCATGGGCTCATTTTTGGGTGGCGTGGATGTTACATGACTATTGGCGATGGACACATAGTGCATGGAATCAATGTGAGCAATATGATGTGAGATTATAATATGTGAATGTTGGCCCTCGACTACGTTTTGAGGAAACTTTGGTTAGTTTTGGCCCACTTTTGGACTTTGACACGTTGGTCGAAGTAGGAGCGCCCAATGGAGATGAGATTGTGGATCTCACCTAATTTTAGGGTTAGGGTTTTGTAACAGGTTTATGGGATGTTGGCCCATGGGTTTTCCCCATGTTTAGGCCTTATTGTAAGGTTTTGTAAAGTATAAATAAAGGCGAATGTATTGTAGAAAGAACCCAGTTCATGTAGCTTTGTGCAAGGGAATGTATGTTCGTCGAGGCTTTGTGCTCGAATGCGATTTTGTAGAAGGTGCTAAGTGTCATGGTAAGAGATTTTGGCTCGGTGCATTTGATCTAGTTTTGGAAGGAGGATCTAGTGCTTAGAGTGTAGATATCATGTCTTGTGCGGATTTAGACTCTATGGATTAGTGCATAGAAGTGAATGAATGTAAGGTCTTGGCAAATAATAAAGAGGGGAAGCGGTTTGTGGACGTATCCCCACCCTGGGGTGAACCACGTATATCTGGTGTCTCATGGTTTTCTTTGTGCAGTGTTATCTCTGTTATGTTTTTTCTTAGTGCTTTGATTATGATGTGTAATAAATAGATATTTTATTGCTTAAGTACTTTACTTATGTTCATGGTAAATGAATACTAGATTTAACTTATAGTGTTAAGTGCTAAGTGCTCAGGGTATATAATCATTTATTGTTACTGCGTTGATTTGTCTTTGATTATTCTTTGCGGTGTTAACAGGGTAAAAAACTAATGCATGATACTTCCTATGCATTAACAGAATATTTTGTGTAGTACTCTTATCACATATCTCTGCCCCAGCCTCATTACAGACACCTACGTCCTGTAACCCCCTTGCATCTACCTTGGGTGAGACTTCACCTCCTTCGTAGGTGTTTCCGAAAGGGCCAGTAGTCGGGGTTTTTTTCGCGGGTTGTTAAGCGTTGAACCCTAGGTCTACCACTATGCCAACAAATGGTTTCATTTTCGAGACCTGAAACTTTGATTGCAAGGAACTGAAGTAAAGAAAAAGAAAATCTATGTGCATAGATATTTTGCTGAAGTGCGCAATACTCTACTGGACTTGCGAAGGTTTGTGCCAAGAAAGTAAGTTGTTCTGAAGAAAAGAGGTAAGATCCAAAAATAAGTAAGCTTCGTGCTTTGGTAAGAGAAATATAAGTGAAAATTTTTGTTACGAAAGCATGGATTTAAGTATGTTTAATAGATTATGTCCTAGTCTGAAGGCTAGGGTGCAGTTAAAAGAAAGAGTTGATTTGAGTAAATTTAATGAAAATGAAGAAAGATATGTTATTCCTATGCATAGAAGGATTTGTTGGACTAATAAATGGATGCGGAAACCTAAAAAGAACTTTTGCAGATTGCATGTTCAACACTACGATCCTAGGGGAAGTGCGAAGTAAAAAAAATATTGGGGAACATTTAAGAGAAAAAGAGGATTGACTTTGTGTTATAAATGTAGAAGGTTGGGGCATCTTGCTAAGGAATTCCCTAGGGTAGGCCCTATTTGTCTTTGTCGTAAGGTTGTTGGTCATGAGGTTGAGGATTGTCCAAGGATTATTTCTAAAGTTGTAAGACAAGAAAATCATGAAAAGCGTCAAGAGACTAAGGGTATGTTAGAAAGTCATAAAGAGAAAGGGTCAGAGGAAGTTTAGACTATGTTATTACAGTTGGTAGAAATGATGGATGTTCATAAAGATGTTAGTTTACCAGAAATCCTGAAAGAAAAATACTGCATAAGTGAAAGAATATAAGACTTCGACATAGACTGTGTCTTGGATGAAGAAACACAAGTGAATATTATGACAAAAGAAACTTGGGAAGTTTCGGGAAAGCCTATTGTGGTACCTTCTTTGGGAAGGATAGGCTTGTTTAAGGGAAAGGTGATAACCTTATGTGGAAGAGTAACTATTATACCTATTATTGTTCATGGAACATTGACTAAAGAAGGATTAGATCAGAAGGAAAGTAGAGAAAGAAGCTACAGAAAATAAAAAGAAAGAATTAAGGGATTTCATAGCTAGGAAAGTAGACCAACTAATAGAAGAACGAGAGGATAAGTCGAACCAACAGAGAAAAGTAACAACATAGGAGGGACATAACACAAAAGAATTAGATATCAAGGCTAAAAGAATGCAAGAAGGCTTGAAGGACCTATCTATCCAATAGAGAAGTGTTCCCACTCAGGAAGTGTTAAGAAAAAAGATATTAACTTCATAACCTTTGAGGGTACCTCGACAGTGCGAAGCCACTATGCTAGGGGAAGATAAGAATAATAATGGAAAGAGGATTCCAGAAACAGTTAAAGAGACTCAGATAATAGGGAAGAAGGAAAGGAAGATCAATAAAAGGAAGGCTAAGTTGGAAAAGATACAAGAAGTTAAGGAAACCAGATGGAAAACTTCGCAGACTGGAACCTGACAGGAGGCAGGTTCGTAGGGTTTGAACCTCGCTAGAACAACAGGTCCATGGAGATTTGGAATTCACCCTGGAGAAGTTATATAACCGTTAGAGGTGCCTCGACCATTAGAGTGACACTCCAGAATGGTTAGGAAACACATTTACGGGATTATGGGATGCTTTTGGACATTGAGACCGCATCATAATAGATAGATTTACATTAATGGAAGCATATAACTCTAGTTCATGTCCATTGGAAGATCCTTCACGACCACCCTGCTTATTTAACTCATCTATGGTAGCGTTGGGACAAATTTTTGCTACCCGTGATTGACTAAGCTACGAAGAGAACTGTCCAAGTGTCGATCTTTGCTTCTTGTTGTTATCTGGAACTATACCCCACTTGTCCATTTGTCTACCCTGCTTGTCTCTCAAAAGCTAGAATGTGGAGCGAACCCAACAAGTTGGAGAAGTCTATCGAGGAAGTTCTTAGGAATCTCATGGCCGACAGACCTATATCCGAAGGTATTTAGGGTTCGTCGACTAGGGGATTGCAGGCTTCCCCTTTGACCAGACGTCACTCTGCCCATGTCAAACCCGTAACTAAAAAGAGAAGAAAGCACCACTGTGATATGGCTAACGTGAAATAGATCCTATCGATATTTCCTGAGTTTATTCCGCCTCTAGCTGATGATGTTAACCGCAATAGTATCCCTCGAGATTTTGAGTACTCCGTGTTCACTGCGTACATTCCGAAAGGAATTCGCATAGTCGGGAGTATGTTAGGACAGATCTCGTTGTTGAAAAACAATGACTTCAACTTAGGAGACCGGAAGAACTATGCCATGTTAGCTCCTCACCGCTATTTAATGAAGACAACTGGAAAGAAACCATTCCTCATCTCGCAACCATGGATTAAATGGTTGGCGCAATCAACCATGTTGAACATAATGAAGATTTCCCATTTTGGCCGCTACCAGGAGGTTAACGCTTGTGTTAAATGCCTTATGTCATGCTATCATGGTTGATATCTATGGCTCAACAAAAGTATTATGATGGATCTAGCGCTGATCCACCGGATTATAGGTTTAATTTTGAAGGGTCCTGACCCACAGTAGTTCTATCCAGGGAAGGACTCATACCACTCATTAGCACAACACATCAAGGAAGCCTATGGAGAGGTAGAAAAGTGGAAGCGAGGTTACAAGGTAGCCTCCATACAGTATGGCGTAGTGCACCATGCTTTTCAACTCTTAGCTGGAAAGATAGTGAGGAAGAAACGCCCCACATAGGTCACCGGGTTCATGGTGGACCTCACAGGAAAGTGTGTGGAGGGCATGCAGATGAACTGAGTGAACTACCTCGTCAATGAGATAGAAAAGGATTGTCGTGAAGCCCAAGAATTAGGATATGAATTTCATTACAGCTGGTTGATCATCTTGATCACATTTGTGGCTTGGAAGATGCTTGAAGAAGCCACTTTCCCAGATATTGAACCTACAGATCCGCTAGCCACTCAATTTTCCACCATGTGGTATACCAACAACATGATGAAGCAGTGGCAGTATAATTTCATGTTTCACATATACTATCAGGAATTAAAGGTTGTAATTGAATCATTCCCACGTATGACACTATGTACCCTGCATCATTACCGTCCCATAGCGAAGTTTCATGCTGATCCCCACTTCATTTACATCATTGTGCGAAGATATGAGAACCACTAAGAATTGCAGCCATACTACAAGCTAACAGACGAAGATATGAAGAAAATTACAAAGGAATGGCCAGAAGAATTTCTTGTACCTATTGTCGATGCAGATTTATCTGACACTGACACTATAGGAAGCATGATAGTTACACAAGTTGAACATGTCAGACAGTCTAGTGGGATGAAGAAGCACAAAAAGTAGGATGAATTCCAGAACATAGAGAGTGATGAAGAGGACGAAGAGAAAACTTTGAGAGAAGGCGAAGCAGAAGGAAAAGGAGGAGGAGAAGGCCAAGCAGAAAAAAAAAGGAGGAGGAGATGAAGGAGAAAAAGAGAAAGGAGGAGGTGAAGCTACACCACCTAAATATCCCCCTGTCAAGATAGTGATGTCGCAGAAGAGGAATGTTTCTTCAAAAAAACCCTCAGCAAGGAAGAAAACACAAGCCAATAAGCCACATTTGGAAGCCACTCTCACTGATGATGACATTAGTCTGGTCCACAGAGCTATGGAGGATGCCTCTGAAGACATGTTGCAGAGATACAAAGAGAAACAGGAGGAATTGTATGGAAGGATTGAGAAAGAGTTGAAGGAAGTGAAAAATGTTGTTTGGTTGGTCCACGCAGTGCCTACTGCACCGTCTACGCCTTCCTCATCACAGATCGCAGAATTGGGGGACGAGCCAGCCCAGTTAATAAGGCTTGTAGATGCAACAGAAGCCGGGTTCCAGAGAGCTCAAGAGGAAAAGGAGAAGGCTACAGAAGCCTTGAAAAAGGATAAACATGAAGCCCTAGTACGGTTACGAGCAGCGCAAGACAATGTAGTTGCATATGAAAGTGAGAAAGCAGAGTTTTAGGAGAAGCTTTAGGAAGAAAAGAGAGTTGGAGAATCTCAGCTACAGAGGGAAAAAGAGCAGTTGATCACAGAGAAGGTTGTGGTCAAATAAGAAGTAAGCAAAGCATGTCTCTTTGTGCCAGGTTTGGTACAGGAGGAGCATGAGCCTGTCGAAGCTCAAGTAGCGAAGCTCGCAGAGACCCTCCAGCAGTTTCAGGATAGGATAACTGAAATGGAGGCCCAAATAGTACCGAGAACCCGGCAGGAGGTGCGTGACCAAACGGAGGAGTCCACCAAGAACACAGTAGCAAGTATCAGAGCCCTCACCTCAGAATGTAAACAATTGAGTGACAGGAGCACCCAAACATATGAACACCTCGTTGAGGATCCAGATTTAAATAAGATAAAAGCACAGTTACAGGAGGTGCAACAAAAAGCATTTTCGTTACAGGCCTAGATGAAGCTGCTCATAGTAGTAGAAAGGATGAATATATCCCAAGATCAGCACAAAGTATAGTAGTAGATAACTTCCCTCCAGGGTAAGGTAATGGAAGTAACGTAGAAGCTACAACCTGTGAAGGACGAAGCTTGCAAGGTGTTCAAGGAGATTGTTGGACAGGTCTCACAACTATATCAAGTAGTTGCAGCAGTAGAACAACACTTGGAAGGGCCTGTTATGGAGCAAACAGTCCAGGAGATTGCTGAGCAGGAGGCTCAAGCAAGGCAGCAAGTTGAGGTAGCTCGAGTTAAGCTCGAGGATTTTGAAGCAACATTGTCTGGACCGGAGTGACTCGGGATGAATCACAGGTGAGTGTTGGGGGCCTATTGGCCCTCGACCAAGTTTTGAGGAAACTTTGGTCAGTTTTGTCCCACTTTTGGACTTTGACACACTGGTCGAAGTAGGAGTTCCCGTTGTAGCTGAGATCATGGATCTCACCTAATTTTAGGATTAGGGTTTTGTAACGGGTTTATGGGATGTTGACCGATGGTTTTTCCCCATATTTAGGCCTTATTGTATAAATAAAGGGATGTATTGTAGAAATAACTCAGTTCATGTAGCTTTGTGTAAGAGAATGTATGTGTGTAGAGGATTTGTGCTCGACTGTGATTTTGTAGAAGGTGCTAAGTTTTGTGGTAAGATATTTTGGCTCGGTGCATTTGATCTAGGTTTGGAAGGATGATCTAGTGATTAGTGCTCAGATCTCCTATCTTGTGTGGAGTTCGACTTTGTGGCTTAATGCACAGGAGTGACTGAATGTAAGGTCTTGGAAAATAATAAAGAGGCAAAGAGGTTTGTGGATGTAGCCCCACCCTGGGGTGAACCACGTATATCTGGTGTCTCATGGTTTGTTTTGTGGAGTGTTATCTCTGTTATGTTTTTTCTTAGTGATTTGATTATGATGTGTAATATATAGATATTTTATTGCTTAAGTACTTTACTTATGTTCAGGGTAAATGAATGTTAGATTTAACTTATAGTGTTAAGAGATAAGTGCTAAGTGCTCATGGTATATAATCGTTTATTGTTACTACGTTGATCTGTCTTTGATTATGCTCTGCAGTCTTAATAGGGTTAATAAACTAATGCATGATACTTCCTAAGCATTAAAAGAATATTCTTTGAAGTACTCTTATCACAAATTTGTGTCCCAGCCTGGTTACAGACACCTGCGTCCTATTACCCCCCATGGTTCTACCTCGGGTGAGACCTCGCCTGATTCGTAGGTGTTGTCGAAAGGGATGGTATTCAGGGTTTTGTTGGTGCATTGTTAAGCATTTTACCCTGGGTCTACCCCTGTGCCAATAGAGAATCCTGAGGCAAGGATGATTTTAGGTGCTAAATTTCGCTCATGGGCTAATTTTCCAAGGTTTTTCCCAAAAAACGATTCACTATTCTAAAAACGATTCGCCCAAATTCTATAGGATAAAATTATTTTACCTTAAAAATCACCAAAATTTTATACAAACTACATAAAATCCTTAGAAATTTGAATATTTTTACCAAAATATCACCAAACATTTTATAGTTGGCATATGAAGAATTAGTAAGATTCACCAAGGTCTCTACATTTCAAAATAAATTTCCATCCTTAAAATCATCCATGTCCTGAGGGGGGGGGATCAATGTAGGAGAGTTAGTCGATGGTGATGATGCGTCCCACATGTGGGAATATCATCACTCAAAAGAGTAAAGACACCACAACACTCATGGCATAGATGAAATCATGGCCCAAGCTAATATTGTAATCCACTGGACCATCCATGATAGCAATATTGATCAAAACCGTCTTACCACCTAACTCAATGGGGAGATTAGGTAAGATTCATAAAGGGGAACATAATCTACCATCAAAGGCTCTTAACTCAGTCATTGATGGGATAATAATAGGGGATCCTAGTTGTTTCCAAGTTGATGAGGACATAATGCATGAGGATTTCCCATCATCTATAATTCATTGATAAACTATAAAGTTTTTAACGATGACACATATTTGAAACGAGCTATAAGATGGCAGTCATGCTTGGATAAGTTGATCCCAATCAAAGGTGATGGCCCGTGATTAGTATGGGTATACACTTCCATTTTCCTGACAAGGATAGGTTCTAGTAGACATTGTGGTACTAGAGGTGGAAGAGGTGCACCCAATTCTATATGACTACACCCCAGTTGTTAGGTATATTGGGTTTGAGAGGGGGTTACCCATGTGAGGGGTAACAAATGATGTCGAGGTGTATGGAACCTCACCTAATGGATTAATGGGTTCATTTTGGGGGAGGGGGCATGTCGAAGTAGTGTAAGGAGAACTATTAAGTTTATTGTGTTGTGTGAGCTCCAAACAAATTGCTTGGACTAGCTTTGGAGTGATTTCAGGGAACTGATCGGATGGGTGACCATAGAGCTCACAAAATGGGAAAGGGTGATTAGTCCATGTATGGGTGGTATATCTAGGCTTGATTTGATTATACTATTAGTGGGAACTATGGGTGCCCCCATCTGTACAAGCATTTCCCCCATGTTGTGGATGTTGATAATGGGGTTTTCTCTTCTTACTACTTGTGAGTTGTGGATGACCAATATAACTAGGAGATAAGGCCCACATTTGTACAAACTGGGAAGAAGAGGATGGGATTATATATAGTAGGTTTTGTGGTCCTGCCATGGTGGTTGATGGTTGGAGAGCCAACTCTTGAAGAGGAAGGGATACTAGATGGGTGGATTGTTATAGATAATGGTGCCTAGCAAGGTGGTCCCAAGGAAATCTAATCCTAAAATAGTGGCACTCACTGGTGTGTGTGTGTGTTGGTTTTACTAATGTGTCATTCAAATTGGGAACACCTCCCAAGATTGGGGGCAGGTTTTCAAATGTATAGAATGACGAGGATATTGTGGTTCCCATATCGTTCTAGACTATATGCATATGTGTACAAGTGGTAGTGAGAAGAATAAATGAACAAGTGCTTCGATAAATGTGGACTATCTCAACAATGTTTTGAAAGATATATGTAATCAATCAATTGTAATCAACATAAACAAGTAATAATGTAAGATGGTTTGGGGTTTTATCCACATGGGGGAATAAAATAAAATGCATGTGTCCTAATAGACCTATCATCCTTCCTCTCAAAAAGCATTAGGCCTTCCAAAAGAACTCAACAATGGGGCATGAATCCACCGAAAGAGGAGCTAGTGAAGGTATGAATAATCAATTATAATGAGGGGTGAAAGCAGCATATCCCGAAAGGACTGATGATATTTCCCAACAACCATTTAAAATCTGACTAAGGTGCGATTACATCCCACAACCTCCACCTCGGTAGATACAACCTAGAATTGGCCACTAAGTTACCTCGATCAAGCACGACATTTATATTTTTGGCATCAGAAATCATTCATAGGATGGATGCTTTCCAAGGCTTAGGTAACCCAAGGAGGCACGTATAGAACAACTAGACCTCGGCCTTCGACCCTTCAGGGGTGTCTCCCTATCTTATGTTGTAGGAATGCTTGGTTTGGAGGATTTTGGAATCCTATGTCGCAAGTTTTAAGTTTTAATGAGAAAAATATAATTGGGAGTTATTTGGATACCTATCCCCAAAATCGTAACTTAGACTACAATTCTCTTTTGGTGTTCCTCCTTTGGAGGTTAGAAAATGTGTTGATTATGGTTTCTTTTAGGATGTGAAAGTGGGTTGTGAGGTTAGAGTCATGGAACAACCTCGTTGATTAAAAGTGGTGTGAAAAATATATTTTTTCACACAAGTGAATCCCTTCTGGTTCTCCCAGATCGCTTGTGGATGCGAGGAGAAGAGCATACTATGGTTTCAAGTATCTAACAAATGCCTCTTGAATATGTGATGATGTGTGCAACAAGTGACAATGAGTGATGAATTTTTAATAAGTTAAGTGAGAAAATTTTGGCATGTGGACATCGCTTGGTCCTTTATAATGGTTCCTTACTTTTAACTTACTATGTTTCACAAAAAATCCTTGTTGAAATTGAAAAATCCCTAAGTAACTAGCATGGTGGACATCTGGGTCCTTAGTTATGAGCTTTAACCTCCCTAGGATGTTTTCTAATATAAGAAATCTTTGGAACTATTCCTATTTTGTGAACATGTGGGAATGTATGGGCCCTTACAATGCTTTAAACTTCTTATGTGAGTTACTCTAGAAATTTGAAACTATACTAAGATTGTGCACATGTGGGCATGTGTGGGCCCTTAAAATTATTTTAAGATTAAGTTTCAAAATACAAGCTAATATGTATTGGCCTCTCCTAGAAATTTTTATAAAGGGAGATGGAGATTCTTAAGCAATCCCTTTTTTTTATTTCCAATATCACACAAAGGTGTGAGGAAAGAGCATACTCCAAGATTGACAAATTAATCTCCTATTCTCGCTTTAATGTGGTGATTGTGAAAGAAAATAAACCGAAATTTAGGAACTCAAATGCTCATGATAGGCCATCCATGTGGAAAAAAAAATGGAAAGAGATTATGGTTCTTTTCATCCTTTTAAGTGTTGTTGACGCTTGAATCCGTTAAGACCGAAATGGAAACCTCAAGAGGATATAAATCCCCCTGCATTTTTATAGAGGTGGTACTCCTCTTTACTTTATGACTTTCTTGGGACTTAAGATCTTCAGAATATGGGACTTTATAGAAGTTTGTCATGGTACTCAAAGAAATATAAATATTGCAAGAAAATTAAAAGGAAAATGTTTGTTTTCTTTTCTAAATAAAGTTCCTAAGAAAGGACCAGGAACTAAGCACATTCACACATTTAAAGAAAATAAGAAACAATTCCTCACATCCATCATAGTTTAAAATGAATAATTTTTATCACAAAAAAATAAAAAGAAAATGGTTTGCATGCATAAGAGAACTTTAACAGAGTGAACATGGGAAGCTCAAATAAATATAATGATAGATTGACCTCAAATACTTTGTATTAAAAAATCAGGGTTACAAAGTACAGTCAAGATTGTTCCCAAAATATCTCTCTTGAAATTTCTAAAACATATATAGTCTGTTACATATTCTTTGAAATTTAAAATGTGTTTGCCTTAAATACTAGGATTGGGGCTCCCGCTGACCATAAAGAAAATATACACAAGAATTAATCTTGTAGAAGGAAGATGGTGGCTAGTAAAATAACAACAAGACTTGGTAAGAAGAAAAGATAATTTATTAGTCTTCGGTTAAATCTTTATAATGAAAGAGGTGGAATAACTCGATGAAGGACTTGATAAAGAAAGAAAAGATGTGATCACTGTAAACTTACTATGATGGTCTCTCTTGTCTTCACTTGCTTGTTGGTGTTCATTTATTGTCTTCATTAATTCTTACAAGAACCATCTCAACTGTTTCTTGTCCCTCGATGGTCAATTTATTGATAGCTTTATTAAAACATTCTTCAATATAGATTTTCATTGGTGCCACATTGATTTCATGCAGGATTTTGATGTTGAACAACTCACCCTCCAAGTCTCTCAGATAAAGGGAAATGCCATGTAATGCTTCTCCAATGTCCTAATTTTTCATGGAGTAGTTCACTAGCCAATTGTCTATGTCATCCTCATCATATTCAAATATACCATATAACTTTTCAACTAACAACCCTTTAAAAATATCAACTTTCTCATCAAATTGTTGCTTTGTTTTGAACAACAAGTTGAGGATTAATTTTGGGTCTTGGACTTCATTAGTGCTTCCAACTAGGTCTACCTCCATGATCCTTTTGAATAGTTCTTTCCTCCTTGATATAGATTGACTACACGCTTGAACAATATCATTCAAGTTTTTTATCTTTTCTTTCTAACACGCACTCAATTGTTTTATCTGACTTGGAGAGGGAAGATCCTCCTCTCTTATCCTTAGCTCTTGTTGATTAAGGTTGGTTGTCATTGATTTCAACCCTCGAAGAAAGTCCGATAGCGAATTCTGGTAGCACAAAGGTTTGGGTAATGGACCCAAGGTTGTTTCACATATAATGGTATGTGTTTTAATATATTTAAAGGTAATACTATTCTATATGGATAGTACATGTCATGACATTTCTGCTGGTATGTGGAACGTCACATAACTCCTCACGGTTTGAGAGTTATGACCTTATGAAGTTGGAGAACCCTCATATGTTGGCTTGAAGCCCCAAAAGGTCAAAGAAGTCAAAGAGCTTGCAAAGAAGAAATTGTTATTTAAATGATAAAGTAAAGTGACAAAGTCGAGAAGGATTATTTAAATAATAAAGTGAAGTGACAATGTCAAAGAAGATTATTTAAATGATAAAGTGAGGTGACAAAGTCAAGGAGGAATATTTAAATGATAAAGTAATGGAGACATTTCTAATTATGGAAAGTGGTTAACCCTAAAAATGAGGAAAATAGGTTAAGTGACCTATAAATGGGTTAAGTGACCTAGAAATAGGTTATGTGACCTAGATATGGGTTAAGTGACCTAGAAATGGGTTAAGTGACCTAGAAATGGGTTAGGTGACCTAGAAGATGCTTCTAAGGAAGATATTTGGAGAGTATAAATAAGAGGGAAGGCTCTCTCATTTTATATCACACTTGATCATATTGAATAGCTATAGGTGACTGAGGTAAACAAAGGATATCTAAGCGGAATTTCAGAGGGAAGGTGAAGAAAAGAAGGTCGGAATTCAAGGGAGGATAAATTCTTTTGATGATGCTTTCTAAGGTGTTTCAGGTAAAAATGCCATAACTTCTTCATAACAGATCCTAATTTAGTAAGAGAAATTTTTTTGGTTAGAGTATATTCTATAGTATTCTGTGTAACATTTTCAAGTGCATTCAACAAATATTTTGTGTGGGGCACGCTCTACAAGGTCACTCTCTAGAATAATCCAGAATTCAACAAGGTATGCCATTTTTTCTATAACTCCTTTTCTGAGAGGTTCCAAGTAATGACACCTAGAGGAATTTCATAAAACACATTGAAGAACATTGTGTATCATTTTTAGATATTTATTCATTACATGTACATAGTTATGATTATTTCAAGTTAGGGTTGTTGACTAATCCCAAACTAGTCATGTGAGACTAAAGAAACGTTCTGTAAAAATTC
Source organism: Picea engelmannii (assembly GCA_009831015.1). Lineage (NCBI taxonomy): Eukaryota > Viridiplantae > Streptophyta > Pinopsida > Pinales > Pinaceae > Picea > Picea engelmannii. Next base: position 30,324 of record ML794636.1, read on the forward strand.
TAGTTTCTTGTTGTGAAAGTTAAGGAAGGTTTTCAAGTATGTGATCATACACACTAGGTCTATTACAAAGTTACAAATCATATTTGGATGATTAAATTGATGAGGGATTTTGGTTAAGGTACATGTTGGGTACATGGTTGAGACAAGTAGTTGATGAGTTGGCACATACATGAGGTGTATACTTGATGATGTTGGTACATATCGATGAGTAGTTGACACATGATTGGTACATACTTGGTACATGGTTGGATGCACTTTTTTATGGTACAGGTTGATTACAGGTAGTTTGGTACAGGTTGGTGCATGGTTGATGCACTTGTTTATGGTACAGGTTGATTATGGGTTGAGGTATAGGTTGATGAATGGTTGATGCATAGTTTAGGTTTATTAGTACAAGTTTACAAGGGTATATATCACAGTGATATTGTGACAATGGTTCCATCATTCTACTTCTACTTCAGGGCAGTTGGACGGGGAAATGATAGGTGGTTGTAGCCACCTTCTGGTTGTAGACAGAGAACATAGGGGGTTGTAGCCTCCTTCTGGTTGTAGCCATAGAATAGGGGAGTTGGAACTTCCCTCAAGTTGTATCCTGAGAAAAAAGGGGGTTCGAGCCTCCTTTCGGTTGCAACTGGAAAACAAAGGAAGTCGGTGCTTTCAATGAATGTAATTCTTCAAGACATATAAGAAAAATCATTATGTGGTTTTCTCCCGCTTTGGGTTTCCACGTAAAACACTGGTGTACTGTGTATGTGTATGATTTCTCATTTGTTCATTGCTTATTTACTTTGCAGTTATTGGATGATAATGCTACATTGATATGACACTTGGATTATATGGTTAAAAAGGATTAAATTTCTCTATTACTGATTCACCCCCCCCCCCTTCTCAGTAATCCAACAATTGGTATCAAAATGGGTTCCTTTAGAAATCAAGTTAACCATTGAAAGGTAGATCATGGAGAGAAACAATTTGTATTAAAATGAAATACCATAGTTCAATGGACAAAAGTATGCATTTTGGAGCATAAGGGTGAAAACATATATACATGCACATGGATTTGAAATTTGGCAATCAATTGTAGATGGATACACAACACCAGCAATTCCACCAACAAATGACAAAGAAATGAAACTCGTTCAGAATAATTCCAAAGGCAAAAATGCACTTCTGAATGGTCTTAGTGAAACGGTATTCACCAAAGTTGCACATTGTAAATCCGCTAAAGAGATTTGTGACAAACTTCAAAATATTTATGAAGGAGATTCAAAAGTCAAAGCAACAAACCTTCAAACTTAAAGAGGTCAGTTCGAACAACTTAAGATGAAGGAAGATGAGAATATTGCAACTTAATTTTTACGAGTTGGTTAAACAATAAATGCAATCATAAGATTGGGAGAAGAAATCAAAGAATTTGTAATTGCTCAAAAATTACTAAGATCTCTTCCTATGAGATTTGACCCTAAGATATCAACACTAGAAGAAAGATCAGATCTAAATTCAATAAGCATGGATGAATTACATGGAATATTCAGAGCATATGAAATGAGAATTGAATAGTAAAATCTAGATATAAAAGAAGCAACCTTCAAAGCATCCAAAAATTCAAAGAAAAAGGGAAGGAAAAAAGAAGAACATAGTAGCAGTAGTGATGTCTCGGAAGATGATGAAGAAGTGGCCAACTTTGTCAAAAGACTGAACAAGGGAACCGATGGTAGGTATAGAGGTAAGATTCCTTTAATTTGTTTTAATTGTGATGTTATTGATCATGTTTCTAACAAATGTCCTTATAATAAAAAGAGAAATGATGAAGGTTACTCAAAAGGAAAACAAACATATAAAGGAAAAAGAACCACAAAGAAAGTTTTCAAGAAAAACTTATGCACCAAAGAAGACATCTCATCATCAGATGAAGATGAAGTCAGTGATAGTGAGACAGAAAGAGTTCTATTCATGGAAGTAGAAGACTCTGATAAATAAGACTCCAAAGAATAATATGAAGAAGCCGAAGAAAAATATGAAGAATTCGAAGAAGAAATTGAAGAGGAAAAAGTTGACTACCTAGAGGAATTAATGTGTGCCATAGATGTTATCAAAAGAGAAAATAAGTAAAACAAGAAACTACAAGCAAAACTAAAAAAGAAAGGAGACTCAAGAACTAGAACAAATGATCACAAATTTGAAGGTTCAAATAGAAGAAGATAAAAGAATTTAAGAATCACTCAAAGAACAACTAGAAGAAAAAGACAAGATCATTGGAAATTTGGAAGCATAGATTGTCACATTAAGAAAGGATCTTCAAAAGAAAAATATGCAGAACAACTCAAAATTTTTGGATGACATTATCAGCAGTCAAAAATCTCATCATGACAAGTCTAGACTTGGATACAATCAAACAGAAAAATGATCAAGCTCCAAAACAACATTGCAAGAAACATATCCAAAAATATTTGCAAAAACAATCAAGGGGGATAGGAAGATCTACAAGGAGGATTACGGGGACACTACTCCACTGAGAAGATTCAAATTTCATAATCAACAACCAACAAATAGGCCTCAAGAAGAAGAAGAATTCATAAGAGTACCTCCTTTCAAAAGATCTTCAACTCTCAGGTATTAAACAATCTTTTTGGTTTATGTTATGAATGTAATAATTTTGGACATAAAGCTGTGAATTGCAGAGATAACAACAAGAACAAAAACAACTTTGAAAGTCATACACAAAGGGTTTATCCAAGAAGGCCTAGTGAAACATAGAGAAGATGTTACAGCAGGTTTGAATCTTTGACCACTTAAGTGGAATGTTACAAATGTAACAATTTTGGACACATGGCTAGAGATTGCAGAATGACAGTCCCTCCTAGAGAATCACAATAGAATAAAAACAGTCACAGACAGGAACCTCATAAAAGAACATGGATAAGAAAACAAGATCAATATAGCAATGAAGAATGCACACTCGCTCTACAAGCTAAGAAGAAGAAATGTGGATGGTATGTTGACAATGGGTGTTCAAAACACATGATAGTTGATAGAGACAGGTTTCTTACATTACGAAAGGAAAGATGTGGACCAGTCTCCTTCGGAAATGATGATTCAACCAAAATCATTGGAAAAGACACTGTCAGAATTGGGAACACGAATACAAAGGCAGGAAATGTTCTACTAGTAGAATATATGAAACATAATCTTCTAAGTGTGAGTCAAATGTGTGACCAAGTTCATAAAGTTACTTTTGATTCACAAAAGTGCGAGATAAGAAAAGAAAGTTCAGGAAAATTGATTGCTATAGCTGTGAGAACTTCAAGCAACATATATGTGTTAAGCGAAAATGGAAATGAAAAGTGTTGTCTAGGAAAGGAAGATGAAAGTTAGATATGGCACATAATAATGGGTCACATACATTTTGTTAACCTTGTCAAAGTCAGCAAAAGAGAAGCAGTCAGATAAATACCCCAGATCACGACACCAACCAACACTTTATCCAAGCATTGTCAACAAGGAAAGAAAACAAAGACCAGGTTCAAATCAAAGGAATATTCAATGACAAGACCACTGGAAATTGTGCATACTGATCTAGTTGGACCAACTACAACAAAGGGATTAAAAGGTGAGAAATAATTTATGTTATTAGTTGATGATTATACAAGAATGACTGCAATTTTCTTTCTCAAGAATAAGTCAGAAGATTTTGAAAACTTTAAGATCTACAAGGAAATGGTTGAAAATGAAATGGATTCAAAAATCAAATGCTTGAGATCTGATAATGGAGGAGAGTTCACTTCAAAGGAATTTATGGAATACTACAGCAGTCATGGAATAAAAAAGAAATTCTTCGTTGCTAGGACACCTCAACAGAATTTATGCAGGAGAATCGCCTCCAAAGTCAAAGATGCAAGCATGGAGGAAAAGAAACAACATCTTAGCATGACAGAGTTTCAAATCAACAATTAACTCAGGAGTAAATCGATTTGTTGAGATATTTTTGAAAACAACATTTTTAAATATGTCGTTTTTTTAAAGTCGTATAGGTCTGTAAGGAGTTGCAGATATAGAGTGTTGGCTCTTATCTGGAAATAACTGTTAGTTATTGTAATAGGAAAAACTAGGTAACCGCTAAGAGTTTGATAGGATAGGTTGCAGACAGGACAATGAGAGCTCATGGAGACAGTCCTTAGATAGTTTGTTGTTTCATTGTAAAATTATGAGATAGGGATCAGTAGAACAGAATAAGGTAGATGAAAGACGCAATGGAGAACTGTAGTATTATGTGATTTGTTTCATTAATGAATAGAACAGACAGAATTGTCCCAAATATTTGACTGTGTTCATTTTAATGTGTGATTGAATGAATGTTGCATTATGTGTATGTGATTTAGTTCATTTTCGTTCAAGTATGATTGTTCGAGAAGTTGATCATATGAGTTCATGACGAAACTAGATAAGTTTCAATTGTTTCTCTTGTGAAACCCGTATGCAAGGTGTGCATCTCGAACACAAGGAGTGTGTCGACTGAGTCTCAGATTGATTCAGAAAGAGTTCAAAGAGAAAGAAGAGGAAACTTAGACCAGGTGCAAGGAGTGCACAATGTCAAGAAGCAACCAAGCGTCAAAGAACCAAAACAGAGGAACACCAGGAGGACGAGAAGAATTTATTTTTAAGAAATCCTTCAAACTGAGTTATCGAAATCCCCGAACGCAAGGAGTGTATGGGAAGTAAAAATCCTTTAAGGATCAAGCTCAGAAGGGATAACACTTTCATAAGTTTTGACGAGATCCAAGAGTCAGACTCGTAGGAGGAGCAAAGGTCGAAACCTTTGAATACCGATAAATATTCCAAGTCGGGAGGAAGGAGTAAGCTTAGGAAGGATAAAGGCATGGAAGAACTCAAAAGAGGAGTGAGGGTTGAAGTCACCTCATGGAAATCAAGCTCAGGATGGATGACGCCAAGTTATTTGGAAAAGATCAATTGAAAGTTTGGAGAACGAATGGAGTTTTTTTCCAAAGTCGCAAAACATGAACTTTATATTCGTGAGAGAAGATATGGATCATTGGAATCCACATCCAGATAGAAGGAGCATGCGTAGGAGGAGATCGGATCTCAGCCATCATATATGAGAGCCTGGACCAATAGCCATTGGATCCTAAGGAAAGTGTGTGAGACAAGTTCTGAAGTCATCAGAACCGTCCATCATCAGAGTTGACAGGTGGTAGTAGATCCAGGAGTTTGAGAACTCAGACTTTGGAATATTTGCAAGGGGAAGAGTGGAGTCGATCCTAGCCATTGGCTTTGGGAAGGACACGTGGTGAGAGATCAACATTTCATGGACTCGCAAATCGAAAAAGTCAAAGGACATAGTTGTGAGGACTCACAAGGTCCGAACTCATGAGTTGACCTGAACCATTGAATCAAGGAAGTCCATGAGTCATTGATCTAACACTAGCGGAGCTTCATGAATTGAAATATCAGAGGTGATCAATATTTTGACTTCACGAAATGTGAAGTCTCGATACGTGAAGGGGAGATCTGGACCATTGGATCGCGGAAGGCTATGGACCATTGATCTAACATCGGGAGTTCAGAAATTGGGAATCGGGAGAAGAGAGGTAAGAAACCTTCCAACTTCACGACATGCAAAGTCACAAAGTGTCATTTGGATAGGTGAGCAGTCACAACCTATGGTCGCATGGAGGAAGCTTATGCCTAGTGCTTATTCGCCCCGGTGTAGTTTTCATAAAAAGGACCTGTGGATATGTAGTGAATATTCCAGTAGGAAATCGAAGAGATGCTTCAGCTCGAGGAGTAAGAAGATCAAGTGACCGGGAGGTTGGCAGACCTTGCTGAGGTAGGGGGCTGCATCAGGTGGTATCAGAGCTGATATTGAGTTTCTTTGCAGATAGAAGACAAAGGAGAAAGAAGGTAAATTGGTATCATTTGTGGTATCAATATTTAATTTATGTTTGAAGGCATCATAAGGTGATGCGATGAAATCATGCCACCCAGAAGGCATAGAGCGAATGCAAATATGGAAGAAGAAATGAGGCGGATCTGAATGAGACTGGATGACATGGAAACAATGCAGAGAAGAGCACCAGACACTAGAGATATTAGTGAAGCTGATAGCGAAGAGATAGAGGTCGAAGAAAATGTAGAAGAGGACGTTGCACAAGATCGCTTATTGAAAGTTGTTTCAAGAATAAGATCCGGCGAAAGAATAGAGGTACCAATGTATGAAGGAAATTTAGAATTTGAAGAATTGTTGGATTGGGTACGTGCTATGGACAAGTACTTTGATTACGAAGATATCGAAGAAGACAAGATGGTTAAGCATGCAGTGACAAGATTGAATGGTCATGCAACACTATGGTGGGATGAGCTACAAGCCGAACATAGGATCAAGGGTAAGCATAAAATTAAGAATTGGGATAGGATGGTAGCCAATCTGAAGGCCAAATTTATCCCGGAGGACTATCAAATCTAACTGTTCAGAATATTGCAGAACCTAAGACAGAAAATCTTATCCGTGGAGTACATTGAGGAATTTTACAGACTGGACATCAGGGTTGGATAGAAAGAGAATGAAGATGAAAAAATAGCCAAGTATATCATTGGGCTGATATATGAAATACAAGAGGATATCATCATGATGTATGTTAGTAAAGTCGAGGATGCTTATCAAGCAGCCTTGGAAGCTGAAGAAAAATTGGCCAGGAAACAAAGCCAATGAAAGAGAGGAGGAAATTCAAGCAGAGGTAAGGGAACCAATAGAGAGAAGTTCCAGAAGAGGAAGCATGAAGCTGACAAACACCATAGTCACCTTGAAAAAGGTGGAAATTATAAAGAAGGACAACATTGAGGAAGAATCCATTTTTCCAGAGGAAGAGGAAGATCCAAAGGAGGTGAAGTTAGATGTTATACCTGTGGAAAATCAGGGCACAAGTCTTGGGAATGTCCCGAGAGAAAGAAAGAAGGAGGAGGCAAAGTACATGTTGTTGAAGCACAGAAGCAACAAAAGGAGGAAAGAACCTCATGATGATGAAAATTCTTCTTAAACCAAAGAAAGAGATGGAGGAACCAATTCAGCGAACAAGTCTGTTCAGAACTACTTGCAAGATGAAAGACAAACTTTGCAAGGTGATCATAGACAGTGGGAGCACTAACAATCTAGTATCCACAAATATGGTAGAGAAACTAGAGATGAAGACAACTGCACATCCAAACCCATACAAGGTATCATGGTTTCAAAAAGGACATCAAGTGATGGTAAGTCAACAATGCCAAGTTGAATTTAAAATAGGAGGTTATAGGGATGAAATATTATGTGATGTAATTCGTATGGATGTCTGGCATATTTTATTAGGGAGACCATAGCAGTTTGACAGAAATTTTATTCGTGATGGGAGGAAGAATACTTATACCTTAGAAAAGAATGGTAGGACACATATGTTGTTACCAATAGAATACAAAGAGAAAAAGAGGGAATATAGTCCGAGTATACTTATCATGAGTGGGAAGGAAATCTTGCATGAAGTCAAGAAGGAAAAAGAAATATAGTTTGTTGTAGTGAGGAAGCCTAGGGTTATCCTTACAAATACTTCTGTAGAATATTTGCTTGAAGAAATCGAGGAACTGTTATAAAACTTTGTTGACATAGTAGTGGATGAGTTACCTCACTCATTGCCACCCATTAGGAGTATAAGCCATCATATTGACCTTATTCCATGAGCTATTTTACCAAAAAAAGAAGCTTATAGGTTGACACCTAGAGAGAATGAGGAAGTCAAAAATCAAGTCCAAGAGTTGTTGGATAAAGGGTTAGTCATGGAAAGCCTAATCCCATGCACAGTATCGACTGTGTTAAGTCCAAAGAAGAATGGAGGATGGAGAATGTGTACAGATTCCAGAGCCATCAACAAGATAACAATTAGGTATAGATTTCCTTTACTAAGGATGGATGATTTGATGGATTTTTTGAGTGGAGCAAGCTGTTTTTCCAATATAGACTTGAAGAGTGGATATCATCAAATAAGAATGAGAGAGGGAGATGAATGCAAAACAACATTCAAGACAAATGAAGGATTGTTTGAATGGTTGGTCATGCCATTTGGGTTGACAAATGCACCAGGCACATTTATGAGATTGAGGAATGAAGTATTGAAAGAATTCATAGGAAAATTTGTCATAGTATATATGGATGACACACTAATCTTTAGTAAGACAGAGGGAGAACACTTAAGACATATAACATCAGTGATGGAAAAATTGCAGCATTAAAAATTGTTCATAAATCTGAAGAAAAGTTCTTTTATGAAGACAAAACTCATATACTTGGGTTTTGTGATCTCTTCAAATGAATTGAAGATTGATCCAGAAAAGGTGAAAGCAATCAAAGAGTGGCCATCACCAAGCAACATATTTGAGGTGAGAATTTTTCACGGGTTAGCAAGTTTTTATAGAATTTTTATCAAAAATTTCAGTGGTATATGTACACCCATGCTGGACACCGTGAAGAAGAAACACAAGTCTTTTAAATGGAAAGAGGAAGCTGAAAAAAGTTTCAAAGTGTTGAAGGAGAAGATCACAGAACAACCAATTCTGGTCTTGCCAGATTTTGGAAAAGCATTTCAAGTGAGATGTGATGCAAGTGGACTAGTTATTGGAGCAGTCTTGAGTCAGGATAATAGCCTAGTTTCTTATTTCAGTGAGAAGTTGAATGCCACCAAGAAGAAGTATTCCACATATGACAAAGAATTTTATGCAGTGATTCAATCTTTGAAGAAGTGGAGGCACTATTTAATTCCTAAAGAATTTGTCTTGTACAATGATAATCAAGCTTTACAATTTATTACTAGGCAAGAAAAGTTGAATCAGTGACATGTTAAATGGGTCGAATTATTTACTTTTGTTATTAAACATATTGTTGGAACTACTAACAAAGTTGCAGATGCTTTGAGCAGGAGGAGTTTAATTGTACAGGAATTCTAGGTGGAGACCTTAGGGTTTGAACACAAGGAGATGTATCGAGAAGATTCAGATTTTAAGGAAGCTTATGAGGCATGTAAGAATCCTTTGCTGGGAGACAGAAGCCCATGGAATGAATATTTGATCTGGGATGGATTATTATTCAAGGGAAGCCAACTATGCATACCAAGATGCTCGATGAGAGATAACCTGTTGAAAGAGAAACATAGTGGAGGTTTAGCTGGACATTTTGGTCATGATAATACATTTGCATAGCTAGGTAATTTGTATTATTGGCTGAGCATGAGGGAAGATGTGAAAAAGTTTGTGAACAAATGCAGAATTTGTCAGTATGCAAAAGGAAGACAACAAAACACTAGTTTGTATCAACCATTACCAATTCCAGAGAGGTTGTGGGATGCAATCAGTATGGATTTTGTATTGGAATTTCCTAGAACTCAGAAAGAGAGTGATTCCATATTTGTTGTGGTGGACAAATTTAAAAAAATGGCACATTTCATACCATGCCAGAAGACAAACGATGTTACACACATAGCCAATTTGTCTTTCAGAGAAGTAGTGAGACTACATGGATTGCCTAGGAGCATAGTCTCAGACAAGGAAACTAAACTGGTAGGACACTTTTGGAGGACTCTATGGAAGAGTTTGGGGACAAACTTTTCCTTTAGTTAAGCATATCACCCTCAGACAGATGAACAGACTGAAGTAGTAAATGGGAATCTGGGAAACTTGTTAAGAAGTTTAGTCACTAAGAAAGGTTGTCAATGGAATCAGATTGTAGCACAAACAAAATTTGCATTTAACAATTCAGTGAACAGGAGAACAGGAAAAATTCCATTTGAAATTGTGTATGGTATACAGCCAAGAGGGATTACATAGTTGAGAGATATGAATCAAGATGAGTTCAGGAGTGTTGGAGAAGAGTATTTTGCAACAAAAATGCAGAAACTCCATGACAGAGTTAGAGAGAAGCTACAGGATAGCAACCTGAAATATAAGAACAGAGTCGATCAGAAGAGGAGAGAAGTTCAATTCGAGGTTGGAGATGAAGTTTTAGCTCATTTGAGAAAATAAAGGTTTCCAAGGGGAACATATAACAAGTTGAAGATGAAGAAGATAGGACCATGCAGGATTCTCAGGAAATTCGCAGCCAATGCTTATGAAATTGAGTTGTCGGACAATGTTGGGATATCACCGATATTAAATATTGCAGACCTATATCCTTACAGGAGAGATGAGGCAGGAAAATCAGATGATCAGAAGGAAGTTCAGTGGGAAGAACAATTGCCCACAGTAGAAAAACCTTAGATGGAGAAAATCATTGAACAAAGAGCTAGAAAGAAGACCAGGAGGAAGACATATCCTGAATATTTAGTGAAGTGAAAAGATCGTTCAATGGAAGATTCAAGTTGGGTCACATAACTTGATATTTTGAAGCATGGAAAAATAGTGCAGGAGCTCATGGACATGAGTCCATGAAAATTTTAACCAGAGGATTATAATGCAAGAGCATCACCTCCAAAGTCAAAGATGTAAGTGTGGAGGCAAAGAAACGACATCTCAGCATGACATAGTTTCAAATCAACAATTAATTCAGGAGTAAATCGAATTGTTAAGATATTTTTGGAAACAACATTTTTAAATATGTTGTGTTTGTAAGGTCGTATAGGACTGTAAGGAGTTGTAGATATAGAGTGTTGGTTGTTTGCACTCTATTCATCACTTGGTGAGCAAATTGAGAGTGCTTACATGCCCAGTTGGGCTCTGCTAGGCATGACAGTTGTAGAGTAAAAGGTTAGAAAGAGAAACTACAAAGTTATAAACAAGAATTAAATAAAAACAAACTAAGACTATGAGCATATGGAAAAATGAAAAACAAATAAAAATGGACCAATATCACCAATGTATAAGTTGGTCTATTGATGAAATCCAAAGGCACAATGAAGAAAGGGGACTTGGGTCCATTCTTTCTCCAATGGAAGGCTCTTGAGGCCCTCACAAGCTTGCTCTCCTTACAATGAAAAGATGAAAATGTGGGTGAAAGAACTCCAAGCTTATCCACTCAAGAGAGAGGTGGATAGCTCTTGTGAAATGGTGCTAATTATGTTCTTGCGAAAGAATGAGTCCTTAGCAATCTTAGCAGCATAACAATACATAGAATTCCTTGAGAAAATGATGGTTGTTCATGGGTTTTTATAGCATGGCATTGGGTCATTATGTAACCTCTTTGGAGTGTGAAAAGGGGCTCTTTAGGGCTCAATTAGGTCTTTGACCAACCTACCATGTGGATTCAGCTCAGATTTGATGTCAAATCGGCTTGGGAGATGATCCATTAGTGGTTGGGAGGCCGACCAATTTCAATAAATGCACCTTTTAGCAGGTGCGCGGGTTTTTCACCCAACATCCACGCATCGTGCACTCATGCGCGCATTGTACATTGCTATTATGCGCATATGCGCGCGCATCCAGATTTTGTAAAGCGCCCTTCAATTTTTTGGTTATTTTGTATAGTTTTTGACCCTTTTACAATGTTGTGGATTTAATCTTGTGCCATGAATAGCTTCATTCCTGTTTTGATGATGTGTAGTTCTTGTCGCCATGTGCGGACGAAATTTCAATGATAATAGATGCCCCCTGATGGATGAGGTTAGGAGCATACGTATAACCGAAATCCATCAATGTTTCTTTTACTGAGAATGTTTGTTGTAAGGGAGAGCAATAGTGGGACCGTGTAGAGCAATCCGTTGGAGAAGAAAGGAACTGGTAGAACCCGACCTTCCATAAGGTGCATAACAATATACAACTGTGTACAAATGAGGTAGGCATGCCCCATGCTCATGTTATGTAACTCTGAAAAAACATGACGAAAATGTTGGTGTAGACAACTGCAGCGCCCTCGGGGGTGGTAATGATAAAGGCAGAAGACCATTCTACAAAGGAACATACTCTGAACAATAGGCAATGATCGCGGTCATAAGCAGCGATGGTGATGCAGGCATTGATGGCCTAACCAAGTTCAGAGGTCTTCAGCAAATGAGAAGAATAACTGCAACAGTCGCAAAGTAATACCCACCGCAACATGAGAAAGTGTTGGCGTCGAATGTTATGGGGGTCAACGACATCAGGGAGAAATGGTGTTTCCCCCTATGTCGTCCAAGATTTCTCATGGAATGGAAAATGAGAATCAAGATATTGTCGCCCTTCTGAAAAATTGTGTTGATGTCCACAAAAAGGGGGACGTGACTCCCAGGAGCGAAGGGCTCCGTGGAATCTACTGAGGTGAAGAAGTGATAGAGGTACATGGACGAAGTCAAGAAGTGGGAAGACTCAAGACTGCCCTTGGCTGGAGGATGTATGAGATAAACAATGGCTGCAACCATTTGACAAGGTCGAGTGTCAGGGGGACGCCAAGACCGAGGATAAGTTGTGCCAGAGGCGGGACAAGGTGAACAAATTCATAGGGTAGAGGTAAGTGACCTGTGGAGTACTCTGAAGATATGGACGATGCTGGCGAGGGTAGATGATAAGTAATGCTCCAACCAAGGGTGACATGGGTTGCGTGTGGCCAAAATGGAAGCAAGTCACCAACGGTGACGACAAAAAAGGAAATGACTGAAAATAAAGGCGTTTGTACAATAAATAATGAATAATTTTGGAAAAATGTACAAATACAGAAATGGGTGCCCCAATGTGAAATGAGTGCCCCAGGGAGGGCAGAAATTTCTTGGAAAACTGATGAAGGGTGGGGGCCCCATTGGCGAGTTTCTGTATGAGGTAAGTGAAATGAATATAGGTTCGCAGATGGGAAAACTGATGGTGGATGAAATGGTGGGTTCATTATCCTGCGGAGGTGCAGGTAAGAAGAACATAACCATAAAGTGATGATCTGGGAGTTCGTATGGGAAGCTAGCAAAATGAGGAGAAGAAGGATGTGGTTGATCTGCAACATGATGAAATACTATCGGGACTCCCATCCCTAAAGGGTAATGAAGAACATCATGAGTGTCGAAAGTGCCAAAAGGTGCTATGAATGGGACAACTCATGTGGGTGAGAATGATATCGGGTTACAGTACTGAAGATGCAAAGGGAGGTGTGAGTACTGCAGAGCCGGGAATGGGTATCCTAGAGGCCAATATCAGAGGGTGTGACTGGAAATGTAAATGCAATACAGCGGGAGAGACTACATGCCAGTGCTGAATATATACCTGAAGGGATGATGTCAATGACCGATGATCAAGTACCTGCACACAGAACAACCAAATACCCAAAGTGAACAATATCTGAAGAGAATCAAAGATATAATCATGTATTTGACAAATGTGACTATGCGCGTGTGTACCTGACCATGATATGGAAAAAAGGATGCCCCGGGGGCCTAGGATGAAAAGTGACCCAGGGACGGTCGTGATGTAGGCGGCGGGATTCTAATCCCGTGGCTGAAGACGGTTTGAAAAATGGACACCGTGGGCTCCCAGAATGTTGAGTGGAAGTTTTGCAAAAAGGCCTATATATATAGCTATAGGGCCCACATTCCCACCTCATTTGTACCTGCTGCTACAGTGAGTTTCTGAGCAGATTCAGAGGAGATTGGGTGATTCAGGGAGCATGAGGTATCCGATCGACGGTGTGCGAGTTGCAATTTAGTGGTCTGATCGTTCTGCATAGAAATAGGTTTCTAATTTTTGGGCAGGGCAGGTACGGGGGGCCGTACAAGGGGTTTTAGGAGATTTCGACTTCGGTGTGGGCCCACATGCGCGGGCGATTCAGTGGAAGGCACGCATACGTGTGCGCCTATCCACTGAATAAACACGCAGTAGTGCGCGTGAGGGGGAAATTAAGGCGCGCCTGTGAGGGTGGACAGGCACGCACGCATGCGCGTCTGTGGGGTGGACAGGCGCGTACTAGAGCGCACCTGTGAGTTTTGACAGGCACACATTAGCGCGTGCCTGTAGTGTAAACAGGCTCGCTCGAGAGCGCGCCTGTGAGAAAAACAGGCGCACATACGTGCGTGCCTGTATAGTGAACAGGTGCGCATGTGTGCGCGCCTGTGGGTGTTGAAACCGCGCCTTTGAGGCAAGGTTGAAGGGTAAAAAGGGAGTCTTTTTGATGCATTGGATGGTTGCATAAGCTGATATAGGACTCTGTGTTATGTGCAGGTGGCTATCACTGACTATGGATGTGCGGTGGCGCGAGTGAGACTGGTCGCAGCTGCGAGATGATGTGGCTAATGCAGAGCCTGCGGTGCGAGTGGCTTTAACAACAAGTGGGTTGCTAAATTTTTTTGAGTGCCCGTTGATACGGGCCCAGGAGTAGTTACTCCAGTTCCTGCTCCAGATGTGGAGCCCAGATTTGCACTGTTTCCTCGTGCGAGGAGAGCAGATCCCCTTCACTGCGGTGGAGAATATATATTTCTTGACTGGGCTCCCCTTCTGGGAAACACCGCTACCGAAAGATCCTGTGATGCCGAGGGATACACACCTGGCTGATGTCGCTCGACGATATTTCTCAGGCGAGCACTACATGTCTGGGACTGTAGTGAGTATTAGCAGGATAGATTTGCTGCTACATCGTTGCATAGCGGCGATGATTGTGCGTGTGTATGGGTCACGGGCGACCCACTGGATCAGTGGTGGCGAGCTGCTATTGATGGAGAGGGTGGCGGTGGGCCATGAGCGGTTCGCCTGGGGTTTGACACTGCACGCGCGGATGATCGCGCAGCTGGACCGTTGTCGGTCCATAGGTACCGGGGAGTTTGCTTTTGGTTCGATCCTGGTAGCCTATTTCTTGGAGAGGGTGCCGATGCTGCACCCGAGGGTGTTATTAGAGGCACCAGGGGTACAAGAGCCACGTTTGAGGCGGTGGTCATCAGTTTTGGTTCGCCACGGTGGTGGCGAAGGTGGCCATTATTTTACAGCACATGCAGCGCAGATATGGCGGCAGATGCCGCAAGTCATACTTCAGTTTCCTTATGCTGGGGTGGACTTCCGGGGAGACCCAGACATGGTACTGCCTCCTGGGGAGGTATTCGACCATCGAGGTATGTTGTGTATTTGTATGTTTTTTATTTATGTTAGCTTTTGATATATCAGTTCATATGTATGATGTATAGACACCGATACGATCTGTTGTTTGTTGTTTTGTGCATGTGCATATTTGGCACCTCGCGGGCGTGAGGTGGAGTTGTATAGAGCGCCAGTTCAGCGAGAGTGGGAGAGACTGCCACGTGGAGGGAGGCGTCAGCGGTATGAGGCTGCTGGGCGACCAGCAGAGCCCGGGAGACCGGCGCAGAGGCGCCGTTTTGATGACCCTGATGCGAGGCCATCGCACGCTCCTCCGACGGCAGCCGGAGGTGATTTTGATGATATACGTCGTCATCTAGAGACGGTGTTACAGGACGTGCCTAAGGGCATGTGGATCCGCATCCAGGACGAGGGGTTCATGGAGTAGTGCATAGGGTTACCGCCGCCATGGCGGTCGATCGTGCGATGAGCAGTTGTGCTTGCCGCTATGACTAGTGGACGCCTGCCGCCGGGGCAGGAGGGTCCTGTAGGTGTTCCACCACCACCACCTGGGGCAGGTGGGGGTGGGCCACCACCTCCTCCTGAGGGAGGAGCAGCTGGGGGTGCGATAGAGGAACCCTGATGTATGTATGTACTTTGTATACCTTTTTGATAGGCTGGTGAGCCGATTTTTGTACCGAGATGTGGCACTGGCCTGCAGGCCGATGGATATTTTTTGTATGTAAACATTCGGATGGCCTGAGGGGCCCATATATATCTATGAGTATACATGTTTTGGAGATCCAAATGTGATTTACATGTGTTTTTTGTTGATGATGATGATGTCTATTCTATCTATATGTTGTGACAGGATGTATGAGATGCTTATGTATGTGTAGCTTGATGTGATATATGCCAATCTAACACCATGTTAGCTATGTCATTTGTTGTTTGATTCAATTCTCTTGGAATATGTGTAAATGTAATGGAATCAAAATGTCGAGATAATAATCTAACCTGCAGGTACTTGCGAAAGAGGCACGGATCGCGTACACGGTACACATTGTTGCGCTGGAGAACGACTAGTTGGGAGTCGAGGAAAATGCTAAGGTGACGAATATGATAATGCTGGGCATCGGTCAGGAGGCCAATGACAGCAGTGTATTCGGCTTGGTTGTTGGTTGCTGGTCCCAAACATATGCTGCTTGAATGTAGCATTTCATGTGATGGGGTGTAGAGAGCCCAAGCAGCCGAAGAGAGATTTTGTGTTCAACGGTTGGCGCCGTCGACGTAACTAATGTGGTAAGCTAGTGGAGGAGTCATCTGTCAATAGCACAAAGGATAGTTTAGACGTGGGAAAAAAATATTAAAAACGCTAGAAAAGAAAATAACCTAAAGTAGCATGACTACATTTAAGCATAAAATTTCTTGAGGTATAACCCATTGACGGGTTCTTTGAGCGAGAGGCCTTCGGGGGAGGCTAGGATGTATGTGCCTTTGGTGAGGCAATGTTAAATGATGTAAGGACCATGCCAAAGTGATTTGAATTTGTTGTGTCCAAAGGTATCATGAGCGATATCATAGGCTAGGACAAGGTCGCCTTCGCGAAATGATCGAAGGTTGACATGGCGATCAAAGGTAGCCTTGGATCATTTTTTAGCTACCTCATTGTTCTGTAATGAGGATCGACGATATTCATCCAGAGACTCCAAGTTCAGCAAGTGTTTCTCCATTGGAGCAGTGTCAAGTAAAAGCTCAATTGCGGTGCGAAGGGTGGGAATTTTGCACTCGATGGGAAGAGTTGCCTCGACCCCATGGACTAAATGAAATGGCGTGAAACCCGTAGCGGTCTTTACTGCTGTTCGATAATCCCATAGCACGGAAAATAACATATGATGCCAATTGGTTTTATGTTTATTAACCGTGCGCTGTAACATGGTCTTGAGGACTTTGTTCACTGCCTCGACCTGTCCGTTTGACTGAGGGTAATATGGTGAGGAAAACTCGTGAGAGAAGCCTAACCAAGATGAGAGTTCGACGAAGATCTCATTCTCAAAGTGTTTCCCATGATCGGAAACGAGTTGGAGTGGTACGCCAAAACGTGAGATGACGTGGTTAAAGAAAAAACACGTTGTTGTGTCAGCGGTGTTGTTGAAAGTGGGCATAGCTTCGGCCCATTTGGTGAAGTAATCGACGACGACAACAATGTATTTGTGACCATTGCTGGAGGGGGGATTACAAGTCATAAAATCGATGCCCCATTTACAAAAGGGGCCCGCAGTAATGACAGGGTGAAGAAGGGCGGGGGGAGCGTCAGCCTTGTTGGCATAGAGCTGACATTGCTCACATCGTTTCACGGCATGAATGCAATCGTGAAAAAGGGTAGGCCAAAAATAACCAGCTCGTATAATCTTCTGAGCCATGGAAATACCTGAAAGATGGCCCCCACATGCGCCGTTGTGGCAGTCATTTAAGACTCTATCGGCCTCGTCAATAGTCAGGCAACGACGAAGAATGGTGTCGACGCCCCGCCGATATAGGATGTCACCGATGAGAAGATAGCGGGGGGCCTGATGGTGGATGCACCGACGATCATCTCGTGATAGGTGATTACTGAACTTTTGAATTCATAGGTAGATGAGAAGGTCACCATACCAAGGATCATCGGAAGCGATGTAAAAGAGATGTTCGTCAGGAAAGTCATTGTTGACGGGGGGACTGGTGGTGTCAGAGGGAAGGGCCGTGACAAGTTCGACGAGAATGAGGGCCTTCTTACTCTTAGGTGTTGAGAACTCGAGGTCATACTCCTGAAGGATAACGATCCATCGAGCAAATTTGCTGTTAATTTGGCTACGGCTGAGCAAGTATTGCATAGGGTTGGAATCTGCGACGACCTTCGTGGTGCGAAGCAGAATGTAATGGCGCAGTTTCTGGACTGCGAGGAAAACTGCTAGAGAAAGTTTCTCTTCGTGTTTGTACTTCAGGGGTGGTCCTGAGAGGTTCTTACTGACATAGTAAATGACGTGTTCACGATTGTCATCTCCAAGCTGGACGAGGACGCTGGCTACTGATACAGCTGATGCTGATACGTAGAGGATGTAGTCGCGGTTGTAGTCGGGTGCACTAATCAAAGGTGCATTGGAAAGCGCCACAATAATATCGTCAAATGAATGTTGGGCATAGTCGTCCCAATGAAAAGGGATGTCGTGACGTAGTAAGTGAAAGAAACCATGTGCGCGTATAGCGTAATCAAGAACAAAGCGTCTAAGAAAGTTGGCTTTGCCCTGTAGACTCTGAAGTTGTCGTAAATTTCGTGGAGGTGGAATTTCGGTGATAGATTTGACTTTAAAGGGGTTCACAGTAATACCGCTTTGCGAAACGATAAAACCGAGGAGGCGCCCTGCGGTGACACAGAACACACACTTGAGAGGGTTCAAGCGAATGTTGTACTGACGACACCGTTGAAAGATGATTCGTAAATCATAGAGGTGCTGGGTGCGTTTCTTGGATCGAGTTGTGAGGTCATCCAAGTAGGCGAGAATGATTGCGGCCAAATCGTGAAAGATGTATGCCATCGCCCGCTGGAAGGTGGCGCCGGCATTTTTTAGGCCGAAGGGCATGACACGATATGAAAATGTACCCCACGGGGTAATGAATGCAATTTTATACTGATCGGATGGGTGAATTTGAATTTGGTTATAGCCAGAGAATCCATCCAAAAAGAAGAGAGCCTCGTGGCCGGCGCAGTCATCAATAATCTGATCGATGAAAGGCGTTGGAAAGTTGTCTTTGGGACATGAGTTATTGAGATCGCGAAAGTCGGTGCAGACACGAATAAAGCCCTGTTTTTTGTCGATGGGTACAGGGTTGGAAACCCATGAAGTATAAGCGATGGGGTAAATGAATCCGGCCGTACGCAATTTGTCAATTTCGGCTTTGATAGCCGCGGCCTTGGATGGGTGTAGTGGTCGCTGTTTCTGGCGAATTGGTGTGATGTCGGGCCAGGTGTCAATGCGATGTTCAACGATAGAGGGGTCGAGACTAGGCATCTCTGTGTATGACCAGGCAAAGATATCCCTAAATTCTTGGAAGAGGGCTTTATATGCGGCGATTTCCTGAGGAGTGCAAGCAGCTCCAATGATGATTTCTTCGACGATGCCCGGTTTAATGGAAATGTCGATTTTGATGGTGGGGGAAATGTTGGCCAGATTACCTTCTTCAAAAGCATCAGGTGCAGGAATGGGATTGTTGAACCAATCGATAGGCCCTGATGGATAAAGTCTTTGGTTTCGACCGTGTAAACGGGATTGAGGCTAGGAGGCATGAGGGCTTCCTACGGAAGGAAGAGAGCATGATGATGTAGTGCGTCCCAGGGAGAGTCTGGGCGTTGTAGTTCTTCCAGTATGTCTTTGTCGCATTGGAAACAACGGGAATATAATGGATCGTGAGGAGTAATCTTTGTGGTAGTATGATTGGCCCCTCCTGAAGAAACAGAAGGGGTAATGCTAGGAGAGGGTGAGGGTTCACTTGACATAAATCATATATTGAGGTATTGAGGGGTACCCGTGGTGGTGAGATGGAGAGTCTCTGTAGAGGAATGGGTAGGAGAGTTGGGTGGGTTACGGGGTAAATCCTCAGATACGTCATCTAAGAACCATGGAGGCGTAGGGAGTGCCTCGGGCTCGGGAGAAATGACGTGTAGATATGCCAGTGGCGAAGTCAGATCAATTACTACCTCAGCAGGTCGGTGCAGCAGGGCCAACTAATGTTGCCTATATTCTATGATCATAGGGCATTGGTAGGTAAAATGAGCCAATGAATCGCAAAGAGAGAAAGGGCATCTCATGCGTTCATTGACCGAAGTGGTGACATAGCGAATGTCAGTGATTTTTGTTGTGGAGGACGTGGCAGGGCGTGGGTTGTTCTGAAAGTCTTGGCTTATGATAGCTAATGCCTACCGGAAACGAGGCAGTGCTAGACAATGATGGGTGTAATGGCCATACTCAGAACAGATGGCACACGCGAATTTGGTCCTCAAACCTTTACTACTGGAAGGTTGAGTGGAAGCAGTAGTAATGGGTGGTGTGGGGGTTGGATTGGGGGGAATCAAATTCTGTAATTCCGGTAATGATGGGCAGTTGTTGGTTTGGTGACCCTCTTTGTCACACAACGCGCAAGGTGGTGAGATGCACGGAGGAAGTGGAGCTGTGGGATCCTTCTTTGTTCTCCTGCCCCCAGCGGTAGCAGGGGGGGTAGGGAGTATGGGGGTGGTGGGGGTAGTGGGGGTGAGGACAGGAATCGTCATGGGGAGTCCTTCCTGTGGGCGAGGGACCATCTCAAGTGGATGTAAGTACCACACTGGGATTTCTAGTACCATATTGGGTAGTGTGAGTGTTGCGGCGACCTGGAAAGCTTCTATACCGAGTGGAGGGTAAAAGAAGGGAATTTGAGTGAGGGGTCAAGGAACTATCTCCCAAATGGAACTAGGGCCTTGAGGGGATGTGGGTTTGTGGACCGTAGGGGTCGATGAGTGCGCAGGAGGCTCCTGTGGGAGTGATGCTGCGACTGTTGAGACGTCAGGAATGGCTGAAGCCTCCTGAGGAGGACGAGCATCCTCCTGGTGAGTTTCGTTAGAGGAGATGACGCATACTTGACTAGGGGTAAGGAGTGGTGGTGCTCCATGATATGTCCCTAACAAGGATGGATCTTTGAAAATTCTAGGACCCATCTCGACGAGTGGATATACGTCTTTGTTGGTGTGAATGAGAGGAAGAATGTTATCGAGACTGGCAGATGGGTTTGGCTCGTAATGTGTGACTTGGTCAATGGTTACAATCTTTCCATTGTGGGGGAACATGATTGTCCTAAAGACTGATGATGCCACTGCCTTCATAGCATACATGTAGCTACGACCGAGCAAGATATTGTAATCGAGCTGAGCGTCGATAACTTCGATATCAATGAGAATAGTTTTTCCCCCGAGTTCCACGGGGACATTTTGGAAGAGCCCTTCAGGAGATGATGGTCATCCGTCATAAGCTCGTAAGGTGATGGCGGAAGGTATGAGTTCCGGAGAACCAAGTTTCTACCATACTGTTTTGGACATGATGCATGTAGATGCCCC
>ML794636.1:61919-96344 GCA_009831015.1 Picea engelmannii
TGACTGAGGTAACCAAAGGATATCTAAGCCGAATTTCAAAGGGAAGGTGAAGAAAAGAAGGTCGGAATTCAAGGGAGGATAAATTCTTTTGATGATGCTTTCTAAGGTGTTTCAGGTAAAAACGTCATAACTTCTTCATAACAGATCCAAATTCAGTAAGACAAAATGTGTTGGCAAGAGTATATCCTATAGTATTTTGTTTAACATTTTTAGGTCCATTCAACAAATATTTCATGTGGGGCACACTCTACAAGGTTTCTCTCTAGAATAAGACAGAATTCAGCAAGGTGTGCCATTTTTTCTATAAATCCTTTTCTGAGAGGTTCCAAGTAGTGACACCTGGAGGAATTGCATAAAAAAAGTTGTTGAACATTGTGTATCATTTTTAGATCTTTATTCATTATAGGTACGTAGTTATGATTATTTCAAGTTAGGGTTGTTGACTAATCCCAAACGAATCATGTGAGACTAAAGAAAAGTTTGATGAAAATGCTAGTCTCTTGTTGTAAAAGTTCAAGAAGGTTTGCAAGTATGTGATCATATACACTAGGTCTATTACAAAGTTACAAATCATATTTGGATGATGAAATTGATGAGGGCTTTTGGTTAAGGTACATGTTGGGTACATGGTTGAGACAAGTAGTTTGTGACTTGGCACATACATGAGGTGTATAGTTGATGATGTTGGTACATATTGATGAGACATAGTTGATGAGTAGTTGACACATGATTAGTACATACTTGGTACATGGTTGGATGCACTTGTTTATGGTACAGGTTGATTACAGGTTGTTTGGTACAGGTTGGTGCATGTTTGATGCACTTGTTTATGGTATAGGTTGATTACAGGTTGAGGTATAGTTTGATGCATGGTTCGGGTTTATTGGTACAGGTTTGTAGTGGTATATCTCACAGTGATAGTGTGACAGTGGTTCCATCATTCTACTTCTACTTCAGGGTGGTTGGATGGGGAAAGGACAGGTGGTTGTAGCCACATTCTGGTTGTAGCCGAAGAACATAGGGGGTTGTAGCCTCCTTCTGGTTGTAGCTATAGAATAGGGGAGTTGGAGCTTCCCTTAGGTTGTAGCCTGAGAAACAAGGGGGTTGGAGCCTCCTTCCAGTTGCAACTGGAAAACAAAGGAAGTTGGTGCTTCCAATGAATGTAATTCTTCAAGACATATAATAAAAATCATTATGTGGTCTGTCACTTTGGGTTTCCACGTAAAACATTGGTGTACTGTGTATGTGTATGATTGTTCATTTGTTCATTGCTTATTTACTCTGCAGTTATTGGATGATAATGTTACAATGATATAACACTTGGATTATATGGTTAAAAAGGATTAAACTGCTCTATTACTGATTCACCCCCCTCTCAGTAATCCAATAGCTTTGTCATGTTAGAAACTTTGTTTCCAAGGGGTAGTACAACATCAAGGTAAAAACCTTGTTCATTCTTCAGGTCAGCTTGGAAATACTCATGGAATGCATGCACCCTTGAGCCAAAAGAAACCATGTTTTTCGAAATTTCCCAAGCCTCTGTGATATGTGCCATTCTTTTCTTAATATTTTTTCCCACGTAAATCTTCTCTAATGTAAGTAAGCTTGAGGATCCTTTCAATTTAGCAGTGGGTGTGGTCAATCCAACAATTGTCAAAGGGATTGAAAAAAGTGGAAGAGGCATGAAAGTGTCTTCCAGTTCCTTGATCCTTTCTTTTAACTTCGTGATTTCAGCTTAAATACCTCCAATGGAGTCATCCAGTGCATCACTCGTTTCTCTATGAATTATAGAAATATGGGAAGGTTGCATATCTCTTAGGTCAACCTTTGAACAATATTTTCCTTTCTTATTCTTCACATCACTTTTCTAAATAATTAATTTCTTGGATTCCCTATAAAAAACAACGCTCTGAAAAGAAAATGACTCTTCGTCATTGAAGGTCTCATTCTTAATGATTTCCAATGATGGATTCTAGTGATTCATGTTCCCTGACTGATCCAGTGGGGGAAAATTTTTCTCGATGTCTGCCTCGAGCTCCATATCTTCAAGGGAGAAGCTATTGATTTCACTCTCTATGTGTTGGCCTTCTTCCTCTTGCACAACATTTTTCCTCTTTTTTCTCAGAGGAATCTTGTAACATCCCCAGCCACCAACAGGTCAAGCAACATTACCAACACAACCTTAAATTAGACTTTAAATCTCTAATACCAATTTGTAACGTCCCCAGCCATCAACCCCATTGTCAAGCAACGCTACTACACGGAACATTCCCATAAATTTATATATAACATGCATATTAAATCAAATTAACTCATTTAACATAGAGTTACTACCATCATACAGACTTAAACAGAATTAACAATAAATATCATTACAATAGAATACATGATAATATTACAAGCATCACAAACATGCATTTTAATTGAAATTAAACACATAATGATACTTATCTTTGAAACTGTAGTAACCCCACCAACTACGTACAGACCTTCCATGAACCTCCCATCTTTAGACCACTCTTCTCATCACGCTCAGCAGTGGGTCACCCCCAAGCTAGGACTAAACTCCACCCAAGGCAAGGGAATCCTAGACTAGGCTGAGGTTACAGGAAAACTGCATAGTGCAACCAGAAGGATTCTCTCCAGGAGCCTTCTTATGCCCACTTCTCACAGAATCTCACTCCCCACATGTCTGTTCCACCTGAGAGTATACACCTTCATAAGCACAGTCCATCGGTGCATCACCTCCCTCTCTGGGTCTCAAAAATATGCCAAATTAGGAATTATCAAAGCTTTGTAGCTGGTGTTGGACTCTCTCTGGGAGAAAACCACTTCCCAACAGAATCTCTCACCTGGAGAGAGTTTTTCATAGGCCTAACAACCTTCCCCTTCTACCATGGACCTAACAACCCGCTTCTTCAGCACACTCCTGGACTTGGCTCCAGCCAGTTGAGGACAACAACAATGGTTCAACACTCATTCCCACATGGATGACATTAGCAACAGCACATGAGCATGGCACCACAGGTGGCAACAACCCACACTAAAACACGACATGGATAAGGTGATTACCTAGGTGTCAGGTTCCTCAGAAGACACACAACGGCTCACAGATTACTAGTTTCAGGATGAGTGACTATGCAGAGGTCAAACATGTTAGATGACGGATACTTCCATGGGGTTTTCCCACTAGTTTTCAAGGTGCACGACTAGAGAACAAAATGCAAAGGTCAATTCTCCTAGTTTTGGGTTCCGACTGTGGATAGAAGAATGGACAGGACAAACCGCTAACTCAAAGAAGGATGGTAGAATGACTCACGGGTTACTCGTTCCAAGGTTCCTGGTGGATTTCCACATTCACAGTTAGAAAATGGTTGGATAATCGCCAGACTCCATAGCATGAACCCACAACATGGCTCAACTCATCATCTTTTAATTCATGCACCCAGGTCGACACTTGTCTTCCTGGAGCTGCATGCACTACATTTGGATGTGTTCCCCTTTCCCAGGAACTTAGGACAACACTCATCAATTGTCCACCTTAGCCTTTAGGAAATAATAATAAATTATTATCCCCTTTAGAGGTAAGCCCCCTATCTTAGCCCCTAGGCCCACACACTTAGCCTTCTCCCTTAGCAAACGTTGTGGAAGCTTATTCCCCCATCACTCTTTCTTCGTGGTCGATCTACACATGACGATGTTTATATTTTATTAATGATATGCATAATTACACATATGAAATCAGGCTCCTGGCCTTTAACACTTAGGCTCTCCGGCCTAGTAACACATAATCCCACCAGCTTATCAAAAATCGGCTCACCAACCTACAAAAAATGTTCACAATTTATAAATACAACTAGGGCTTATTCTTTGGGATGTTACAATCCCCTCCCCTTATTTTTGCATTGTCCTCAGTGCAACTCTTTACACAACATGAGCAAGATTTCCAAAATCTTCAAAAAGATGCGAGTATTCTGCCCGCATAGCATCCTCATGCTCCCATGTCGCGTCTTCATGACCGTACTAGGTCCACTGGACCTTTACAAGCCCTATGGATCGATTCCAAAGTTGTTTTCTCTTCCAGTCCAATATGCGCACCGGATGCACTTGCAAGACACCTTCTTGCTCCACCTGAATCACATTCCAATAAATTACATGATTAGCATCAGGTATATATATTTCTTAAGCAATGAAATATGAAACACATTATGTACCGTCATGGATGCAAGCAATGCAATCGTATATGAAATATATATCTATATGTATATACAGACAATTTTAATAACATTATAACCTGTATACAAGATACACAACATGTAATAAATAGAGAATTGTACTTATATTTTGATTGAGAAGACTTCCATATCACATGGTCTAGACCAAGGTGCCAAACCTCAGCAGCACTCCAACCAATGGTCTCTCATTCCCCACATGCCTATCCCACCCCAGGAGTGTACACCTTCACGGTCATTAAGTCCATCGACTGCTACACCTCCCTTTCCTTGGGCTTCAGCAACAAGTCGGCTTAATAAGTCTCAGAGCACTGTGGCTCCCGGCGTTCCAGCTACCCTCAAAGGTTTCCAATCATCAGCTTCCCCGAGCTACTCTTTGTAGTCAACATTCTAACTTTAATCAACAACATCTCATCTACATCACCCACATGCAGTTATCATGAGAAACATGAAAGAATTCATTTAGGAACTCCGACTTAGTTCTAAAAGGAATTCAACTTTTTCCCCAAAACATGAAATTCCATTTCATAATTCATCTTGGTTGTTGCCATATTATGAATTCAACCATCCTTGTGGTTTTCCAAGGGCACCAAACTACATACCATTTTTCCTGTAATGCTTCCTCTTTCATACAACCAACAAATTGTTAGTATTTGTTGTACATCATAATTCAATATGTACAACACAGTATGCAATGATCTTAGAATTGCCTTCACCTAGCAATTCAATCACAATTACCAAACAACTTAACCAAATAGAATGACTCATCATTGTATGCATATGCATGTTCATAATTAATAATAGTAAGTTTATTATTTCAATTTTCTAAACATAAATTTTATGTAGTCTCTATTCCTCTTACTACCTAGCTTGCAACTTTCCTGTTGCAATGTTTAACAGTTCCTGAAATGTTCTCAACTTCATGAGTTAGAAACATTTCATCCATTAGTATAATATTTCCATGCAATAATATATATGCATGTACTTACAAACACATTCAATCAATGCATTTAGTATACAATTATATCACTTACTATGCATGAGTACAATTGTCAATGCATAATTAATCAGAGCACCTTGCCTTGAATTACATAATGCTCTTGATCTCAGTCATGTATCTCACCACCCGTGAGTTGGAATTCTGGCCAATGTGTTGACACATTATCCACACACTTCCTATTGTCTTCCCAATTAATTGGATGCCTTCCTTTTTGACCCGAACACTACACCAAGAATATAATTTTGTGGTGTTCATTAGTGTTAGCAAAAAGGTTGCAGCCCAAGATTTATTTAAAAGTAGGAAGCTTTTAGTACATGTGTGGCTCATAAACTTTCCATATCCATACCTTGCCATATCCAACCAGGTCTTGGTCTCATACATGACTAGCTTACTGGCATTTATTCCTATAACCAATTCTTATATTTAATTCTTTGGTTATTACCCCATAACCAAATTAACGTGACATTCTACTATGTCAGTGTGTGCATTCAAAAGATAAAAAGATTTGAATTAATACAGGCCTCCAGCCTTTACCACATCTAGTGATATGCATTCAATAATATAATCATGTGATTTTATAAAATAACTATGGATGAGGAAATTCTTACCTAAATTTCCTTTCGTCAATTATGAAAAAAGAGTAATACAAACTCATACCTCCATGACTTCCATTAATAAATTTTATACTACCTGAAAGTCTGATGGGAGTAGAATCTTTCATGCTTCTTTTATCAAACTTATAACCATCACTTCATCTCTCTGTTGCTTCACTCCTTATGCAATGATATCACCAACAACACTTGCAAACATGCAAGCATTATTTCCTCTGACTGACCAAACAAGCCATAATATTCTTGCTGCCACAGAAATTGCAGCAACTTCTTTCCCATGTGCAACTTTTCCTTGCTAATCCCAGAAGTCTTCAATTCTTCCCGAATTCCTGAGACTTCTTGTGCTCTCATTGTAGTCATTGTACATGACTATTTCTACCCTAAGCAATTTCAACGCAGTGCCCCTACTTCAATGGGGTCTACTGACCTCTCAGTCAAAGGATCTTTCAATCTTCTGAATTGAATTGACTCTTCGGGCTCGTGATTGAACCCAAAAAAATTATACACAAGCCCCCTTTTCTCCTGTGTGCAGGTCCTGACAGACCTGTGGGATTATTCCTGCACGCTTCCAAAACTCCAAGTTTTAGGTGCTAGCCCCTTTTTCATTAGCCCTTTCCTTCATAATGTTGGACAACTGAGAAGGGGGGTGAATCAGTTGTTACCGTGCTTAAACAATTTTTCTTACGTTAAACTCTTTACAATTCACCTCATGACAATCACAACATTGCAGGGAAGTAAGCATTAAGTCATTCAACATCAATCACACACATTAAATACACAGAGATAGATCTTTCCTGAGGAAACCCATAAAGGGTAAAAACCTCTTATTATTTATATGATAAGTAATCTTTACATTCTATACATTATCATACTTATGAGCTCCAACTCATTGTGAGGCTACAACCTCTGTTTTGCAAGTTGCAACTTGTTGAGAGCACCAACTCTCTGTTTTCTCTAGCACCCACTAGAAGGAAGCAACAACTTCCTAAGTGTTCCAGTACCAACTGAATGGAATCACCAATTTCCAGTCACACAAGAACCAACCTGTATAACAGAGAACAACAGTTCTCCCTTGCACCACCCTGCCACCCTAGTTTCTCTAGTTGTAACCAGATGGAAGCAACAACTCCCTATGTTCAAGCACTGACTTGAAACTTAGAGGACAACAGTCCTCCCTAGCACCTCCCTACCCCCCTGAGATATAAATCTTTGCTATAGAAACTTCTTACAGTGATATAATGTTCATCAATGGTTTAACAGTCTCATCACTATTCTGCTACACTGCCCTACTTTGCCTGCATCAGTGTCTTCCTGCTTTCATCCTCTTGAGCTTTCTGATCTTCTTCTCTGTATATGCATGTACACCTCGGCTTTCTCTTCCTCTCACAGATATGCATCTCTATTCTTTTCTTCTTCTATGCTTCAGCTCCTGCACATCATGCTTCTACACGCATCGATCACTCCCCAATGGCCAACCGTACTCTATGATATATGCCACATATATAACCTTCTGGTCCTTTAACCAGATGATTTCTCTCCACATGCCCAAAAGGCTCTCCTAGAGAACTTAATCTCTTCTCTGATATGCATGACACATCATGCCAACAACTGTCCTGATCATCACAGCAACTCTTCATCTTCCCTGGTAGTTATGCTCATGTGTTCATCATCACTATGCGTTATTCTAAGATTCCTTAGCCTCTTTGGTAGTCGAGACTCTTCGTCTTTGTTGTTGAACACTCTACAACTACTCCAGTTGACAAGTTGAAACCATCAGTGGTCTCTAACAGTTACACTGGAGAGAGAACTTGCGTGAGCTCCTCCCTTCGTGCCTTTTCCCTTTATGAGAAAAACTTCACAGTGCACGCTAGCTCTTCTGGCTAAGCCATTTCCTTTCATGTGACCGTTGGCCATGACCAAGGGCTTGTTTAAAAGGTATTTCTCGATTTTGTGTATCGCGAATTCCTGTTGCAAGGTATCTCGACTCTCCAAGTCGCGATCTCTGAAATCCCGAAAAGGATCTTAGCTGGACTGGCTCCTTCCCTTCTCGTGACCACCGGATGTTACCAAGCACTTATCCATAAAGCTCTTTTGTAATTCAAAACTCATGAATATGGAGATGAGACATCTGGACTCTCCAATTAGTGATCTTCAAAACTTCAAAATGGAGCCAAATCAACGGTCCACGCTTTCTCTTGATCAACGACTCAGATTGAATCGTTGTTTCGTGTTTCATGATTTCGACAATATTGTGGTGAGACTTCATGACTCTCCATATCGTGATCTCTGAAATGGAGCTTAGATGTTTACGCCTTCCTCCAACTCTCGACGATGTTACCACAACCTATGACCACTCGCTAATCATTCGAGCGCTTCGCTCTTCAGATCAACGATCAACGATCTTTGGTGATCGAATGGTTATCCTATGTCCTGGAACTTTAGTTTTCAGGACTTTGGGGGAGAGTTGATGCTAAAACTCCCAAAACTAAATTCCTAGAATGATGTCACTCAATGATGTGTCGTGACCTGAGTGGCTGCCACGTGTCATTCATATTCATGATTTTCACATTCCTAAAATGCCGAATCAACTTGACACTTGTCGATGTCTGGTCGTGCCAGGTGTCATTGTTGATGTAGGCTACCGCCTTTTCTTTCTGACGTGGTCTTTCATGATCTACCTCCTGGATCTGATGGCCCAGATTAGATCTTGATCCAACGGCTCAGATCATATTGTGATTTCACATTTCGTGAGTTGGAAGGTTAGAGCACCTTGTGCCTTTGACCTTTCAGTCAGCGAAATGCCAATCACTCGCCACGTGTCCCTCTTCGATCAACAGTCAAGATCTTATCATGATTTCACCATTTCAGGAGCCTTCTTCATGCCTGATCAACGATCCACGATATCCCTTTGATCAACGACTCATATTAATTCACGATTTCACATATCGCGAGCTTGAGAGGTTAGGGAACTCCTTCCTTTGACCTCTCAGTCAGCAAAATGATGATCTGTAACCATGTATCCTTCATGAAGATGAACAGTCCTCCTACTTTCGAGATTTTGTAAGCCTGCTTCTTCTTGCACTATAAAGAACATGCAGGTTCTCCTATATCCAACGATGGTTGGACCCCACGCTCAGATATAACGCCTGAGACCTATTCTCGTCTACTGCATGCAACTCCTCTCTGAATTCAGATGTGATGGTCACCGGGGATTCTGAATGAGATCCAGCGTTCACTTTTGATCTTCATAATTGATATTTCCATTACCATGCCATCATCACTCTGTTGATCATTATGATATTTGCCATCAATGACAAACACACATACTTTGCCTCTGTCTGAAACCATGCCAACAATCTCCCCCTTTGGCATTGATGGAAACCCTGATTGGCTGCTCTATTCTGCTTAGACCTCGATCTCCATCCTTAGCATCCAGTCATGCTATTCTTCTCCCCCTTTAAAATCAATGTTAAAGAAAACATGCTCCCCTTGAGTTGTTGCAGTATTCATTGAAGGTATCATATATTCAACCAACACATACTCCCCCTAACAGAATGGACTCTCTTAGGTGTGAGACAGGATGACACCCAGGTTCTGACGGAGATATTCAAATGGTGTCTTGGCTAGGGGTTTAGTAAATATGTCTGCAATTTGTTCTATGGTTGGAATGTAATGAACCTGAACAATCTGATTGGTGACCTGCTCTCTCAGAAAATGGTATTTTATGGGAATGTGCTTGGTTTTGGAGTGGAATACAGGATTCTTTGACACACTTATGGCACTAGTGTTATCACAATGAATCGGGATCGGTGCAGTATATTTTACCTCCAAGTCTGCAAGTGTCTGAATCATCCATAATACCTGAGTGCAACAAGTAGCAGCAGCAATGTACTCTGCCTATGTAGTTGATAAAGAAATGGAACCTTGCTTTTTACTCAACCACGCTACTAGAGAATATCCTAAGAAGAACGCACCTCGACTCATGCTTTTCCTTTCATCCATGCAGTTAGCCCAATCAGCATCTGAGTAGACTGATAATTGAAAATTCTGATTCTTAGGATACCATAGGCCATAGTTCATTGTTTCTTTCAAATATCTGAATATTCTTTTGACAGCTAGAAAATGACTCTGTTTGGGTGCGTCTTGATACCTTCCTACTATTCCAACAGTATGCATTATGTCTAGATGGGATGTTGTGATATACAATAGGCTGCCTATCATTGACCTATATAAAATTTGATCAACATCAGGTGAGTCATCATCCTTGCTTAATTTGCATCCAGTAATCATAGGTGTGCCCACATGTTTAGAATCTTCCATTTGAAACCTTTTCAACATTTCTCTTAGATATTTTTCTTGAGAAAGAAATATTCCTTCAGACTTCTGAGTAATTTGTAGACCAAGAAAAAATGACAGTTCCCCTATCATAGACATTTCAAACTCAGACTCCATGGTAGAATCAAACCATTGTACTAATGAATCATTATTACATCCAAAGATGATGTCATCTACATAGACCAACACAATGAGTAATTCATTACCCTCTGCTTTGATATATAGAGTGTTGTCAATTATTCCTCTCTTGAACCCTTTGTCTTGGAGAAACTTATACAGTCTGTAATACCAGGCATGAGGAGCTTGTTTTAACCCATATAAGGCTTTCTTCATCTTGCATACTAGGTCAGGATTATCTGTCAGTTCGAAACCCTCTGGTTGTTCCATATAAACTTCTTTTAAATCTCCATTTATAAATGATGACTTGACATCCATTTGATAGACTTTAAACCTTTTATGACAAGCATAGGCAAGAAATATTCGGATCGCTTCTAGTCTTGCTACTGGTGCAAATGTTTCATCAAAATCCAGTCCTTCTATTTGAGCATAGCCCTTACAAACCAATCTTGATTTGTTTCTGACAACTTGTCCCTTCTCATTCATTTTGTTCTTAAAGATCCATTTGGAACCAATTATATTTTTGCCTTCACGTATAGGAACCATCTCCCATGTATTGTTTTTCTCAATCTAATCAAGTTCATCATTCATGGATTTAACCCAATGGTCATCTTTGCTAGCTTCATTAAAATTCTTGGGTTCTAGCATGGATATGAAGGCTATATGTGATTGTTTGGTGTTTTTGATTATCTTTCTCCTGGTTTGTACAACTTTTTCTTTGTCACCAATTATCTAACTTGCAGGATGATTCTTTTGAGTGATTCTGGAGGAGGAATTTGATGTTGTCTGCTGATTTGAGTCTATTTGAATATTTGCATCTTCATTTGGCTTAGTCTTCTTGTTCTGATACTTGGACCTATTCAGCTTCAACTTCATCTATATCCTTTGTTGTTGATTCAGTATTGTTCACCTCTCTTACTAGGATTCCTTCATCAAATTTTATGTCAATACAGTCAACCCATTTATGCAGCCTCTTATTATAGCATCTGCATCCTTTACTGTTTATAGCATACCCTAAGAATATGCCTTCATAAACCATGTCATCATACTTTCCAAGGTTCTCGTCATTATTCTTTATGTAACACTTACTCCCAAAGACTTTGAAGTGTTTGATTGAAGTAGGTCTCCCATACCACAGTTCATAAGGTGTCATGTCACCGTGTGGTCTGAGGTGGGATTTATTAAGAACATGGACTATTATGTGTATTGCTTCTACCCAGTAGGTTTGACCAATTTTCTTCTCATTCATCATTGACCTGGCCATTTGTTGCACTGTTCTATTTTTCCTCTCAACTACTCCATTTTGTTGTGGAGTTCTTGGGATTGTGTATTCTCTCTTGATCCCATGTTTATCACAGAATTCCTTGAAATCACTTGACGTAAATTCATCTCCTTTGTTTGATCTTACTGCCTTTAACCTCTTGCCTGTTTGATTCTCAGTTAAATCCTTAAATATTTTAAATTTCTCAAATGCTTCAGCTTTTTTCTTGAGAAAGGCAACCCAAGTAAGTTTGGAGTAATCATCAATGATCAGCATGAAGTAGTTTTCTTTCCCTGTGCCTTCCTGTCTTGATGGTCCACATAAATCCATATGAACTAGTTGGAGTGGTTTCTCTATTGAAGTAGAGCTATTGGATTTAAACTATGTCTTGGTTAGCTTTCCTACTTGGCAGGGTTTACAAATTGAATCTTGTGGCTTTGATATTCTCAGAATATCTTTTACTGCCTCAAGAGTTTTGAGCTTGACTAAGTGGTCAAAGTTTATGTGTCCAAGCCTCCTATGCCATAACCAAATCTCATCATGTTTGCTTAGATGACACTCTTCTCTATCTTCTTTCATCACTTATACATTATTTTTGTCCTTATGCCTTTGGCCACCAATTGTCCTGAGTTTACAGACTTTATCTTGCAGTCCTTGGAAGTGAACATCACTTCACATCCTCTGTCACACATTTGACTTACACTGAGAAAATTATGTTTCAGCCCATCTACAAGTAGTACATCTTGGGCTTTTCTCTTTCCATTACTCAAACTCACCATTCCTTTACCCTTGATTTTACCTAGAGCATCATTTCCAAATGTTACGTTTCCTGATTTTCTTTCACTTAGAGATAGAAACTTACCTTTGTCTCCCATCATATGTTTGGAGCATCCACTATCTATATACCAGGGGTTCTTTTGTCTTTGAGATGAAAACACTAATCCACACTTGTCACTTTCTTTCTTCTTCCAAACTTTGACATTTTCAACAGAGGGATTCAAATCTGGTTCATAGTTCTTTAAGCGATAGTCAGTAGCTTTATGTCCATAATTATGACAGATGTGACATTCTGATTCGTTGAATAAGGGATCATAATGATTATTATGCTTAACCTGTGCCATTTTCCCATCCATCAGGTGATTTGTCGTCTATGGTGGTTTGTTACTTGGCTGTCTCATTCTTTGTTGTGGTAGATATCTATACCTTAAATGTCTTGATTGCTCATATCTAAATTTTAAAGAACAGTTTACAGATTTGTGACCAAAATTAGAACAAACAAAACAATATCCATAGAAAAAACCTTGGTACCTGGAAAATGGTTGTCTTCTTTGAGAAGGTCGATTTCTTCCATGTTGATGATTTCTTTGAGTAGAGAGTGTGTTATTTCTCTTATCTACAGTTTTAGTTTTGGTACCTTTTTCTTTACTCCTCCTGGGCAGCCGATTATCTTCTTTTGTTTCTGCAGGTTTGTTGTTGTCATATGTTGTAGATTTGACAAACTTGATGGGTTCATTGTTACTTGGTTGACCACTGCTTGATCCCTCTTCATAACCCAGACATGTTTTCAGCTTTGGGTTCCTTTGTTGATTCAGAATGGTGGCCAATCCTTCTGAGGCTTTGATACTTGACATATTCTGATGATACAAGGCTTGAAACTTCTCCAACTCTTTCCTAGTTTTCACTACTTCTTCCTCAAGAGCTTCACATCTTGCCTTCTTTTCTGATAATTGTTGTTTCAAAACGTCTTCGATTTTCTTTGCCTCTTCTAATTCCACTTTTAGCAGGTCAAAGTCTTCATCAGGTTCTTTACTTCCTTTCTTGAACTGTATCAACAATTGTTTTTGCTTTCTTGTCTTGATTCTGAGTCAATCAAGCTCGTCTAGTGCACTGATTAGTTTTCCTTCCAGGTCAACCACAACTTCTTCTTCATTAGTATCACTTCCTGTGATTTTATTATCATAATCATCTTTTTCCATAAGCATGAAGTCATTTAGTTTATCTTCAATAGAAGAGACACTGCCTTCATCATTTGAAGGATCATCAACATTGTTTACACAAAGACTTTTCTTCTTAAAATTATTATCTTTAAAGAATTTTTTTTGTTTTTGATTCTCCTCATCATCACATGTCTGATCCTTTCTTTTGTGAGGACATTTATTTGAAAAATGACCTATCTTACCACAGTTGAAACATTTGAAAGGCAATTTACCTTTGTATTTTCCTGATCCCTTCTTCACTCTTCTCACAAATTTTGCTTCAATTTCATCAGGCTCAGAATCCTAATTCTTGTCTACTTTAAATGATGCTTCTCTGGAAGTGGGTTTATCTTTAACTATTCTCATTTCATATGCAGTCGGCATTCCTAGAAGTTGATGAAATTCCAAGGCTTTTAGAGCACTAAGTTCTTCTATAGCAGAGACCTTCGGGTTGAACCTATATGATAGAGATGTCAAAAAATTTTGAACTAAGGAGGGTTCCTCAATTTTTTCACCAAGTGATTTCATTGTATTTACTAGTTCTTCAATTCTCAGAAAGTAATTTCCAACATTTTCATCCTCTTTCATCTTCAGTTGTTCAAACTATACTCTATAGGTTTGAAGCTTGGCATCCTTTACCTTCTCATTACCTTCATAACTGCTAATGAGCTTGTCCCACATTTATTTGGCAGTTTCTAAGTGCATAACATTTACAAATTATGCTTATGCAATCCCACTCAGGATAGCATTCATAGCCTTAGCATTGAAGCTGAATTCTAGCTTGTCATCCTTATTAGCTAGTACAATTGGCTTTACATAACCAGTCTCTACCACATCCTAGACATCTGCACCTAAAGCCATTATGTAGGTTCTCATTCTAACTTTCCAGAAGGAAAAGTTTGTTCCATTGAACAGAGGGGCCTTATTGGTTGAAGTTTCTTCATGGCTTGACATGTTTAAGATCTAGGATCTACCCTTAGATAAAGGGGTCGGCTCTGATACCAATTGTTGGACAACTAAGAGGGGAGGTGAATCAATTCTTACCGTTCTTAAACAATTTTGCTGACGTTAAAATATTTACAATTCACCTCATGACAATCACAACACCGCAAGGAAGTAAGCATTAAGTCATTCAACATCAATCACACACATTAAAGACACAGAGACAGATCTTTCCTGAGGAAACCCATAAAAGGTAAAAACCTCTTCTTCTTTACATGATAAGTAATCTTTACATTCTGTACATTATCATACTTATGAGCTCCAACTCATTGTGAGGCTACAACCTCTATTTTGCAAGCTGCAACTTGCTGAGAGCACCAACTCTCTATTTTCTCTAGCACCCACTAGAAGGAATAAATAACTTCCTAAGTGTTCTAGCACCAACTAGATGGAAGCACCAACTTCCAGTCACACAAGCACCAACATATATAACAAAGAACAATAGTTCTCTCTTGCACCACCCTACCACTCTGGTTTCTCTGGCTGCAACCAGATGGAAGCAGCAACTCCCTGTGTTCAAGCACCAACTTGAAACTCAGAGGACAACATTCCTCCCTAGTACCACCCTACCCCTTAAGATATAAATCTTTGCTATAGAAACTTATTACAGTGATATAATGTTCATCAATGGTTTACCAGTCTCATCAATGGTTTAGCAGAAAAAATTGACAATGCGCACTAGCTCTTCTAGCTAAGCTACTTCCTTTCACATGACCATCGGCCATGACCAAGGGCTTGTTCAAAAGGTATTTCATGATTTTGTGTATCGTGAATTCCTGTTGCGAGGTATCTCGACTCTCCAAGTCGTGATCTCCGAAATCCTGAAAAGGTGCTTAGCTGGACTGGCTCCTTCCCTTCTCGTGACCACCGGTTGTGACCAAGAACTTATCCATAAAGCTCTTTCACAATTTTCAACTCGCGAATCTGGATATGAGGCATCTCGACTCTCCAAGTCGTGATCTTCAAAACTCCAAAATGGAGCCAGATCAACGGTTCACGCTTTCTCTTGATCAATGAATCAGATTGAATCATTGTTTTTTGTTTCACGATTTCGGCAATATTGTGGTGAGACTTCATGACTCTCCATATCGCAATCTTTGAAATGGAGATTAGATGTTAGCACCTTCCTCCAACTCTCTATGGTGTGACCACAACCTATGACCACTCGTTAATCATTTGAGCACTTCGCTCTTCAAATCAATGGTCAACGATCTATGGTGATCGGACAGTTATCCTCCATCTTGGAACTTCAATTTTAGGGACTTTGGGGGAGAGTTGATGCTAAAAATACTGAAACTAAATTCTCGGAATGATTTCACTCGATGACATGTCGTGACCCGAGTGGCTACCACGTGTCACTCATATTCGTTATTTTCACGTTCCTGAAATGTTGAATCAACTTGACACTTGTCAATGTCTGGTCATGCCAGGTGTCATTGCTAACGTAGGCTGCCACCTTTCCTTTATGACATGTTCTATCATGATCTACCTCCTGGATCTGACGGCCCAGATTGGATCTTGATCCAATGGCTCAGATCATATCGGGATTTTGCGTTTCGTGATTTTGAAGGTTAGAGCACCTCGTTCCTTTGACCTTTCAGTCAGGGAAATGCTAATCGCTCGCCACGTGTCCCTCTTGGATCAACGATCAAGATCTTATCACGATTTTGGCATTTTAGGATCCTTCTTCGTTCCTGATCAAGGATCCACGATATCCCTTTGATCAATGACTAAGATTAATTCGTGATTTCTCATATCGCGAGTTTGAGAGGTTAGGGCACTCCTTCCTTTGACCTCTTAGTCAGTGAAATGATGATCTATAACCACGTGTCCTTCCTGAAGATGAATGGTCCTCCTACTTTCAGGATTTTGTAAGCCTGCTTCTCCTTGAACTATAAAGAACGTGCAGGTTCTCCTATATCCAATGACGTTCAGACCCTGCGCTCGGATCTAACGCCCGAAATCTATTCTCGTCTACTGCGCGCTACTCCTCTCTGAATTCAGATCTGACAGTCATTAGGGATTCTGAATGAGATCCAACGTTCACTTTTCATCTTCACAGTTGATCTTTCCATTGCCATGCCATCATCGCTCTGTTGATCGTTCTGATATTTTCCATCAATGAAAAACACGCATACTTTGCCTCTGTCTGAAAGCATGCCAACAATCTCCCCCTTTGGCATTGATGGCAACCCTGATTGGTTGCTCTATTCTTCTTAGACCTCGATCTCCATCCTTAGCATCCAATCATTTTGTTCTTCTCCCCCTTTGACATCAATTTCAGAGAAATATGCTATGAACATGGGCTATGACCTCACGTAAGTGTGTGATTGTGGACGCGGGCAAGAGTGGTTTTAGACCAACCCTCTTTTCACCCCGCAATTCACCTCCAGCTACCACATATCACTTTGTTAAAATCCTGGTACAAATTGCAGTCCGCTCTCAGATTTTTAACATCCGAGCAAGTTATGGCCCCACAATTCTTCCCAACCATCAATCTCTCACTTTTGGAGATGATCCATGATCAACGGATGATATATATCCTTTACCTTCCTCTGGCCAACTGTCCAATCAACAACCTTTTCTCCTTTCATGCACGATCTCAGATCTTTGTGATATGTCGACACGTAGCTCCCTTCCAAACCAATGGCTACGATTGGTTCCGGCTCTCCAACCCTCGGGAGTTTCAACTCTCAACTATTTGCTTTTCCTCTATGGAAATCTTCTAGAGTGGAAGATCTAATGACACCTGTCCTCAACAATCAGACGGTTCTGATGAACTCAACTCTTTCCGACCAAGACCAGATCAATGGTCCTTCGACCTCCTCCTTGATCAATGATCGATATCTCCTTTAGGAATTCGACGCTTTCATCCTCTTCTTTCCTCCAAAGTGATCTGTACCTGGAATTCCAAATCTGGCGCTACGCATCCACTTTTAGGTCAGCGACCAAGATTTACTTCAACAGTTTCTCCTCCTCCTTGTCCACAAACTTCCAAAGTTGTGGATCTTATGCCACCTATCCTCCTTGACGATGGACAGTCCAAAATCACTTCGGAACATTGACAAGTCCACTTCTCCTGTGCACACTAGGGTTAATTCTTGTGTGCTTACCTCCGGATCTAATGGTTGCTGGTCCTTCACGCTCAGACTTAATGGATGGAATTTGTTCCTCTCCTATGCACTTCCTTTGTTCTATTGGACATTGATCTAACGGTCCAGACTCCTCCCCACAACTGATCTGATAGCTTTTATCGATCCTTCTCCTAAGCTTTTAACTTCTTCCACCTTGGAAGATTTGTCAGTGTTCAAAGGCTTTGGCCTTTGACCTTTCTCCGACGAGTCTGCCTCTTGGATCTTGTCTTCGCTCTCGTAAGAGTTATCTCTTCTGAGATTTAGGACTTAGTATGAGTCTGTCCCCGACGCACTCCTTTTGTTATCTCTTCTAAACTTTTTGATTTACTCAGTCTCTTAAGGGTCTTGGCCCTTCTGTTTCCTTTCAAAGGAAAATTTCATGCCCTCCTGGAAACCTTCTGCTCAAAGTACACATTTTTGAGCGTTTTCTACAGAGTGTTCAACAGCTCTATGAGTATTTTCCTCTAATACTCTTCTCCCTGAACTTGATAAAGAGTTCTCTCTGTGCACACTTGCACTCGCTCGATGCCCACCTGGAAAAGCCCTACAAAGTCCTCAATGACTCTTTCTCTCTCTGAACTCAACATAGATTTCTTCCTGTGCACTCCTTGCACCGCTGCTGATGAAAGTTCAACGGTATCTCTCTTGAGCTTCTCT
The DNA here is from genome assembly GCA_009831015.1 of Picea engelmannii. Classification (NCBI taxonomy): domain Eukaryota; kingdom Viridiplantae; phylum Streptophyta; class Pinopsida; order Pinales; family Pinaceae; genus Picea; species Picea engelmannii. Next base: position 80,245 of record ML794636.1, read on the forward strand.
GAGGTTAAATTACCTCTGTCAACTCACTCCTTGTGAACAATGTGCACTGCTTGCACTCAAAAACTCAAAGAAGAGAAACAATTCAAACTTATTCAATACTTCACCAGTTTACACATTCAAACCAATCTGATTTAAGAAAACATTCATATTTCATTTTCTTTCTAAGCTCTTCTCTTCTCTATAATCATTTTTGGGCACTAGCTCCTTTCTCTCAGTCCCCAATCCATGTGATCATGGGCCATGACCAAGCGCTAGATCACTAGGTTCTTACTCTGGCCTTTGGCATTTGGCTTTGGAATATTTCAAAGCACCACACAACAATCTATCGGAGTTCCAGATTACCAAACTCGCAAAGTAGGGTGGATCAACCGTCCACATCTACTCAGCATCTGACAACTGACACTCACTATGGAACTTCAGGCATCTGAGTTCCAAAACTTCGAAGCTTTGGGATTTTTGAGGATTTCACATCTACGCATCTGAATTGTTAATCTCCGAACATTCCTAATCACCTTTTGTGACGTCATTACGTTACATCACTTAACATTTTTCGATTTTGGGGGCATGCAATGGTGGTTTGGAGTAACCTGACTTTCATCCCACAATTCTTCTGACGCTGACACGTAACCCCTCGGTGAAACTGTGGTTTTGATTGCAGGACCGCCTTGGATAATTAACTTCCATGCAACTTGGGTCCCCGCAATGCCTTTTGGTCGTTGATCTTGATGTATCATGATCAACGCCACTGTGGGTCCCCCGACCTTTAACTATGTTACGTAACCTCGGGCACCACTAACCCTTCTCATATAGGATGCCACATGGTGGAATACTAGCGTCTGACTCATAGCCCGATCAGATGGGTATCACACATCACGTTCCATATGGAATTTCAATCTTCCATGGGTTCGAAACCCACTGACATGTGGCACACATCCCATGTGTCCACGTCACCTCCAGGCGACATCACCATGCCATGTCACTTTGGAGTTTCGGACTTCGGCCCTTCTCTTGTTTCTGGCATCAGACTTCACTGAAGTCATGAAGTCTGAAGGGCTTCCAGGTTAACCCTTCTGCACCTTCCCCAGATCTGACAGTCGTAAGGGATTTTCCTTCCTTTCGAATAGATCCTACTGCGCAGAACAAACTCTGTTACTATGCGGATTTCCAAAGGAATTCACCACTAATTTCCTCATAACTTTACCAAATCTGACGGTCGTGAAGGATTATCCTTCTCCCAAACAGATCCTAAGGTCCACATTACTCTGTGGCCCAACACCACTTCTGTCATGGTTTTACGACACTGTTACTCCTCATGAGCTTCGTAACACGGCCAAGGTAACCTCTTGGCACTTAGGAACATTCTGAGGTTCAAAATTGGTCCTCCAGACACAATTTCCTCTTGAAACCTTGGGTCCAATGACCACTTATTCATCCCATTCAGGCTTAGTGTTTGAAACCATGGGTCTGAACTCGAATTTTTTCTACTTCAGAAACAATTCTTTCCAAAATGTTTGCTTCATTTTCCACTAACATTGCCCATCCAGGCTTAGTGTTGAAAAACTTGGCTCTGATACCAATTTGTAACATCCCCAACCACCAACAGGCCGACCAGCGTTAACAACACAAACTTAACTTAGCCTTTAAATCTCTAATACCAATTTGTAACGTCACCATCCACCAACAGGTTGGGCAATGTTACCAACACAACCTTAACTTAGCCTTTAAAGCTTTGATACCAATTTGTAATGTCCCGGGCCATCAACCATACTGTCGGGCAACGCTACTACACGGAACATTCCCATAAATTTATATATAACATGCATATTAAATCAAATCAACTCATTTAACATAGAGTTACTTGCATCATACAAACTTAAACAGAATTAACAATAAATATCATTGCAACGGAATACATGATAATAGTACAAGCATCACTAACTTGCATTTTAATTGAATTTAAGCACATAATGATACTTATCTTTGAAATTGTAGTAACTCCACCAACTACGTTCATACCTTCCACGAACCTCCCATAATTAGACCACCCTTCTCATCACGCTCAAAAGTGGGTTACCCCCGAGCTGGGACTAAGCTCCACCCAAGGCAAGGGAATCCTAGACTAGGATGAGGTTACAGGAAAATTACACAGTGCAACTAGAAGGATTCTCTCTAGGAGCCTTCTTATGCCCACTACTCATGGACTCTCATTCCCCACATTCTTGTTCCATCTGAAAGTATACACCTTTACAAGCACAGTCTAGCAGTGCTTCACCTCCCTCTCTAGGTCTCAGAAATATGTCAAATCAAGAATTCTCAGAGATCTGTAGCCGGTGCTACACTCTCTCTAGGAGAAAACCACTTCCCATCAGACTCTCTCACCTAGAGAGAGTTGCTCAAAGGCCTGACAACCTGCCTCTTCTACCACGGGCCTAACAACCCGCTTCTTCAGCACACTCCTCGAATTAGCTCCAGCCAGGTGAGGACAACAGCAATGGTTCAACACTCATTCCCACAGGGATGACAATAGCAACTAAATATGGGCATGGAACTGCAGGAGAAAAAAACCCACACTAAAACACAGCATATCTAAGGCGATTATCTAGGTATCGGGTTCCTCAGAAGACACAAAATGGCTCACTGATTACCGGTTTCAAGATGTGTGACTATGCAGAGGTCGAACAGTTTAGACGACGAATCAATCCATGGGTTTTTCCCACTGATTTTCAAGGTTCATGACCAAAGAACAAAACACAGAGGTCGATTCTCCTCGTTTCGGGTTCTGACTGTGGATAGAAGAATGGACAAGACAAACCTCTAACTCAGACGGAGGATGGTAGAATGACTCACAGGTTACTCGTTCCAGGTTTCCTGGTGGATTTCCCTGTTCACGATTAGACAGTGGTTGGAGAATCGCCAGACTCCATAGAATGAACCCCCAACATGGCTCAACTCATCAGCTTTTAATTCATGAGCCAAGGTCGACACTTGTCTTCCTGGAGCTGCATGCACTACATTTGCATTTGTTCCCCTTTCCCAAGAACTTAGGACAACACTCATCAATTGTCCACCTTAGCCTTTAGGAAATAATAATAAATTATTATCCCCTTTAGAGGTAATCCCTCTAGCTTAGCCCCTAGGCCCACACACTTAGCCTCCTCCCTTACCCAACCTTGTGGAAGCTTAGTCCCCCATCACTCTTTCTTCATGGTCGGTATTCACATGACGATGTTTATATTTTATTAATGATCTGCATAATTACATATACAAAATCAGGCTCCTGGCCTTTAACACCTAGGCTCTCCGGCTTAGTAACACATAATCCCACAATCTTATCAACACTTGACTCACCAACCTACAAATTTTTTTTACAATTTATAAATACAACTAGAGCTCGTTCCTGGGGATATTACAAAGCTTGTGGGACCTCTCAATTTTTCCCAAAGGGTGATTGTTTTCTCCTCTGTCGCCTGAACTATTGTTGGTCACTTTTCTAGATGGGTGGGCCGCTTGAGCATTCCTCCGAGATGTTGTAGTCTTAGGAGTAATAGTTGTGGACTAGACACTCTTCTCACTAGGACCCTTTCCTTTCAACTTGTAAAACTCATTGGTACTGAGTATCATTTCCAAGTCACCAACATTGTGAGTAGAAGGACTTAATTTATTATCTTCTTCTTCACTTTGAATAGTATGGATAAATGAATTGTTGAATCCCACTGCTAGCATATGTTCCACAAAAATTATGTTAGGGGAAAACCCTTTTATCTTTTCATCATATTTGAGATTCAGATTGTGGAAGTGGTTTGAAAATTCATTTATTTTGTTTATATTTTTTAATATAAAATCCCCAATTTTCCAAGGCAGTGGTATGAAGTGCTTTTTTTGTTTCTCATTAAAAAAGTGTAGCCAGAAACTATATTGTCTTGCGACTTTCGTAATAAACATTTTATCAGACACATGGCATGGAAGAAAGATGGGATTTTCCTTAGAACCAAAAATCTTGATAACATTATGATTTTCCATTTGATCTAATGTCCCCTTTTTATCCAGGAATGTACTTGCCTAGTCAGACATTCTAGGTGTATCCCTTCCAAATAACAATCCTTTAAAAACCAAGACAAAATCATTGAAAACTTCATAGAAATGAAAACAAGATTTGTCTCTCCACAAGGCTTCGTACCAGAAGGTAACTGAGTCAATTTCACAATTCCGCCTCTTACATATAAACAATTTAGGAAATTGACAACAATATGCTACCGCAAACACCAAATAAGAAGCCATAAAGAATTTATTATCTTTTTTGTACTGTGACAATTGGGAAGAGATTTCAATGGAAATCAGCTTTCCCCAATCGAAAATGGATTTCTCTTTGACAGTAAAATATAAGATATAAAGAATCATACGATAAATGTTGGCAACACTTTCTTGGCCTGTCACCCTGGTGGACAACCAAGCAATTTTCCAAAAGGGGTTTTTGAACGAGTAGACTTGCAACCTGGTAATGTCTTTAGGGATGGTTGCGGGATTCTCCAAGAACTCAGGAAATAAGTCCAGGCCATTGTCATTCTTTTTCAGGAAATCCCTGCAATCCTCTCCTTTGAATGTAAGTGTTGGCTTAGGGAGCTTCAACAGTTTACCGAACACTTGAGGCGAAAGAGAGATGGGAGAATGGTCTTGAAGTTGAATAATTTGTTGAATTGGTATATATTTCTCAACACATCATGCAAGCAGTTCCTTGCAATTGAAAACCTCAGGGACACACCCTGCATGAGCAATTTTGGACATCCAGATCACTTCCTTCTTAGCAGAAGGGGATGAATAGTAAGAATACGCTCTAGACCATTGTAAGTTCTGTTCTTCACACCCAAAGATATTCAAAGTATCACCGTAGAACTGTTGTCGAGTTTCTGCATCCATAAGTTCGTGAGAGTGTTCTTTTAATCCAGATATTATTTGAAATGAGTGCTTGAGAGAGATAACAATAATATAATCTTCATCAAATCGTTCTTTAATGTGGTTTTAATGAGAAATATCCTCGATCCCTTCGCTTATTAATGATGATATTTACAGAACCTACATGATGAGTTAGTATAATTAAACCATTCTTAAATGTGTATTGGGAAAAGAATGAGGATGGAAGGGATGGACGAGAGTGATTAGGATTTGTGAATTTTTATGAACCCGCCAACCCGGGAACCCACCAACTCGTGGTTGTGAAAGGTCTAAAATGGGCTAAGTGTTATGATGTGATCGATTGGACTCAATATAGGAAATATGATATACCTAGAATCTCGCTGAATCCGATGGTCAAAATGTATATCCCGGATATTTTGGTTGCAAAATGGATATCGTGGAACATGGGACATGAATGCTTGAACCTGCGAACCCGCGAATGCAAAATGGTTACGTATAGAATAATACGACGGTCGGTCGGACTCATGATATGGGAGTATGGATGGAGATGAAAATCCGCGAGTCCACCAACCCACAAATCCACCACTTTGAAAAAAAATGACTAAGTATAGTAATCAGAAAGGGGAAAATAGAGGGGAGAAAAGAAAAGGGGAATTCGGGTAAGTATAGAAGAGGGAAAAGAAATGGAAAAAATAAGTTGGGAAAAAAGAAATGGGATGGAAACTTTAGAAATGAGAAATGGTCTAAACAAATGGCTCCAGCTGTGGGATGAGATCCCCCTTGCGGGTTGTCAAGAATCTAGAATCTTTACGACCAGGAGTCTCCAACCATTAGTTATGGAGTCAAAGGTAATAATATACAAACTGAAAAATAAATTTATGTACAAGGAGAATGAGAAAATTTTTAGGTGAAAAAACCTTGTTTCTCATTGATAGGCATCATCAATATTTTACCCTTCATGTCTTGGAGCATATATCAATTAAAACCCAGGATCTTTTCAACAATGTATGGTCCAATCCAAAGTGCTTCAAATTTTGTATGCATCGATGGTTTCTTCTTGGCTTTGTTCCAAAGCAAAACCAGTTCTCCCTTCTGATTTTTTTTTAAAGTTGCACTTTGATCAAAATATCTTTTGATACTTTATTGTCTCTAAGAAGTTTGATTCAGGGCTTTGCTTCGTTCTTCTTCCAATTTTAGCAATTGGTTGATATTTCTTTGGATAGGTGAACTGTATTTTGTACCTTTTGTATTAATCACAAAATTCAATGCATTGAGTTCGAGGCTAATTGACATTTTTTCTTCTTTCCCATAAACCAATGTATACGGGGACATCCCAGTGCTATCCTTTAGAGTCGTTATGCTTTCCCACAATGCATCAGTCAACTTTAGGTGCCAATTCCTTTAGTTCTTTTCAACAACTTTCTTTAAAATATGAACGAGTGTCTTATTTGTGGATTTTGCAATACCATTGCCTTGTGGATAATAATTGGATGATTTACCCATGATAATTCCATATTCTCCATAGAACTTTGTGAACTTTGACCCGATGAAAATACAACCATTATCAGTGATAAGTTTATCTGGGACATCGAATCTTGATAAAATATTATCTTTGAGGAACTTGATCAACTCTTCAAAATCAACCCTTTTCAATGCCACTACCTCTAAACACTTTGTAAAATAACCCGTAGAGGTCAGAATACACATGTGTCCCTTACTTGACTTAGGATTTATTGGGTCGACGACATCAAGTCCCCATTGAGAGAATGGTTTCTCTACAATTATGGGTTGTAATGGCATTGCAGATCTCTTCGTTTTCCCTTAAAATTGCTAGCATGATACACACTTCCTTATTATGGCATATGAGTCTCTAAATATTGATGGCCAATAGAACCCAACTCTTATTATATTATGGGCGGTGTCAGTAGGTGCAAAGTGTCCACCACATATTCCTTCATGGAATTCTCTCATTAGTTCTTGGGCTTGGTTTTCATCAATGCATATCAGTAGTATACCATCACAATTCCTCTTGAACAGTATATCAGCAATCAACACATATTGATTTTCCATCATCTTCAATGTTCTTCGCTCCTTAGGGTTCATGGTGACGAGAAATTGCCCGGACCTCAAGTAAAATGAAATGACTTTGTACTATTCTGAATCAACCAATGGTTCTCCTACTGAAATTGAAATCATACCATCCATAGATTCATTATTCGCAATGAGCTTGCATAAACCTTGTCCTTTGATAGCCTTTAAAGGTTTAATTTCATTATCATACTCTTGTATCTTTGCCAGCCAGTTAGCCCATTTTCCTTCTCTCAATTGTTGATTCAGAAGCATTTTGATCGGTTATGATGGAACATAAGAAATAACATGAGAATTTAGTATGTACATTCGAAAGTGTGTCACCTCTTTCATAAGGGACAAGGCTTGCTTTTCCAGCTCCGAATACTTCAATTCATAGTCATGTAGGGTTTTTCTCATGAAACTGATTGGGAGTTCTTCACCTTTGGTATTCTTCTATGTAAGAACAAATGCAACAACTATTTATGTGGTGAACAAACAGATGATGAAATCCATTTGAAAATCTAGACCGATGAGGACCGAAGTTGTGGTGATTTATCATTTGATATTATTGAAATCTTCTTGAGTATTTGTTGTCCATTCAAACCTATGCTCCTTTTTCAACAACAAATTGATCGGCTTCACAATGCTTACATAGTCAGGAACAAACCTTCACACAAAATTGATCTCACCGAAAAATGATTAAACTCATTTCTCAGGCGTCGGGGACTTGAGTTCATTTATTGCTTTAACTCTTTATGGATATATATAAATCCCTTCCTTGCACACAATATGACCCAATAGTTTTCCTTGAGTTACAGTGAATAAGCATTTCTTTGGATTTAGAGAGACACCATATAATCTACATCTATCAAAAACCTTTCTCAAATGATGGATATGATCACCCCTTGTTTTTTAATGCGTTGTCAAGTCATTTTGATAGTCTTCCATAAATTTTCCTATCAACCCACTAAATGTATGCTCCATGGCCCTCTATAATGTGGCTCCAACATTCTTAAAACCAAAGGGAATTCTGGCATATGCATATGTCTCCAAAGGTGTTATGAATGATGTCTTTTCCCTGTCTTCCTTAGCAAACAAGACTTGGTTATATCTAGAAAAACCATCCAACATGGACACACAGGATGATCCAGTGACTTGCTAGAGGAGCAACTACATATTAGGTAAAGAAAAGTTATCCTTTATTCTTTCTTTGTTCACATGTCTGAAATCAACACTCATCCGGATTTCCCCGGTCTTTTTTCTTACAATCACAGGATTTGAAAGACAGTTGAAATGTCTAATGGGATCAATTATTCCAGCCTTATTTAATTTCTCCAATTAAATCTGTACCATAGGTTTCAGTTTGGGGTTCATCATCCTTAATTTTTTCTTTGCATTCTTTTCTTCTTCCCTCAAAGGAATGATGTGATGAAATATTTTTTATCTTAAGCTTTCAAGTCATCATAGGTTCATGTGAATACATCAATGTATTCTTTAAAAAGTGCAACATATTGGTCAACTTCTTCATTAGTATAATCAACTCCCAAGTTGACATATTTTTGGGAACTGTCAGTTCCAATATTGACCTTTCTTATTTCTTGCACTTTTTGAACTGAAACTTCTTCCAGGAGATTCTTAGCATGATCATATTTAATGAAAAGGGACTCAGATTGTATACAATATTTAGGGACAATAGATATGTGATTATATTCATCATCATCATTCAACAAAAAAATTTCCATTTGTTCATCATTCTCAAACACTTGCAAATATTCCATGTTATCGAGCACAGAAGGTCGGAATCCTCTTTCTACTTGAAAAGACGTTTTTCTTTGTATATCGTCTGGGTTCAACAATGAGGCCACCAAGGCCAATGAATCTTCCTTATGATTCTTGTCCCTTGCAATGAAAGAAATGTTGAAGGAACTAAAAGACTCCATTAATTCGTTAACTCTTTTGAAATACAACTTAAGTCTTTATTTCTTGATTTTATGCTTCTAAGTGACCTGATTAATCACCAACTTGAAGTCGCCAGTCATAATTAGATGTCTATCTTCATTTCTTGTGCGAGAATGTTCCCTTGAATCAAGGCTTCATATTCTACCTCATTATCAGTACATGAAAATTCCAGTCTAATAGCATGTGGATGTACAATATTATTTGGACTTGTAAGAACAATTCCAACTCCATTCCCGGATTTTGAACAAGAACCATCAAATGACATCCAATAGCCTTCAAAGAAACATTCTTGATTCTATGTATCTTCAAATTTCTCTAAGATTTCAGTATGTTCCATGTATAGGATGGCATAGTTTCCAATCCCGACGTCTATATAATCTTCCATTAATTCATTATCCTTGTTCTTGAAAGAGAAGGGTTTCCTGGGTTCATGGGGTACCTTGATCATTGCTACTTCTTTGCCTGGGAACATCATGCAACTTCCATCATTCATTATATATCCCCCGATCATGGATGTCCAATATATTCCCAGCACAACTACATATGCCAGAGGAAGGTCTACCACAATAATATTGAAAATTGTAGTAATATGGGGGGCTATCGTGATCCAAGCATAAAAGTCCTTGATTTCTCCATAAGTTGGCACTTTTCTAGAATCAATTTCATATATAATTTCACCATTTTCATAATACTTGGTGCAACTCATTCCCAATGCCTCCATGACCACCAGTGGAATGATATTATTCGTTGCACCAATGTCAACTAAACAATTATGTAGTGCAACATCATGATTTTCAATTGAAATGTAAAAGGGAGGAATTTTACCTCTCAGCTTGACAGTTGACTAGTTCTGGCTTTGTTTCGGACAGGTAACAACAACTTCTGCTCTTTTAGATGGATCATCCAACAATTTTAAAAAAAATTCCCTTTGTTGGGGAATATTCACTACTTCAATAAAAGGCAGAGTTATCCTTAACTTACTTAAATCCTCTACGACATTATATGTCATTTGAGTAGAGTTTGACATCAGGTGTTTCATTTTACTTCCAACGTTATCTATCACTTTCTCATTTTCCCTTTTATCATTTGTTTTTTCTTTATCTTTTTGGTTTTATTTTTCAGATTCATTCTTATTCTTGGATCTATTTACAAATCCTCTTGTCTGGGAAACATTTTCTTACAAGTTGGGATCATTGTCTCCCTCTTCAAATATATACATGGATGTCTCACATCCGTCCATCTACATTGTTTCATAACTTTCATCGGGTGAGTAATAATTTTCTTTCTCGACTATTTTCTCATCATACACATCATCCAGAACAACTGCATTGGGAGTAGGTTTCCTGGGAACTCTTGGTCTTTGTGGATTATCCTTGTTTTCAAACCTCACTCTGTTTTCTTGTGGAGGGTTCCTTCTTTGCTTTGGGACTAGAATCCTTGGATTTTCCCCATAATTGTCTCCCCTCCTTAGTCTGGTTATCTCATTCTGTATTTTTTTTATAGTTCTATTCATTTGTGCAATTTCAGTTCTTTTCTTAGTTACTTATGCCGCCACAGGGTCAACCTTTACGTCAAGTATGGTTCCCTTGAAAAATCCTCCTCCCATTGTTTGATTTTGGGCCAGTCGTGGCTTGAATTCTTCGTTCCTTCTTGAACTAGAAGCTCCTTGATTATCAAAACTTAATCCTCCCAGCTGCCTTTGTACTTTTCCCAATATAATGTCGGGGTTGACACCTATTTCAATCATAATTTATTCCATTTGAGTGGATTTAGTCATTGCCTCCTCTAAGGTATCCATTTGGGATGTTATGATATCATATTTCACATTCGGGGGCATTGCTTTCTTATAACAACTAAGAATGATTGGTTCATTGGATATTTTATCTTCTGGAATCTTACTCAAGGTTTTATTGAACCTGATATTAAAATCTTGTATCCTTTCATTGTTCCTTAAACCAATCTGGGTGAAATCAGTGAGAAGGGTATGATAAGAAATTGGATGGGTGAACATAGTCAGGAACATGGATTCGAGGTCATTAAATGAGTGAAATAATCTACTAGGCAATTTTGTGTAGCATTCATAATCTCTTCCTGATAGGGTTTGCAGAAACAACCTTACCATGACATCGTCATACTCAACATGGTGAAAATCACAAACATCAAAAAATAAGTGCAGATACCTCTTTGCATCGATTGCTCCATCTGAAGAAAATTCCATTAGGGTTCCCTTAGGGAGAATAGGGAGATCATTTTGCTCACCTAGAAGATTCAAAGGGGAATCTCTTATTCTTCTTCTATTTTGAAACCTTAGTTTTTCTTGATTTCTTGCAGCATCTCTTCCACCTCTGTGTATCTCCTCATGATGCTCGTCTCGTGGTTGTTCATTTATTTCTGCCATATCCGGAGAGGTTCCAAGAATATGCTTTTCACTTCTGAGAATAAAGAGTTGTTTGCTTATACTTTTGGTAATGGGTCCCTTGTATTCGTCCAGCTTCAATCACGACCTTGTTCTTGTGTTGCTCTAGCTAGCTGTTGTTTTCTTCGATCTTGTTGCTCGTCTCTCCTTTGTCTCTAAAGGATTTCTCTTTCTTCTTCTTGGACTAAGATCTACCAGGACCTTTCTAACTCTTCTCGGGTCTCAGCTATTGTTATTACCAGATTATATAACTAATGCAAGATGCTTCGTTGATTGTTCAATCCAATTTATAAGTGGAGCGGATTAGCCTAGGGAAAAGTCGTATATTTTTCAAAATGCTAGATTCCAAATATCAGTTCATTCCCTAGTATGGTTGCCAAAAATGTTGAATCTTGAATTCGTTAGGACCAAAATGAAAACCTCACAAGGATGTAAATCCCCGTGCGTTTTTATAGAGGTGGTACTCCTATTTACTTTACGAATTTCTTGGGACTTAAGATCTTCATAATATGGGAATTTAAATAAATTTGTCGTGGTACTCAAAGAAATATAAAGATTGCAAGAAAAATAAAAGGAAAATATTTTTTTTCTTTTCTCAAGAAATTTCCTGAGAAACGACCAAGAACCGAGCACATTCACACATTTAAAGCAAATAAGAAAAATTTCCTCACATCCATCATAGTTTAAAATGAAGATTTCTGATCACATAAAAATAAAAAGAAGATGGCCTGCATGCATAAGATAAATTTAACAGAGTGAACATGGGAAACTCAAATAAATATAATGATACATCAACCTTGAATAATTTGTATTCAAAAATCTTGGTTACAAAGTACAGTTGAGATTGTTCTCAAAATAGCTCTCTTGAAATTTCTAAAAAATATATAGTATGTTACATATTCTTTGAAATTTAAAATGCCTTTGTCTTAAAGACTGGGATTGGGGCTCCCACAAACTGTAACGCAAATATACACAAGAATTAAGCTTGCAGAAGGAAGATGGTGGGTGGTAAAAGAACAACAAGACCTGGTAAGAAGAAAAGAGAAGTTATCAGTCTTCGGTTAAACCTTTCTAGTGAAAGAGGTGGAATAACTGGATGAAGGACTTGATAAAGAAAGCAAAGATGTGATCAGTGTCAACTTACTATGATGGTCTCTCTTGTCTTCACTTGTTTGACAGTGTCATTTTATTGTCTTCATTAATGGTTACATGAACCATTTCAACTATTTCTTTCCCCTTGGTGGTCAATTTATCGATAGATTTCTTAAACAATTCTTAAATATAACTTTTCATTGGTGCCACGTTGATTTCATGCCAAATTTTGATGTTGAACAGCTCGCCCTCCAAGTCTCTCAGATCAAGGGAAATGCCATGTAATGCTTCTTCAATGTCCTGATTTTTCACGGAGTAGTCCACTAGCCAATTATCTATGTCATCCTCACAATATTCAAGTATACCATAGAACTTTTCAACTGACAACCCTTTAAAAATCTCAACTTGTTCATCAAATTGTTGCTTTGTTAGGAACAACAAGTTGAGGATTAATTTGGGGTCTTGGAATTCGTTAGTTCTTCCGGCTAGGTCTACCTCCGTGAGATATTTGAATAGTTCTTCCCTCCTTGAAATAGCTTGACTGCATGCTTGAACAATATCATTCAAGTTTTTTATCTTTTCTTTCCATCATGTGTTCAACTGTTTTATCTAACTTGGAGAGTGAAGATCCTCCTCTCTTCTCCTTAGCTATGTCATGTTGGAAACTTTTTTTCCAAAGTGTAGTACAACATCAAGGTAAAAACTGTGTTCATTCTTCAAGTTGGCTTGCAAATAGTCATGGAAGGAATGCGCCCTCAAGCCAAAAGAAACCATGTTTTTTCAAAATTTCCCAAGCCTCTGTGATGAGTGACATTATTTTCTTAATATTTCTCTCCACATAGATCTTGGATGATGTAAGTAAGATTGAGGATCCTTTTAATTTAGTAGTGGGCATGGTGGGTCCAATGATTTTCAAAGGACTAGCAAGAAGTGGAAGAGGAATTAAAGTGTCTTCCAGTTCCTTGATCCTTTCTTTTAACTTCGTTATTTCCACTTCAAGACCTCCAATGCAGTCATCTAGTGCATCACCTGTTTCTCTATGAATTCTAGAAATCTGGGAAGGCCACATATCTCTTAGGTCAACCTCTAAACGAGATTTTCCTTTCTTATTCTTCAAATCACTTTTCTCAATAATTAATTTCTTGGATTCCCTATCAAATACATTGCTCTGAAAATAAAATGACTCTTCTTCGTTGAAGGTCTCATTCTCAATGATTTCCAATGATGGATTCTGGTGAGCCATGTACCCTGACTGATCCAATGGGGGAAACATTTTCTCGATGTCTGCCTCAAGCTCCATATATTCAAGGAGAATCTATTGATGTCACTCTCTATGCACTGGTCTTCTTCCTCTTGCATGACATTTTTCCTCTTATTTCTCAGAGGAATCTTGTGAGAGATCTCAATTTTTCCTGGAGGGGGATTTTTTTCTCCTCGACCATCTGAGATATTGTTGGTGACTTTTCTAGGTGGGTGGGTCATTGGAGCATTGCTCCGAGATGTTGTAGTCTTAGGAGTAACAGTTGGGGACTGGGCACTCTTCTCATTGGGACACTTTCCTTTCTGTTTGTAAAACCCATTGGTACTGAGTACCGTTTCCAAGTAACCAACATTATGAGTAAGAGCGCTTAAGTTATTATATACTTCTTCACTCAGAAAATTATGGATAAATGAATTTTTGAATCCCACAGCTAACATATGTTCCACAAAAATTTTGTTAGGGTCAAACCCTTTTATCTTTTCATCATAATTTAGATTCATATTATGGAAGTGGTTTGCAAATTCATCGATTTTATTTATATTCCTGAATATAAAATCCCCAATTTTCCAAGGCAGTGGTATGGATTTATTTTTTCGTTTTGCATGAAAAAAGTGCATCCATAAAGCATAATTCCTTGTGATCCAGGTGGATATTGGTGGCCACCCACCTTTTCCAAATGGCTCAAAACAGTTTTCTGGCCATTTTGGCAATTTACTATTTTTAGCAGGTTTTAACTTTCGGGGCCATTTTGAGGGTCCAAATGAAGGGTTTTTGAGATAAAGGTTTTCAATGATAGCCAAAGGAATAATTGAGCCCCCCAAAATTAATATCCTCTACAATACCTTTCCAACGAGCTATCACACGCCTAAAACAGAGATCGTATGCAAAAGTTACGACCCCAAGAAGTTGATGTACTCACTTACCCAAACGGGGCCAGAAATTTAAGCACCAAAGAAAACGGGAGTTCGGGTCTGCAAATCCACAACAAAAAAAGTATGACAAAGACAACCCTAACAAACAGTCTCCCGAAAACCATTCCAATCCACAGGAAAAGAAGGGTCACGGGAAGACAAAGAAGGACACCGGAAAATGGTGCGATTTCCACAAAAGCCCCTGGCACAACACCGACGAATGTCGCTCAAAACAGTCATTAGTGGACAATATCAAAGACAAGGAGATGAACCCTGATTCAGAATTTGATTCTGAAAATACTGGTAAAAGAAAGATCATCGACGCAGACCCCACTTCTATTGTCGCGACCGCGGCAATTCAACCAGAAGAACCAACAAATCCAGAAGAGGGGGAGCACCTTTTTCATTCACAAATGTGGGTAAAGGGGACCACGCTGCATTTTATTGTTGATAGCAGAAGCTAGAAGAACCTCATCTCAGCAGAGGTCGTCAGACAGTTGGGATTGTCGACAACACCACACCCGCAACCATACAACATTGGGTGGCTTCGCCAAGGATGAGATCTTCGTGTCAGCCAGCAGTGTTGATTGTCATACGGCATCCAACCCTCCAAGGATGAGGTATTATGTGATGTTGCCCAACTGGATGTCTGTGATGTTCTCTTGGGCCAGCCATATATGTGGAAATGCCATGTTATATATGAGTCTCGACCCCATAGTGTCATTATTACTCTGGGGGGTCATCTCTACAGGATACCAGAGGTAGTTCCAACTACTGCCCCACCTAAACAGTGTTGCAAGGTAGTATCTCATACTACAAAATTCATCTTCTCCACAATCTGTTCAAAGGGTGAACAGAAGGATACTCCAGCCACCACAGCTTCGGCCAAAGCACCTTCTATCCAATAGAAGTAGGTCGACAAGGTTGTAGCAAAGCATGAAGCTTCCTTCTGCACAAATTCATCTAAAATAGCCAGACTGGTTAAAAAGGTCCAAACCTTCCAGCCACAGGTTCGTGACAGATTTCCACAAACTAAGTAGCGTGACTTCTCCAGCAAGAATAGCAGCTCACCAAGATGCAGATTCAACAAATGCTTTTCCCTCTCCCCCGGGAAATCAACGCAATGGAGACCATTGCTTCCTAAGGAGGGAAGATTGATCCAGGTGGATATCAGTGGCCACCCACCTTTTCCAAATGGCTCAAAACAGTTTTCTGGCCATTTTAGCAATTTACTATTTTTAGAAAGTTTTAACTTCTGGGGCCATTTTGAGGGTCCAAATGAAGGTTTTTCGAGATCAAGGTTTTCAATGATATTTAAAGGCATAATTGAGCCCCTAAAAATGAATCTCCTTGACAATACCTTTCCAACGAGCTATCACACGCCTAAAACGGAGATCGTATGCAAAAGTTACGACCCCGAGAAGTTGATGTACTCACTTACCCAAACGGGGCCCACATGACTTTTGGCGCTTCATCTCCT
>ML794636.1:108499-129945 GCA_009831015.1 Picea engelmannii
TCCTTTGTACAAGTTGTAGATTTCCCTCCTTGGGAAATTATCTTGAAAATGTATTATGTCTCTATCTGGCATACACTCTCCATGTTTGGAAAAGAAATCATGCATCCATGACAATGTAATGTTTGTTAATGGCCCACTCTCTCGTCCATGATGTACCTTTGAATAAAATGAAGGATCTTTTTCCAACCTTGTCTGGATTCTTGATAGACAAAGATTACCAACTGAGTGATTTTTTTTTTAAATCCTTTCTGCAAAGTAAAATATTCCCAATGCAATAATCATATCCTGTATTGGTGGATATCATGCACCCCATCAAATATGAATTTTGCATGCTCTTATTCATTGAAAAATATGTCTTCCTTTTATTCAAGGAATACATGTAGTCCATGTATTTCAAACAATTCTTTTGGCAACATTCACTTGAAATCAATTCACTTATGGAAATTGATTTAGTGAGAAATTCTTTCTTATACCTTGTATAACAAGAATGATTTGGATTGATATAAAAAGTTCTAGTCCTGGTCCTAGACACAATGTTTCTTTTCAATGTCTCCACTATTTCATCATCCTCATTAGAAGGATTTTCCTTATCACCAGAAGGAATATCAAGAAAAACATTGTTAGGAGACTAAACTAGAGAATGTTGATCACCTTGATTTTTTTTTTGTTGAATGATTGAGAACATGATCTTCATTCCTAGGTCCATCATCTTCATTGATAATATCTTTCATGAGAGGAATATCAAAATCACTAGAAACATGATTACCATCCTCACCAATGTCATTGGATCTTCCATGAAAATATTCACTTAAAGGAAAATCATCATCACCCATAAGACTGTCAATGCCATTAAGATTCTCACTTAGAGAAAAATTTCCATCATCGTCATCGATACCTTGAAAATCCTCATTTGGAGGAAAATCTTCATCAACATTGTGTCCACCATTGACATAATCATCTTCACTTCTTTCAAAATCCCCACTTGAGTGAAAATTTTCATCATCCTGCTTAGTGCCCTAAAAATATTCATCAGTATCTTGAAAATCCTCATTTGGAGGAAAATCAACATCATCAACATTGTTTCCTTTTAATTTATCACTCGTGAAAGAATGTCCACCAATGGTGTAATCATATTCACTACTTTGAAAATCCCCACTTGAGGGATATTCTTCATCATCCTCATTACTGGCTTGAAAATCCTCACTTCGAGGAAAATCTTCATTATCCTCATCGGTACCTTGAAAATCCTCACTTGGAGGAAAATCATAATCACCAACATTGCTTCCTTTAAATTCCTCATTCAGGAAAGACTGTCCAGCATTTCCATAATCATCATCATTACTTTTTAAATCCCCACTTGGGGGGAATTCTTCATCATCCTCATTCCTTCCTTGGAAATCCTCACTTGGAGGAAAAACAGGCTCTGGAATGTATGCTTTCTTAATACATTCAATCAATGACAGTAGGCTTCCAACATTTTCCCTCTTCAATGTTACTGAAAAAAGACTGAACATTTGATCAATATGATCATGAGTGTGTCCAACAAGAATGAAACCAACTTTCACCTTTTGAAATATTCCCATTTCAACAAGCATGCTTAGATATCCAAACGCAATTTGATTTTTATTTTCACGACTAGTGTTGTCCAACTGTAGATAGAGAACCTGAGGAAAATTTCCAGACCAGTGAGTGAGCACATGATGAATTATGGTGATGGTCACATTTGCATCATTATGAATATTTGGAGCTTTGAAGTAAACCATTGGACACATTTTTCCACTGAAAACCATACAACCAACCAAGTGAAATTGAATAAAATTATTTCCCTGTAAATTTTTGGGTGTATGGACAAAATGTGGTAGAAGTGTTTTCGTTTGGTCCATACCATCAATTATCATACCTAAATATTTGTTTGGAGCATCATAACACTTCTTCCGATGTTTGTACAACTTTTTCCTTTCACTTGATTGTTGATTCTGATGTTCTTGAAGTGCTTTGACCATGGAATTTGTGCATGACATAAAATGAAAATATTGATTATATGTTTTCATAGTTGATAAATATTCAATTTAAAAATAAAAATAAAAAAATAGTGAACACATACCTCTTTCTTCCCCTTCATATTTATCTCTTATTGATTTAAGAGTAGCACATATACTGCAAATTCTCATCCTTGACTTCTTAGGAATACAAACATTGTTGAATTGTTTCTTCCATATTCTTGTAAAATATGCATATGTAATAAAATTACCATTTCCTTCAACACCTTCAGCATATCCTTTGTACAAGTTGTAGATTTCCCTCCTTGATAAATTATTTGGAATATGCATTGTGTCTCTATCTGGCATACACTCTTCATGTTTGGAAAATAAATCATGCATCCATGACAATGTAATGTTTGTTAATGGCCCACTCTCTCGTCCATGATGTACCTTTGAATAAAATGAAGGATATTTTTCCAACCTTGTCTGGATTCTTGATAGACGAAGATTACCAATTGAGTGAATTTTTTTGAAATCCTTTATGCAAAGTAAAATATTCCCAATGCGATAATCATATCTTGTATTGGTGGATATCATGCACCATGTAACATCCTGCTCTGGCACGTTGAGAAAACTTATTCTTTGAGGACACTTGCTCGCAAGTGATCCGGATTATTATGTTATTAAAACATTTGACTTTGATTATGATGCGTCATGGGTAGATGACATATTGTTTTACTACATTGACATAGGCAGGTACTATTGAATCGTTTTTACTAAGTGTGAAAAGTTTTGGACCTTGAGGATGCAGAGGCATCGATGGAACCCCTTGGACTCTAGATCGAGTCAGGGAGTGTGCTATTGGGGTTTGATTGATTTACTGTGATATTAGTATGTTTGATTAGATGATATGATATGGACATGTTCTTACATGATTTGTTGATGATGCAGAATGACGATATCTTTCCGACCAGACTCACATATGGAGTAAAGGGACCACACACGACTACCAGAGAGGTTGAGGGAAAGGTGTGGATAGTAGCCCTGCCACAGCCTACTAGCACTCCTGCCGTGGCTCGAACGGTAGGTTAACGATTACCTAGTTTGAGAGGACCCACGATGCCGCGAGGGAAGACTGTGACAGTCACTCACGATGATTCTAAGGGGCACGCAATAAGGCGGGGGCCTTATTCCTTAGAAACCCTTAGTCTCCCACAAGTTCACTTGGCAGAGTGTTGACTCCAGGGGTTATTGATGTCTACCAATCAATCAAGAGGCGAGTGGCACCCTTGGAGCATGTGGTGCATCCTAAAGGGCACACCGTGCAAAGGATCAGATGAGGCAAGTGGCACCCTTGGAGCACCTAGTGCATCCTGAAGGGCAGGTCGCATTGATGATGATAGAGGGAGGAACCTAGATGGCCCTACGACATTTATCTCATTTAAAAAAAAATTACAAAAAAAAAAAAACTCCCCTAATTAAGTGTCGCCTAGTCCAGAATCTAAGTTCCAAATCAAAAAAACTTCTCTAGGGGTAAAATTTTGTCTATCCTTAAGAAAGTATCTCTCTAAAGATAAAATGGTAAATTTGAAAAAAAAAAAACACTTAAGCAATAATTGTGGACTTCATAAATTTTTGGGTAAAATGAAGAGAGTAAGAACTTCAATAAAATCTGTGGATATCAAAGTTAAAGAAGAAATTAATTATTTAACTTGTGAAAGTGTAAAAAGATATTAAATTAATAATAAAAGGAAAAGAGGGTAAGTTGCGCAATTGCCATTTTGGCTCTAATAAAAAGGGGAAAGAAGGAAATATAAAATTTAGGAAACTAGGGAATGGAGGTAACATAATAAGGGAAAGAGGGGAACCTATGGTAAAAAGCAAGGTCAACTTAGTAAAGAATCTGCAATTAAGAACCTTCTAAATTGAACCAAATTGGCAACTTCATTTAGGGAAAGTATTTAAAACCTGTAAGGGAATCTAGGGACACCTAGGAGTAAATTTAGGAGTAACTCTAGGTAGGTGAGGGAAATGAGACAATTATTAATTTAAAGAAATTGATTTTTGGAGGAAAGTGGGGGATGGATGACACTTGTACGAAGGAGAATTATTAGAAGATTTTTATTAAAATTTAAATTAAATAAGATTTAGGGAAAGTTTGGAAGTTCTAAAAATATATAAAAGAGAGGAAGGAGGAGGAAGTAAGGGGATCGGCTGTTAGCGTAACGTTACGTTGCCAGATTAGTGACTTGATTGATTTACTTGTGAGGAGTTGGGATTTTCCAGCTCGGATAGGAGTGGTAGCTCGGCCTTGCGAGGTGAGCTGGGAGCTAGGCGTACCATCTGGATAGTGTGTGGACCCTTTGTGGCTCGGGGGGATAAGGGGGAAGCAGAGTACCCCTAGCGTTGGCTAGGAGGTACCAGTGTAGTCTCGACGGTTGACGAGCAGGATTTGCATGTAGCGCGCAGACGACATTCGGAGCAGGCAAACAGGCAACGGTATGCCTTGTTGTTGATTGATAAAATGTATATGATGTATGATTAGATCTGTTAGTGTGATTATTTTGGGTTGTATTTGGTTCCGGTTGCACTGGAAATCCATTCCTCTACCATGCGTGATTTTTATGACGAAATTTATTTTCCGAATAGATTCCTGAAGTCATATGTCTGAAATTTGACTGATTTTACATGTCTAAAATGCATTAAAATTTCGAAGTGATTGTAATGCAATTTATGATCAGAAATTTTTCCATGCCATTTTATGTAATGAAATTTTATGTTAGAAATGATGCCATGCAATTTTATGTAATGAAAGGTTATGTTTAGCATTTATGTAACAAAATTTAGGTAAAGTAATTTTGCTCAACCTCTGGACTTTAATTCATAGTAAAATGAGTTAGATAGCCTAGAGGCCCACTCCTTGACAGTGTCTAAATAACTGGATTGCGCTTTACTTTCCTTCTCAACGATTTCTTAGACTTCTCCTGGCAAACTCTTTGGGGCGTTTTCTTCTAGCATTGCGTCTTCAGCCTTTAACTGGTGAATTTAACTAAGTAATCCTTGCCTCTGCAATTTGCTCTTATGCACGGCTGCATGGCCTTCTTCTCTGCCAAAATCGTGTCTAGGTTGTTAGGTTACACCTTCACCTCTAAGAATTGTATACCTTGTCTCCTACACCCTTTTTCTGCAAAACCTTGTTAAGGTAACCACTGTATGGTCATTCCTTGCAGGTCGTGTCCAAGGATGGGTGGCAGTGATTTAACTCTGCGAGTGGTTCAGGCATCAGTTGTCTAGCTGCGTTGCTTCTTTCCTCCTTATTTTTTTTTACCACTGTTTTCTGAGTTTACCACGATTCTCCCTTAGAAGCTGACTATGTAT
This sequence comes from Picea engelmannii, assembly GCA_009831015.1. Classification (NCBI taxonomy): domain Eukaryota; kingdom Viridiplantae; phylum Streptophyta; class Pinopsida; order Pinales; family Pinaceae; genus Picea; species Picea engelmannii. The sequence continues at coordinate 113,860 of ML794636.1, forward strand.
CCTTTGGCTAGATGGACCACCGATAGGGGGGTGCGAAAGGTTGACTGCCCTGACTGTTCCTTTTTCTTTTCTTGTGGTCATGATTTTCTGGATTAAACCCAGAGCCTTTTTCTTATTTAAATTCACCAAATTCTTAAGTTGAAATCATAGCGAACCGGATGTTTAGCTCAGGTAAACTCAGACTTTGTTTTTACGGCGTGAATTAAATCGAATAAATTCTTACTGTATTAATGAATTTCTAGTGGGAGTAATGCTCGTAAACTGATGTTAGTGCCTTGTTGTGTACGCGTGGCTCCCGATTGGAGGGTGTAATACCTGGCGGTTGTTGTTTACAACTATTCCTTAATGGATGGTAGCGTAGATTTACTTCCTAGCATTTCAAAATGTTATTTTACCACACATAAATACTAACCGGGAAATTAGTTACAGTCTTACAACCCCTTTTTATTGCCTCTGGTTTAATGATTATTCCACAGAAAATTGACTGATGGTAAAACAACGCATAAATTGTTACTATTTACATAGGTTTTTATTATTATTCTTTTTCTATTAAACGCAATAAATAGAATCTACAGTAAGAGAGTGTGGTTGGGAAATGGGAGCGAGAAAAATTTAAGGAGGCCTTGTATACCCCTTGTTTGCACCTAGCATTAAACTTCATTAATCTTATTACTGTTTGATCATCGCTGGAGGTGGGTGAAGTTTCGGGCTTGAGCGTTACCCTCTTTTGTAGTGATTCCATTTTTGCCTCAACCATAACCTTCCCTCCTCTCAGTCCGCGATTGCCTTGGGCTGCGAGCCATCACCCTTCCCAGCCTTGGACAGTGTTGAGCCTGTCAGGTGGCCAGCTTGAATTAGTTATTCGTGCCTCTAACTGCGGGGTGACAGGTTTATAATGCCGCACTGTTTTCTTTTAATTATTCATTGCTCTTAAGTTATTCAGACTTGTTCAATTATGGTGTAATATTAATGTTAATTTATATGCCTGCATTAAAATATTTTAGAATATTTCATCCATTATGGATTATTATCGTTGGGTCATTGCGCTAATTAATTATTGGCTATTGATTTATAAGTTAGATCATTGAGTTAATGTCAATGTTAAATTTATATGTTGCGTTAAAAGGATTTTTGAATATTGTGTCAATTGTGGATTATGATCAATGCATTGTTGAGTCAATTATTGGTTCATAATTTATGTATATCGAATTATAACTTAGATCTTGAGTGAAGGTTAATGTGAATTTTTACATTGAATGAGTTTAATGATTTTAGAATGTTGCGTTATTTATTGAATTATAATTATAGATTAAATGTTAATTTTTGTTGTAAATGATAAATCATAACTATTCATTTTTATTTTAATGAATGAGTTAATTGATTTTAGAATATCGTGTTAATTATTATAATTATAAATTAAATGTTAAATTTCGCTTTAATGATAATTTTTAACTATTCATTATTTTGATTAAAATTAGGATTAATTATTTGGTTAAATGTTAAACCAGTCGAGATCAGACTTGCACAATAAGGTCCTTGAATGTTAATTTAGAGGGTACCTTGATGTCAAATTATGATCTAAAGTTGCATGATGGAATGACCTTAAGACTATTGTGGATTGTAGTCCTTTGTGTAATTAATGTTGTACTGGGTCATAAACTTTTGTGTGCTTGGTCTGCTTGTGTCGGGCGGGACGTAAACACCTCCATGTTCCTCAGAACAGTCGCCAACCCTGAGACCTTAAATGGTTAAAATTGATGGGAACTTGGGCTTGAGCATTGCTTATGTGTCTTGGAGGTCCTAACCATTGCAGGGTAGGATGGATGGGTAGTCGGTCTTATTTATTGTCATTTGATGGTCGTTCATTATTTGCGAATGAATGATGTGTGTCTTAGATCATTATGTTGTTGTTGTTGCATGCGCCATGTTCGTCGTCATATGGCGACTCTGAGTTGAATGTATTTATTATCCTTGTACACACGCGCACACACACAAAAAAAAAAAAATTGCACTTGTTATAAGAGGTTGTCATCATAAAGAGGAGGATCGTTACACACCCCATCAAATATGAATTTTGCATGCTCTTATTCATTGACAAATATGTCTTCCTTTTATTTAAGGAATACATGTAGTCCATGATTTTCAAACAATTCTTATGGCAACATTCACTTGAAATCAATTCACTTATAGAAATTAATTTAGTGAGAAATTCTTTCCTAGACCTTGTATAACTAGAATGATTTGGATTGATATAAAAAGTTCTAGTCCTGGTCCTAGACACAATGTTTCTTTTCAATGTCTCCACTATTTCATCATTGTCACTAGAAGGATTTTCCTTGTCACCAGAAGGAATATCAAGAAAAACATTATCAGGAGACTAAACTAGAGAATGTTGATCACCTTGATTTGTTGTCGTTGAATTATTGAGAACATGATCTTCATTCCTAGGTCCATCATCTTCATTGATAATCTTGTTCATGAGAGGAATATCAAAATCACTAGAAACATGATTACCATCCTCACCAATGTCATTGAATCTTCCATGAAAATATTCACTTGAAGGAAAATCATCATCACCCATAAGACTGTCAATGCCATTAAAATTCTCACTTGGAGAAAATTTTCCATCATCGTCATCGGTACCTTCAAAATCCTCATTTGGAGGAAAATCATCATCAACATTGTGTCCACCATTGACATAATCATCTTCACTACTTTCAAAATCCCCACTTGAGTGAAACTTTTCACCATCCTGCTTAGTGCCCTGAAAATATTCATCAGTATCTTGAAAATCCTCACTTGGAGGAAAATCAACATCATCAACATTGTTTCCTTTTAATTTATCACTCGGGAAAGAGTGTCCACCAATGGCATAATCATATTCACTATTTTGAAAATCCCCACTTGAGAGATATTATTCAGCATCCTCATTACTGGCTTGAAAATCCTCACTTGGAGGAAAATCTTCATTATCCTCATCGGTACCTCGAAAATCCTCACTTGGAGGAAAATCATCATCACCAACATTGCTTCCCTTAAATTCCTCATTTGGGAAAGATAGTCCAGCATTTTCATAATCATCGTCATTACTTTTTAAATCCCCACTTGGGGGGAATTGTTCATCATCCTCATTCGTTCCTTGGAAATCCTCACTTTGAGGAAAATCTTCATCGGTACCTTCAAAATACTCACTTGGAGGAAATTCATTATCACCAACAATGTTGTCTTTAAATTCCCCACTCGTGAAAGAGTGTCCAACATTGCCATAATCATCTTCATTACTTTTAAAATTTCCACTTGAGGGAAATTCTTCATCATATTTATTGGTGCCTTGGAAATCTTCATCGGTACCTTGAAACTCCTCACATGGAGGAAAATTTTCATCCCAATAATTTAAATGTTGATCATAGTCTCCACTTCGACCTACATTTTGATTATTTTCATTGCTATTAAAGTGTTGAATAAATTTATCACCACCATATTCCTCCTCTTCATCATTGGTGCCTTTCAAAGTCCTCTGATTTAGGACTTTCATGAGGAACATGGTGAATACAATCGCTTGCACTATGATCAAACTTCTGACTAGCTGAAAAATATGACACCTCATTTGCATTACAGGCATTCCTATAACATCTCCTAGTCCCAACAGAAGAGGTATGCGAACAATTTGTTGATGTCTCAGAAATAAAATCTTCTTTATCTGATGAATCCATCCATTCTCTCTAAGAACATAGAATGATACAAATGCTCACCCTGCCAATAACATTCCTATAACTTGCAGAATGATCTTTTCCCTCTAAATCCCCCCCCAAAAAAAAAATTCCCTCCAAAATTTCCCCCCAAAATTTCACCCCAAAATATTCCCTCCAAAATTTCCCCCTCAAATTTTTCCCTCCAAAATTTCCCCCCAATTTTTTCCCTTCATTATTTTCCCTTAAAAATTAAAAACAATTTTTACTCTTTTATTTTTTTATTTACATGTTAAATACAATATTTCTCATGTTTATTTATTTATCCCACATTCATTAAACATAGCAATGATCCATATAATTTTAGGTATATATGTAGACAATATACCTATTTTTTGTTCATCCCAAATTCGTTATACTAACAGTAATTTATATCATCCGTGTTATATATACATAGTCTTGTTTTATCTTTTTACATTGTGTGATATCTTGGGCAGTGTTCATTAAAGGATTTGGAGCAAGCTACAAGGGAGAAACATCAAGAAGACATCCGAGGAGAATATATACATAGTCTTGTTTTATCTTTTTACATTGTGTGATATCTTGGGCAGTGTTCATTAAAGGATTTGGAGCAAGCTACAAGGGAGAAACATCAAGAAGACATCCGAGGAGAATCCATCATTTCATAGGTTAGTTATTTTTTAAATTCTTACCATTTACCAAAAAAACAATTATAAGATCATCTTTGAATCACATAATAATTTTTCATGCGAAAATTAAAAAACCTTAAATTTTTTTAGATGTTTTCTAATTTTTTCTAAAAAAATCCCAACTTTTTTAAAAAATTGAGACTTTTTTCAAAATATTTTAACAAAATCCTTAAGATTTTTTGAAAAAAAAAAGAAAAAAAAGTTAAAGTTAGGTATAGTTTTGTAAAAACAAATAGCTTTTTAATTGTTTTTTACTTAAATTTTTTTAGTTTTGGCCCATGGTGGTTACTAGGCAATGCTCATGGGTGGTTACTGGGCAATGTTCGGGGCTTGTCCGTGGGGGGCTGGGGTGATGCCCAACATCGCCCTAGCCTGACCAGCCCCATGGCCAAGTCATGGGCGTGCCCACAGCTTGGCCACGGGGCTGGCCGAGCTAGGGAAATTTCGAGCATCGCCCCAGCCCCCCACGACCAAGGCATGGTCCCAGCATAAGACTAATAACTCCATGGGTCAAAAAAAATTAAATAAGGATCAAAATTTTTTAATTTTTTTTTAAATTAGTTCTTATATTCGATGTTTTTTTTTAATTTATTATAATGTAAAATGTCTAATTTTATTTTTTTATCTTATAGGAAAAATGGTAGGAAAAAAATTATCTATGAATATATCTGGATTACGACCTCCAATAATGGCATCCAAAATTGCAACTCGAACCTCCATGAATGTTAGGCAAAAAAATTATAGCATAACACCTGAGCTATCAAGGGTAATGAAGAATGTTAGAGAGTGGAAATTTGTTGAAGGTGAAAACAAACTGGAATATTCTTGGTTTGGTAAAGACAAGCAGGGAAATAATGGAGATCATATATATTTGTATTGTGTCAAGTTAGAACATGTGCAAGGAAATTATTAGGCACTTGGCTTGTTACGAGATATATGTTTGGTGCCAGCCACAGATATTTTTTATGCATTTGTCAAACTAGGCTAAACTTATATCAAGTTTAGATATTGTTTCAAATAGAGCAATTATAACAAGAATGAATGTTTTCGGAATTATGTGCATCCATTGTTGATGACATTGAAAAAGACAATGTAAGTTTTTTATTTTTATTTTTGTGTCGTTTATTATTTTTAGTATCATGGTAATGTTTTAATTTTATTTAACAAGAAAATGTTATATTTTATTTTTACATGATTTTGTTGAACGACTTTCACATATGTTAGTGGGGATTTACTCTATAGAGAATAATATCATGGATGTCATCAACGCTTTTCATGTTTAAAAGACACAAGAAGGAAGGAAAAAGAAACAGAAAGTAACGGAGGTTGAACATGCAAGAGTAGACAGAGAAGAACATGAAAGAAGAAAGAAAAACCCTCATTCTAGAAATCCTAAAAGGGTTACATTTGAAAATTGAGCAACCTCCAAATGAACATTTTGTTGAGATTATTCACAATGAGGTTATCACTCCTTCTAACAAAAGGAATAAACAAGATAAACGCAAAAGAGCGATGGTTGATGATGAGTCCATTCCTATTGATTATGAAGAAATCATTGATTTAGATGAAACACATTTAAATCATAAGAGGAACTCCAAATGAACATGTTGCTGAGATTAGTCCCAATGAGGTTATCACTCCTTCTCGCAAAAAGAATAAACAAGATAAACACAAATGAGTGATGGCTGATGATGAGTCCATTCCTATTGATTATGAAGAAATCGTTGATTTAGATGAAACACATTTAAATCATAAGAGGAAGAAAACAAATGTTGATTATGTTCAAGAAACCATCGTTAGCTCAGAGTATTATAGTGAAAGTCCTAAAGGTAGCAGAGAAATAATAATGCCATGTGCTAATCTAGAGGATGGTATTATGAAAACAACACAAAATGTCATTTGAAATAGAATGAGGACGATGAACTTAGTTGATGATGGCCACACATTTCAGTTGAATGTGAAACAACTTTATAAATCCACAAAAGGGCAAGAAATATGTCAAATTTGAAAACCGCATCACTTGCATATTCACAATTTGAAAGCATTGTTTATGTACAATCCATATGCACATGTGGTTGACTACTTAGTTCTTGTTGACCTAATTGAAGTTTCTACAAGGGAATAATTTGCTAGATCAAAATGTTTTGACTACAAATATTATGTGATTGGAGGGAATCAATCTACAGAGGCTAGAAGAAAACGGATGCAAGAATAGACCAATAATCCTATTTTTGAGACATTCAAATGCATAATTTATGTCGGTTTAAAAGATTCAAAAGCAAATTTATTGGCATGGGATCATAACACAAACAATGAGTACATAATGTCTATGACTTTCATTCAAAGGGTGAGATTTATCCATAATGAGTTTTCTGAAATATGTCGTGGGGAGAGATCAAATGTTGATGTCAAGTTTCAGAAGCAATGTTGTATGGAAATAGGATTCCCACTTGATGACGAAAATACAAAAGAAAAAAAATCGCAAAGGAAGTGATATGTGTGTGTGTGTGTGTGTGTGTGTGTGTGTGTGTGTGTGTGTGTGTGTGTGTGTGGATAGCTATTTTCAATTGGGATTTAGAACTGGACAGGTATGGGATTTGATAGATGAGATATTCACCCTATGGGAAAATATTAGTATAAAAAATCAGAGAGTTAAGAAGGCTAAACCATTGATATGTGGCACAAGTAAGACATGTCTTGACATAAAAAAATCTTCTAGGTGATATGACTATAACACCTTGGAGATCAATACAAGGAGTGAAGGATGATAAACTTATCATAACTATATTATCACATGTTAGGTCGGGAGAATTGTCAATGGAAGAAATGTGTGATGAATTTAAAAATTAAGTTTGTTGAGTTATTTTTATTTATGTTAGAATAAGAAAAAAAAAAATTCCAGTTTAACATATCAATGTTCTAAGTATTTTTTTATATATATCATTATAACAATTTTTTTTGTTATTTAGTCACAAGGTGTATATGAGAATACAAGAGGAAATGGTCAAGATGTTGAATGAAGATAGTTGGGATGATGTTAAACTCAACTATCCAGATTCAATCTCTTAAGCAGTATTGGAACAATTTTTTGTTGCATTCAAAAAGGTATGTTGATTTTTTACATTCATATTATTCGTTAGTAAGTTAATTTAATTATATTTTAATAGTTATAGATATATAACTATATGTTTGTTTGTTTCATTAAATATGCCAAAGAAGAATGCAGATGGAGTACCTAGAACTTTCAAAAGTTTTATTCAAAAAGACAAGTTTGAAAGAGAAAGAAGGAGACGTGTTCAAAATGTTCAACTTGATGACACCCTTGATCACTACATTTGGAATGGGCTCGACACTATTCAATATAAAGTGATATTAGGTGATTGTGAACAACTTGCAAGAATTGTTCCTAAAAAAGAATACTCCCTAGTTATTGTGAATATCCCTCATGGTTATAATATCCAAAACATTGGATATGATATTGATCCTTATACTTACCAAGCTTTCAATAAAGTGGTTATGGGATTTACGGAAGTTACAACATCACCATTTTTGAGATTTCTAGTATTTCATTCAGACACACAACAAGGATAAGTACAATCAAGCTTCAAGGGGAAAGAAAAGACAAGGATGCAATTTATTTGGTAAGATATTGGAAGTGTATGTTTAGCAATTAAGATTAGAAAACAATTTTATTAATTCACAAGTTAATTGAATTTCCACTTATTTATGTTACAGGTACAATCCTAATATTAAGAGCTGCAATAAAGAATCATTTAAACGTGATTTTTAGAGTATACATCTTACAACCTGGACAAAAGATGATTATTATAATTCTAGTCTTGTCAATGCAAAGGATGGAGAGATTCCTAGTAGTATATTGGTATAGAATGTTCTGGTTAGAAAACTAACATATGAGGAAAAAGATTTGAAAGGAGAAATGGTTAACACTTATAAAAAACCACAAGCATTAATTAATTATCTTATAGATACATTTTTAAATGAAGGAGATTGGGTTTTGGATTTGTTCTCGAGTTCAAGTAAGAATTATGATCTAATATTTATGAAATCATACTTCAATCTTATATTATTTTTAATTAATGTATTTTTATAGTATCTAGATTCATTATTTATTTTGTATTTGGTGATTAGGTACAACATTAGCATGTTGCTTACAGAAAGGAAGGAATTGCATAGCCATTGAAAGTGCCCCAATGCAATGCAGTTTTATTCAACAAAATTAATGTTATTCCAACTCTTCGAGATGAAATGAAAGAAGTTGGCTTGAGGAAAGGAGATTTTAGTGAATCAAAGGTGGAAAAATTGTCAAAGGAACCTCAATTACCATTAGGAGGAATGATTGGAAAGGATCACTTTGGAGAAATTGCAGATATCAAAGAGCCAATGGAAGAACAAAATGACACATTGGAAGCACAAAATGACGTCGAAGAAGATGATAATGTGTCTGTTGAGAATGATGAATTTGGTATATATGATATTGTTGATTAATTTTAAGATGTCGTTGAAGACGATGCTCAATTTTGCAAATTTTTTATGAGCTATAACTGTAATGTTTTGACTTTAAGATTTTAAAATAAGAATAAAGATGTATCTATTGTTGTTTTGTGATGAATCTTTTTATTGTTTTCTTTTTCATTTTATTTGTATGTGAATCACTATACATTGGAAAATTTTATTAAATGTTGTCATTTTTTACTTCAAATGTATAAAAATATGAAAGAAAATAATATTTTTTTATAAAATTTTGACTTTTTTGTTCAATTATGTCCATAAAATGTTTTATTTGACATGCTATTTTAAAGAATATGTACAAAAATATATAGGTTTTTTATTATATATGGCTATAAAATGCATATTTTTTTGCTAAATATTCAAAAATAGTGTTATTTAACTACAATTTTTTTCTATCTATTGAAGTAAAGGTAAACAATGTGTTAAAAATGATGTTTTCCACTATATTTAAAAAGTATGGAACAATAAATTAATTAAGGAGACAAAATTATATGAAAATTCGTAACTTCAAAAAAGTAAATGGTAAAAAATATTTTTAAGATTGAAAGAAGCATGCAAAAATGACTAAAAACATCGTTGAATAAAATAAAATAAAAATTTTAGAAAAAATTGAAAATAGATGAAAAGTAAGCATTTAAAAAAATAATGTGGAAACATTGTGGATCGAAATTTTTAAAATATTGAAAAACCACCTAAAAATGGAGGGGGGTGCTAGCACCATTTTTAAAAACGAGGTAAAAAATTGGACTCCCCAAAAAATGAGAACTTTGTACAGTTCTCGTTAAGTTGGTAACTATGTTAAATGCACTTTCAAGAAAAGAAGAAGACACAGAGGGTTTATTTTGTGTTATTTCCATTCTACAATTCAATTGGGTGGAAGAAGCAAGGATAGAATGGAAGAAAGATCAAAATATATGCAATATCATTCAACAACTACAAGATGACCCAAGTGCATTAGATAAATTTGTGTGGAAGATCGCTTGACTATGTAAATGTGTTGAACCTGCACATAATATATCTAGATAGCAAATGACATACACAATTTACAGAGAAAATATGAGAAAACAGAAGCAAGAGAGAAAGAATGAAAGAATTCTTATTAACCAAATGAAGGAATGATAATTTACACATGATATACTCTGTATAACTCAACTAATGCACACTGGAGGAGAAGCCAATGTGCCATAGTGGTGGTATAGAGTGATCTGGATACACATCATCAGTTATAGGAGTAAACTGCCACCTAGTCTAGTCTCTTAGGCAGTTACGGGAGTGAACTGCCACCTAGTCTGAGTTAACTAGTCTCAAAGTCTTTAGTTAACTAAAACAAAGTGAAGTGAGGAGGAGATCAGGGAATCATGAGTAATGTGCTAGTCTGGTGATAATCCCAAGGACAATGTGCATTAGTTGGTGATGATCTCAATGCTATATGGTGATAATCCCAATGTGGCATCTAGACTCCACTCAACTGATCAAACTGAAGTGTGAATTGAAGAGTATATTCTCCTAGAGGAATATTCTCCCTAAACTATAGGAGACTGAATAATGACTAATAAACATAGGAAAAACCTTAGGAAAAAGAAATCCTAGGTGTGTGTGAAGTATCTCCAGCACCCCCCTAAACATCACTATGGTGAAAATAAAGAATGGGTCCCGGAAACGAGGCCATGTTAGGTACGCAAATACAAAAGATACACTGAAATAAATGAAGAAAGAAGGAAAACCTCATGGGAAACTGCCCCCCTCAAAGTACAATGTATGTAAAAAGAAGAACCAACAGTTGTTAGGCAATTGTGTCCTTCACTCCAAGATGATTGCGCAGAGAATGGAACTTTTGCTTAGTGAAGGTCTTGGTGAAGATTTCTGCAGTCTTTTCTACTGAAGGACAAAAATGTAGGTCAATGATCCCCTTGTGTACTAAGTCTCAGATGTAGTGCATGTGGATCTCTATGTGCTTCGTCCGCTGCCTATGAATTGGATCTCTGCAGAACTTTAGAGTGCTTTGGTTGTCACACCAAATGACGATCGACTGATGAAACTGAATGCCCAACTCAGTGAGAAAATGTTGTAGCCACATAGCCTGAATGGTTATGTTAACTACCCCTATGTACTGTGCCCCGGCTGAAGATAGAGAAATAGCAACCTGCTTCTTGCTCGACCAACATATAGGACCGAAACCAAGCTGAATAACTAACCAGATGTGTGCTTGCGATCAATGATATTGCCAACCTAATCAGAATTAGCGAACCCGATGAGGTCCAATGTAGAGTCTGTTGCATAGTGAATCCCAAAGGTGATGGTGCCATGTACGTATCGAAGGATATGTTTTGCAGCCTTCCAATGTAGCTCATGCGACTCCTGCATGAACCTGTAGATTGCTCCAACTGCATAGGAGACGTCTGGTCTGGAGTGTGTGAGATACAAAAAGCTCTCTACAATATGTCTGTACAATGTGATGTCAACTAGTGAAGTGTCCCTGCCACCCTCAAGTCTGACTCTTGATAGGAAAGTATTTGGGGCAGACTTGTAGTCTGTCATGTGAAATCTCTCAAGGAGATCTCGTGCATACTTGGCCTGAGACAGTTTGATGCCTAATGAATCCTAGCTGATCTCGAGTCCAAGGAAGAAATGTAGAAGACCCATGTCTATAATCAATAACCTGTCATGTACAATCCTCTTGACTGCATCAATCGTTGAAGTCGAGCAACTGGTGATCAACAAATCATCAACATACAAAACTAGGAGTAGAATTGAATCAACTGTCCTGAGCATGTAAGCATTCGGGTCTGACTTACAATGTACAAATTTATATGACAGAAGGCAGGAGTCCATCTTGGCATACTGTTCCCTCAGGTCTTGCTTGAGGCCATAAATATACTTCTTCAGTCGATAGACCAAAGATGAATCTTGCATAAATCCCTGGGGCTGCTCCATATAGATCTCCTTGGAGAGATCTTCGTGAAGAAATGCATTCTTCACGTCCATTTGATGGAATTATCATGCCTTGGTTGTCACAATGGAAAGTTCCAAACGTATGGAATCCATATTCGCTACTGGAGTGAAGGTCTCATCATAGTCAATGCCATACACATATTGAAATCCTTTGGTAACTAGCCTGACTTTATATCTACTAACATGTCTATCTGTTTCTCTCTTGGTCCTGTAGGCCCATATGCACCTGACAAGTTTCCTTACTGAAGGAAGGGGAACCAGATCCCAAGTCGGGTTCTCGAGGAGGGATTTTTACTCCTCCTACATGGTGGATTCCCAAAAGGGATTTTCAACAGCCTCGCCATAGGACTGTGGATATGAAGACTAGACCAAGAAAAGATGTCTGGGTGGCATCAGTTTAGTGTAAGTGAGTGCAAGAGGAGTCTCCTTGAAATCATATCGAGTCCTCCTAGTATCAGTCGGATCCCCAACAAGATCTCCTACATCCTGAAGAGTAGACTTGACCCACTTGGGCCTCTTCTCTAGCTCTGCATTTGCATATGCATGCACTGACTCTGCATCTAACTGTACTGACTCTGTGTTTGGATCATTTGAATCTTGTGAATCATAACTCTCATCTGAAGAAGAGTCGACATGTACATGCTCATCATCTTTGACAGGTGGAAGAACAAAAGTGTCTACATGCGGATGTTGAGGTACATGCGAGACACTTTCCTCGAATAGGACACTACGCTCAATGATGAGCTGGTCCAAGGAAATATCAATGAGTTTGTATCCCTTCACACCATCGGGGTATCCAACAAAGATACACTCTGTGCTCTGTGGATCAAGTGCCTTCCTCTTCTCATAGGGAATCCTGGTCCATGCACGTGAACCGAAAATATGGAAGTGGGTCACTTCCAGTTTGAGGCCGCTCCAAGCCTTGTAGGGGGTATTATCCCTGACAGATCTATGGAGAGATTTGTTTTGGATGTAGATTGCACAATTAAGTGCTTCATCCCATAATCTCTATGGAAGTGACTTTGCATGTAGCATGCAAGATGACATCTCTTTTAGAGATCTATTTTTCCGCTCAACAACTATGTTTTGTTGTGGAATATAGGGAACCGTGTGCTACAACTGAATCCCGACCTCATGACAAATATTTTGTATCTCATGGTTGACATACTCTCCCCCTTTATATTTTTGGAGGACTTTGATTTTCTTTCTTGAATATGTCTCAACAAGGGTTTTGAAATCTTTAAGGTGTTGAAAGACATCTGATTTTTGTCTGAGAAAGAAAATCCATGTGAAGCATGAGAAATAACCAACAAAAATGAGCACGTACCTTGCTTTATTGATATGTGGGAAAGGGCCCATGAGGTCACTATGGATCAGATATAAAGGAAAGGAATCCTTCTGAGTCTTTCCTTTGTCAAATTTCTCTTGAGGGTGTTTTCCAAGAAAACATCACTCACAAATTCCTTTGGAGAAGTGGATGTTGGGTAGACCATAAACCATTCCCTACTTGCTAATTTGTTTCATATATCTGAAATTTAAATTCCTGAACCTTCAGGCCATATCCTACCACTTTCATCAGCATGGGTAAGTAGTAACGCAAAATCTGGTTCAATAAATTCATAAAATGTGTAGAGTCTAGATTGATGATTTACCTCACCGGTAGAAACCCTGGAATTGGTTTGCATGTCATAAATATCCATTGCATCAGGTGTGAATATGACTCTCTTTTCGATGCTGGATTTTTTCATCTAATACACAGAGAGAATATTGATGGAAAGTTTGGGAATGTGTACCACATTCTCAAAGCTTTCGTTTGTGAGTTCAATTCTTCCTTTGTCGGTGACCTCGACTAGAGAGTTGTCTCCCATCAAAATAGGAGGACCTTTGCATGCATCCAATGAATAATAGACTTCTTATGTGGCTTCCATGTGGTGTGATGCATCTGAATCTATGATCCAAGCATCGGGAGAGGAGTTGATGGAAATCAAAGCATGACTAGAATTGTCTTTCTTGAGATTCTGATCTTCTGGCTTCTTCTTCTTTGCACCCTCGGGGTGAGATATCCAAGGTTTTTTTGTTGAAGTATTTGGGCCATTTGATCTATTTTTTTATGCATACATGCAGATTCTGGATGGAATCCCTTATGGTAGTAAGTGCATTTCTCCCCTTTTCTTCCCTTTCCACCTTTGGATCCAGAGGCATCATTGAAGGGTTTTGAGTACCCTTCCTTCTTTGGATTTGCATTTTCTTTCCTTTTGTCTTTTTCTTTATATTTCTAATATTGATGACCACTACCATCTTGCATAGTAAGTGCATGTGCCTTTAGGCCTTTGATTTTTCCCATATTGATGAGCTTGTTCTACTCTCGTGTTAGAGACTCGATAAAGGCCTCAAGAGAGGGAATCATCCAGGTGACTCCAGAGGCAAGCCTAACTGAATGAAATGTAGATACAAACACTGAGTATTCTAGACCAAGTTTGGAGAGAATGGTAAGAACCATTTGTTTTTCCTCCTTAGATTTATCAACCCCGCAAGCCTTGAGTTGTGACAACAAATCCTTGTATTTGGTAAAGAAATCTTGGAGATTGTCGAAGGTTTTTGGATCCAAAGTGAGAAATTCCACCTTGAGAATGTGTCCCCTCATCTTGTCCTATTTTCCAAAAATCCCTTCCATGGTGGTCCAAGATTCGTTGGGGGTTTTACGAGAGGATATGTGAAAGAGGAGTTCAAGAGAAATGAGACTGCAAATTGTTCCAAACACTTCCTCCATTCAATTTAGATACTTGGATTTTTCTATGGCTGATGTGGGTTATGTCTCTATGTTCATATTTAACCTGTATAATCCTCTGCCTCAAATATGCATTATCATCTTCTCCTTCCATGCAAAGAAATTGTACGATGTAAGAATGAATTCTTTTGGAAATTCCATTTTTCCGATGTCTTCAATCTTCGGTACCTACAAAAATAATTTGGTGTGTCTTTTCCCTAGCAGTCTATCGGCTCTGATACCATGTAAATTTGTTGAACCTACACAGAATAGATATATCTAGCAAATGACATACAAAATTTACAGAGAAAATATGAGAAAAGAGAAGGAGGAGAGAAAGAATGGAAGAATTCTCATTAACCAAATGAATGAATGATAATTTACACATGATATACTATGTATAACTCAACTAATGTGCACAGGAGGAGAATCCAATGCACCATAGTGGTGGTCTAGAGTGATCTAGACACACATCAGCAGTTACAAGAGTAAACTTACACCTAGTCTAGTCTCTCAAGAAGTTACGAGAGTGAAATGCCACCTAGTCTGAATTAACTAGTCTCTCAGTCTTTAGTTAACTAACTGAAACAGAGTGAAATGAGGAGGAGATCAGGGAATCATGAGGAATGCGTTGGTCTGGTGATAATCCCAAGGACAATGCGCATTAGTTGGTGATTATCCCAATGTTGCATGGTGATAATCCCAATGTGGCATCTAGACTCCACTCATCTAATCAAACTGAAGTGTGAACTGGAGAGAATATTCTCCTAGAGGAATATTCTCCCTAAACTATAGGAGACTGAATAATGACTAATAAACATAGGGAAAACCTTAGGAAAAATAAATCCTAGGTGTGTGTGAAGTATCTCCAACATACTCTAGTATCAAAGATCATTTTTATTTATGTAAGAATTCCCAACTCAAACAAAATTCCTTTTTGGAATCGCACATTTCTCCTATAGGAGAACATTGGAGGGCACATCAAGAAAGAGCATAGAGAGTTTGATGCATTGTGGGAGGATATTATTAACGAACAAATTGAGAGGAGGAAGGAAAATGAGTGGGGAAAATGGGAATGATTTTGTAGACATGATGATTGACATATCTTAGAGGGCAAGTTCCATAGACAAAAAATAAAGTAGTAGAGATGACATAAATGCCCAACTTTTGGACATATTGACTGTTAGAATTAACACTTTGACAATTAATTTGGACAAGGAAACATTGGATACATTAACAAATATACTATGATAAAAGATATTGTAGGAAGAGCTCAAGTTGATGATTGACAAGCGTGCACTAAAGTCATGTGATATTCCAAGTCTTGAGTACCTACAATGGATGGAGAAGGAAACAATGTAATTACATTTGTTGATTCTGTTGTTGCTTCCTTATAATAAATGGGGGCCTGAACTATGGTAGCAAGGATACAAAATTC
>ML794636.1:216416-244945 GCA_009831015.1 Picea engelmannii
CATGTTGGTCGAGCAAGAAGCAGGTTGCTATTTCTCTATCTTCAGCTGGGGCACAGTACATAGGGGTAGTTAACATAACCATTCAGGCTATGTGGCTACAACATTTTCTCACTGAGTTGGGCATTCAGTTTCATCGATCGATCGTCATCTGGTGTGACAACCAAAGCACTCTAAAGTTCTACAGAAATCCAATTCATAGGCAACGGACGAGGCACATAGAGATCCACATGCACTACATCTGTGACTTAGTACACGAGGGGATCATTGACCTACAATTTTGTCCTTCAGTAGAAAAGACTGCAGAAATATTCACCAAGACCTTCACTAAGCAAAAGTTCCATTCTTTGCGCAATTATCTTGGAGTGAAGGACACAATTGCCTAGCAACTGCAGGTTCTTCTTTTTACATACATTGTAATTTGAGGGGGGGGGGGNNGGTTTCCCATGAGGTTTTCCTTCTTTCTTCATTTATTTCAGTGTATCTTTGTATTTGGGTACCTAACATGGCCTCATTTCCGGGACCCATTCTTTATTTTCACCGTAGTGATGTTCAGGGGGGGTGCTAGATATACTTCACACACACCTAGGTTCTTTTTCCTAAGGTTTTTCCTATGTTTATTAGTCATTATTTAGTCTCCTATAGTTTAGGGAGAATATTCCTCTAGGATAATCTACTCTTCAGTTCACACTTCAGTTTGATCAGTTGAGTGGAGTCTAGATGCCACATTGGGACTATCACCATATAGCATTGAGATCATCACCAACTAATGCACATTGTCCTTGGGATTATCACCGGACTAGCACATTACTTATGATTCCCTGATCTCCTCCTCACTTCACTTTGTTTCAGTTAACTGAAGACTTTGAGACTAGTTAACTCATACTAGGTGGCAGTTCACTCTCGTAATTGCCTAAGAGACTAGACTAGGTGGCAGTTTACTCCTATAATTGATGATGTGTATCCAGATCACTCTATACCACCACTATGGCACATTGACTTCTCCTCCAGTGTGCATTAGTTGAGTTATACAGAGTATATCATGTGTAAATTATCATTCATTCATTTGGTTAATGAGAATTCTTCCATTCTTTCTCTCTTGCTTCTCTTTTCTCATATTTTCTCTGTAAATTGTGTAGGTCATTTGCTAGCTAGATATATTATGTGCAGGTTCAACACATTTACATAGTCAAGCGATCTTCCACACAAATTTATCTAATGCACTTGGGTCATCTTGTAGTTGTTGAATGATATTGCATATATTTTAATCTTTCTTCCATTCTATCCTTGCTTCTTCCACCCAATTGAATTGTAGAACGGAAATAACACAAAATAAACCCTCTGTGTCTTCTTCTTTCCTTGAAAGTGCATTTAACATAGTTACCAACTTAACGAGAACTGTAAAAAGTTCTCATTTTTTTGGGGGTCCAATTTTTTACCTTGTTTTTAAAAATGATGATAGCACCCCCCTCCATTTTTAGGTGGTTTTTCGATATTTTAAAATTTTTGATCCACAATGTTTCCACATTATTTTTTTAAATGCTTACCTTTCATCTATTTTCATTTTTTTCTAAAATTTTTATTTTATTTTATTCAATGATGGTTTTAGTCATTTTTGCATACTTCTTTCAATCTTAAAAATATTTTTTACCATTTACTTTTTTGAAGTTATGAATTTTCATATAATTTTGTCTCCTTAATTAATTTATTGTTCCATACTATTTAAATATAGTGGAAAACATCATTTTTAACACATTGTTTACCTTTACTTCAATAGATAGAAAAAAATTGTAGTTAAATAACACTATTTTTGAATATTTAGCAAAAGAATACACATTTTATAGCCATATATAATAAAAAACCTATAGATTTTTGTACATATTCCTTAAAATAGCATGTTAAATAAAGCATTTTTATGGACATAATTGAACAAAAAAGTCAACATTTTATAAAAAATGATCATTTTCTTTCATATTTTTATACATTTGAAGTAAAAAATGACAACATTTAATAAAATTTTCCAATGCATAGTGATTCACATACAAATAAAATGAAAAAGAAAACAATAAAAAGATTCATCTCAAAACAACAATAGATACATCTTTATTCTTATTTTAAAATCTTAAAGTCAAAACATTATAGTTATAGCTCATCAAAAATTTGCAAAATTGAGCATCGTCTTCAAGGGCATCTTAAAATTAATCAACAATATCATATATACCAAATTCATCATTCTCAACAGACACATTATCATCTTCTTCGACATCATTTTGTGCTTCCATTGTGTCATTTTGTTCTTCCATTGGCTCTTTGATATCCGCAAGTTCTCCAAAGTGATCCTTTCCAATCATTCCTCCTAATGGTACTTGAGGTTCCTTTGACAATTTTTCCACCTTTGATTCACTAAAATCTCCTTTCCTCAAGCCAATTTCTTTCATTTCATCTGGAAGAGTTGGAATAACATTAATTTTGTTGAATAAAACTGCACTGCATTGGGGCACTTTCAATGGCTATGCAATTCCTTCCTTTCTGTAAGCAACATGCTAATGTTGTACCTAATCACCAAATACAAAATAAATAATGAATCTAGATAGTATAAAAATACATTAATTAAAAATAATATAATATTGAAGTATGATTTCATAAATATTAGATCATAATTCTTACCTGAACCCGAGAACAAATCCAAAACCCAATCTCCTTCATTTGAAAATGTATCTATAAGATAATTAATTAATGCTTGTGGTTTTTTATAAGTGTTAACCATCTCTCCTTTCAAATCTTTTTCCTCATATGTTAGTTTTCTAACCAGAACATTGTATACCAATATACTACTAGGAATCTCTCCATCCTTTGCATTGACAAGACTAGAATTATAATAATAATCTTTTGTCCAGGTTGTAAGATGTATACTCTAAAAATTACGTTTAAATGATTCTTTATTGGAGCTCTAAATATTAGGATTGTACCTGTAACATAAATAAGTGAAAGTTCAATTAACTTGTGAATTAATAAAATTGTTTTCTAATCTTAATTGCTAAACATACACTTCCAATATCTTACCAAATAACTTGTATCCTTGTCTTTTCTTTCCCCTTGAAGCTTGATTGTACTTATCCTTGTTGTGTGTCTGAATGAAATACTAGAAATCTCCAAAATGGTGATGTTGTAACTTCCGTAAATCCCATAACCACTTTATTGAAAGTTTGGTAAGTATAAGGATCAGTATCATATCCAATGTTTTGGATATTATAACCATGAGGGATATTCACAATAACTAGGGAGTATTCTTTTTTAGGAACAATTCTTGCAAGTTGTTCACAATCACCTAATATCACTTTATGTTGAATAGTGTCGAGCCCATTCCAAATGTAGTGATCAAGGGTGTCATCAAGTTGAACATTTTGAACACGTCTCCTTCTTTCTCTTTCAAACTTGTCTTTTTGAAGAAATCTTTTGAAAGTTCTAGGTACTCCATCCGCATTCTTCTTTGGCATATTTAATGAAACAAACAAACATATAGTTATATATCTATAACTATTAAAATATAAATAAATTAACTTACTAACGAATAACATGAATGTAAAAAATCAACATACCTTTTTGAATGCAACAAAAAATTGTTCCAATACTGCTTAAGAGATTGAATCTAGATAGTTGAGTTTAACATCGTCCCAACTATCTTCATTCAACATCTTGACCATTTCCTCTTGTATTCTCATATACACCTTGTGACTAAATAACAAAAAATAAATGTTATAATGATATATATAACAAAATACTTAGAACATGAATATGTTAAACTAAAAAAAATAATTTTCTTATTCTAACATAAATAAAAATAACTCAACAAACTTAATTTTTAAATTCATCACACATTTCTTCCATTGACAATTCTCCTGACCTAACATGTGATAATATAGTTATGATAAGTTTATCATCCTTCACTCCTTGTATTGATCTCCAAGGTGTTATAGTCATATCACCTGGAAGATTTTTTATGTCAAGACATGTCTTACTTGTGCCACATATCAATGGTTTAGCCTTCTTAACTCTCTGACTTTTTATACTAATATTTTCCCATAGGGTGAATATCTCATCTATCAAATCCCATACCTGTCGAGTTCTAAATCCTAATTGAAAATAGCTATCCACATATCTATATATATCACTTCCTTTGCGATTTTTTTTCTTTTGTATTTTCGTCATCAAGTGGGAATCCTATTTCCATACAACATTGCTTCCGAAACTTGACATCAACATTTGATCTCTCCCCATGACATATTTCAGAAAACTCATTATGGATAAATCTCACCCTTTGAATGAAAGTCATAGACATTATGTACTCATTGTCTGTGTTATGATCCCATGCCAATAACTTTGATTTTGAATCTTTTAAACCGACAAAAATTATGCATTTGAATGTCTCAAAAATAATATTATTGGGCTATTCTTGCATCAATTTTCTTCTAGTCTCTATAGAATGATTCCCTCCAATCACATAATATTTGTATTCAAAACATTTTGATCTATCAAATTATTCCCTCGTAGAATCTTCCATTGGGTCAACAAGAACTAGGTAGTCAACCACATGTGCATATGGATTGTACATAATCAATGCTTTCAAATTGTGAATATGCAAGTGATGCGGTTTTCAAATTTGACATATTTCTTTCCCTTTTGTGGGTTTATAAAGTTGTTTCACATTCAACTGAAATGTCTGGCCATCATCAACTAAGTTCGTCGTCCTCATTCTATTTCAAATGACATTTTGTTTTGTTTTCATAATACCATCCTCTAGATTAGCACATGGTGTTATTATTTCTCTGCTACCTTTAGGACTTTCACTATAATACTCTGAGCCAACGATGGTTTCTTGAACATAATCAACATTTGTTTTCTTCCTCTTATGATTTAAATGTGTTTCATCTAAATCAACGATTTCTTCATAATCAATAGGAATGGACTCAACATCAATCATCACTCATTTGCGTTTATCTTGTTTATTCTTTTTGCGAGAAGGAGTGATAACCTCATTGGGACTAATCTCAACAACATGTTCATTTGGAGTTCCTCTTATGATTTAAATGTGTTTCATCTAAATCAATGATTTCTTCATAATCAATAGGAATGGACTCATCATCAACCATCGCTCTTTTGCATTTATCTTGTTTATTCTTTTTGCGAGAAGGAGTGATAACCTCATTGTGAATAATCTCAACAAAATGTTAATTTGGAGTTTGCTCATTTTCAAATGTAACCCTTTTAGGATTTCTAGAATGAGGATTTTTCTTTCTTCTTTCATTTTCTTCTCTGTCTACTCTTGCATGTTCAACCTCCATTACTTTCTGTTTCTTTTTCCTTCCTTCTTGTGTCTTTTCAACATGAAAATTGTTGATGACATCCATGATATTATTCTCTATAGAGTAAATCCCCACTAACATATGTGAAAGTCGTTCAACAAAATCATGTAAAAATAAAACATAACATTTTCATGTTAAATAAAATTAAAACATTACCATGATACTAAAAATAATAAACGACACAAAAATAAAAATAAAAAACTTACATTGTCTTTCTCAATGTCATCAATAATGGATGCACATAATTCTGAAAAACATTCATTCTTGTTATAATTGCTCAATTTGAAACAATATCTAAACTTGATATAAGTTCTGCCTAGTTTGACAAATGCATAAAAAATATCTGTGGCTGGCACCAAACATATATCTCGTAACAAGCCAAGTGCCTAATAATTTCCTTGCACATGTTCTAACTTGACACAATACAAATATATATGATCTCCATTATTTCCCTGCTTGTCTTTACCAAACCAAGAATATTCCAGTTTGTTTTCACCTTCAACAGATTTCCACTCTCTAACATTCTTCATTACCCTTGATAGCTCAGGTGTTATGCTATCATTTTGTTGCCTAGCATTCATGGAGGTTCGAGTTGCAATTTTGGATGCCATTATTGGAGGTTGTAATCCAGATATATTCATAGATAATTTTTTTCTTGCCATTTTTCCTATAAGATAAAAAAAAAAATTAGGCATTTTACATTATAATAAACTAAAAAAAAACATCGAATATAAGAACTAATTTAAAAAAAGATTAAATTTTTTTGATTCATATTTAAATTTTTTTGACCCATGGAGTTATTAGGCTTATGTCAAGACCATGCCTTGGTCGTGGGGGGCTAGGGTGATGCTCGAAATCGCCCTAGCTTGGCCAGCCCCGTGGCCAAGCCATGGGCACGCCCATGACTTGGCCATAGGGCTGGCCGGGCTAGGGCGATGTCGGGCATCACCCCAGCCCCCTATGGACAAGCCCCAAACATTGCCCCAATAACCACCCACGAGCATTGCCTAGTAACCACCATGGGCCAAAACTAAAAAAATTTAAGTAAAAAAAATTAAAAAGCTATTTTTTTTTTTACAAAACTATACCTAAATTTAACTTTTTTTTTCTTTTTTTTTTTCAAAAAATCTTAAGGATTTTGTTAAAATATTTTGAAAAAAGTCTCAATTTTTTAAAAAAGTTGGGATTTTTTTATAAAAAATTATAAAACATCTAAAAACATTTATGGTTTTTTAATTTTCACATGAAAAATTATTATGTGATTCAAAGATGATCTTATAATTGTTTTTTTGGTAAATGGTAAGAATTTAAAAAATAACTAACCTCTGAAATGATGGATTCTCCTCGAATGCCTTATTGATGTTTCTCCCTTGTAGCTTGCTCCAAATCCTTTAATGAATACTGCCCAAGATATCACACAATGTAAAAAGATAAAACAAGACTATGTATATATAACACAGATGATATAAATTACTGTTAGAATAACGAATGTGGGACGAACAAAAAATAGGTATATTGTCTACATATATACCTAAAATTATATGGATCATCGCTATGTTTAATGAATGTGGGATAAATAAATAAACATGAGAAATATTGTATTTAACATGTAAATAACGAAATAAAAGAGTAAAAGTTGTTTTAAATTTTTAAGGGAAAATAATGAAGGGAAAAAATTGGGGGAAAATTTTGGAGGGAAAAATTAGAGGGGGAAATTTTGGAGCAAATATTTTGGGGTGAAATTTTGGGGGAAATTTTGGAGGGAATTTTTTTTTGAGGGGGGGGGGGAAAATATCATTCTGCAAGTTATAAGAATGTCATTGGCAGGGTGAGCATTTGTATCATTCTATGTTCTTAGAGAGAATGGATGGCTTCATCAGATAAAGAAGATTTTATTTCTGAGACATCAACAAATTGTTCGCATACCTCTTCTGTTGGGACTAGGGAATGCTATAAGAATGCTTGTAATGCAAATGAAGTGTCATATTTTTCATCTAGTCAGAATTTTGATCACAGTGCAAGCAATTGTATTCACCGTGTTTCTCATGAAAGTCCTAAATCAGAGGACTTTGAAGGCACCGATGATGAAGAGGAGGAATATGGTGGTGATAAATTTATTCAACACTTTAATAGTAATGAAAATAATCAAAATGTAGGTCGAAGTGGAGACTATGATCAACGTTTAAATTATTGGGATGCAAATTTTCCTCCAAGTGAGGAGTTTCAAGGTACCGATGAAGATTTTCAAGGCACCAATGAATATGATGAAGAATTTCCCTTAAGTGGAGATTTTAAAAGCAATGAAGATGATTATGGAAATGTTGGACACTCTTTCACGAGTGGGGAATTTAAAGACAACAATGTTGGTGATAATGAATTTCCTCCAAGTGAGTATTTTGAAGGTACTGATGAATATTTTCCTCCAAGTGAGGATTTCTAAGGAACGAATGAGGATGATGAAGAATTCCCCCCAAGTGGGGATTTAAAAAGTAATGATGATGATTATGGAAATGCTGGGCTGTCTTTCCCGAATGAGGAATTTAAGGGAAGAAATGTTGGTGATGATCATTTTTCTCCAGGTGAGGATTTTCAAGGTACTGATGAGGATAATGAAGATTTTCCTCGAAGTGAGGATTTTCAAGGTACCAATGAGGATAATGAAGATTTTCCTCAAAGTGAGGATTTTCAAGCCAGTAATGAGGATGATGAATAATATCTCTCAAGTGGGGATTTTCAAAGTAGTGAATATGATTATGCCATTGGTGGACACTCTTTCTCGAGTGATAAATTAAAAGGAAACAATGTTGATGATGTTGATTTTCCTCCAAGTGAGGATTTTTAAGATACTGATGAATATTTTCAGGGCACTGAGCATGATGGTGAAAAGTTTCACTCAAGTGGGGATTTTGAAAGCAGTGAAGATGATTATGTCAATGGTGGACATAATGTTTATGATGATTTTCCTCCAAATGAGGATTTTCAAGGTACCGATGATGATGATGGAAATTTTTCTCCAAGTGAGAATTTTAATGGCATTGGCAGTCTTATGGGTGATGATGATTTTCCTTCAAGTGAATATTTTCATGGAAGATTCAATGACATTGGTGAGGATGGTAATCACGTTTCTAGTGATTTTGATATTCCTCTCATGAACAAGATTATCAATGAAGATGATGGACCTAGGAATGAAGATCATGTTCTCAATAATTCAGCGACAACAAATCAAGGTGATCAACATTCTCTAGTTTAGTCTCCTGATCATGTTTTTATTGATATTCCTTCTGATGATAAGGAAAATCCTTCTAGTGACGATGATGAAATATTGGAGACATTGAAAAGAAACATTGTGTCTAAGACCAAGACTAGAAATTTTTATATCAATCCAAATCATTCTAGTTATACAAGGTCTAGGAAAGAATTTCTCACTAAATCAATTTCTATAAGTGAATTGATTTCAAGTGAATTTTTCCATAAGAATTGTTTGAAAATAATGGACCACATGTATCCCTTAAATAAAAGGAAGACATATTTGTTAATGAATAAGAGCATGCAAAATTCATATTTGATGGGGTGTGTAACGATCCTCCTCTTTACGACGACAACCTCTTATAACAAGTGCACTTTTTTTTTTTTTTTGTGTGTGTGGGCGTGTGTACAAGGATAGTAAATACATTCGACTCAGAGTTTCCATACGACGACGAAAATGGCACATGAAACTGCAACAACAACATAACGATCTAAGATGCACATCATTCATCCATAAGCAATGAACGACCATCAACCGACAATAAATAAGACTGACTACCCATCCGTCCTACCCTGCGATGGTTAGGACCTCCAATACACATAAGCAATGCTCAATCCTAGGTTCCCATCGATTTTAACCATTTAAGGTCTCAAGGTTGGTGACTGTTCTGAGGAACATGGAGGTGTCTACGTCCTGCCCGACACAAGCAGACCAAGCACACAAAAGTTTATGACCCAGTACAACATTAATTACACAAAGGACTACAATCCACAATAGTCTTAAGGCCATTCCATCGCACAACTTTAGATCATAATTTGTCATCAAGGTACCCTCTAAATTAACATTCAAGGACCTTATTGTGCAAGTCTGATCTCGACTGGTTTAACATTTCACCAAATAATTAATCCTAATTTTAATCAAAATAATGAATAGTTAAAAATTATCATTAAAGTGAAATTTAACATTTAATTTATAATTATAATAATTAACTCAATATTCTAAAATCAATTAACTCATTCATTAAAATAAAAATGAATAGTTATGATTTATCATTTACAACAAAAATTAACATTTAATCTATAATTATAATTAAATAAATAACGTAACATTCTAAAATCATTAAACTCATTCAATGTAAAAATTCACATTAACCTTCACTCAAGATCTAAGTTATAATTCGATATACATAAATTATGAACCAATAATTGACTCAACAATGCATTGATCATAATCCACAATCGACACAATATTCAAAAATCCTTTTAACGCAGCGTATAAATTTAACATTAACATTAACTCAATGATCTAACTTATAAATCAATAGCCAGTAATTAATTAGTGCAATGACCCAACGATAATAATCCATAATGGATGCAATATTCTAAAATCTTTTAATGCAGGCATATAAATTAACATTAATATTACACCATAATTGAGCAAGCCTGAATAACTTAAGAGCAATGAATAATTAAAAGAAAACAGTGCGGCATTAGAAACTTGTCACCCCGCAGTCAGAGGCATGAAGAACTAATTCAAGCTGTCCACTTGACAGGCTCAGCATTGTCCAAGGATGGGAAGGGCGATGGCTTGTAGCCCAAGGAAATCGCAGACTGAGAGGAGGGAAGGTTATGGTTGAGGTAAAAATGGAATCGCTACAAAAGAGGGTAATGCTCAAGCCTGGAACTTCACCCACCTCCAACGATAATCAAGCCATAATAAGATTAATGAAGTTCAATGCTAGGTGAAAACAAGGGGTATACGAGGCCTCCTTAAATTTTTCTCGCTCCCATTTCCCAACCACACTCTCTTACTGTAGATTCTATTTATTGCGTTTAATAGAAAAAGAAAAATAATAAAAACCTACGTAAATATTAACAATTTATGCGTTGTTTTACCTTCAATCAATTTCCTGTGGAATAATCATTAAATCGGAGGTAATAAAAAGGGGTTGTAAGACTGTAACTAATTTCTCGGTTATAATTTCTGTGTGGTAAGATAACATTTTGAATTGCTAGGAAGTAAATCTACGATGCCAGCCATTAAGGAACAGTTTTAAACAGCAACCGCCGGGCATTACACCCTCCAATCGGGAGCCACGCGTACACAACAAGGTGCTAACATCAGTTTACAAGAATTACTCCTACTAGAAATTCATTAATACAGTAAGAATTTATCCGATTTAATTCACACTGTAAAAACAAAGTCTGAGTTTACCTGAGCTAAACATTTGGTTCGCTGTGATTTCAACTTAAGAATTTGGTGGATTTAAATAAGAAAAAGGCTCTGGGTTTAATCCAGAAAATCGTGACCGCAAGAAAAGAAAAAGGAACAGTCAGGGCAGTCAACCTTTTGTGCCCCCCTATCGGTAGTCCATCCAACCAAAGGATACACAGTCAACTTCTAAGGGAGAATCGTGGTAAACTCAGAAAACAGTGGTAAAAAAAAATAAGGAGGAAAGAAGCAATGCAGCCAGACAACCGATGCCTAAACCACTCACAGAGTTAAATTACTGCCGCCCATCCCTGGACGCGACCTGCAAGGAATGACCATACAATGGTTACCTTAACAAGGTTTTGCAGAAAAAGGGTGTAGGCGACAAGGTATATGGTTCTCAGAGGTGAAGGTGTAACCTGACAACCTAGACATGATTTTGGCAGAGAAGAAGGCCATACAGTCGTGCGTAAGAGCAAATTGTAGAGACAAGGATTACTTATTTAAATTCACTAGTTAAAGGTTGAAGACGCAATGCTAGAAGAAAACGCCCCAAAGAGTTCGTCGGGAGAAGTCTAAGAAATCGCTGAGAAGGAAAGTAAAGCACAGTCCAATTATTTAGACACTGTCAAGGAGTGGGCCTCTAGGCTAGCTAACTCATCTTACTATGAATTAAAGTCCAGAGGTTCAACAAAATTACATTACCTAAATTTCGTTACATAAATTCTAAACATAACCTTTCATTACATAAAATTGCATGGCATCATTTCTAACATAAAATTTCATTACATAAAATGGCATGGCAAAATTTATGATCATAAATTGAATTACAGTCACTTTGAACTTTTAATGCATTTTAGACATGTAAAATCAGTCAAATTTCAGACATATGACTTATGGAATCTATTCGACAAATAAATTCCGTCATAAAAATCATGCATGGTAGAGGAACGGATTTCCAGTGCAACCAGAACCAAATACAACCCAAAATAATCACACTAACAGATCTAATCATACATCATATACATTTTATCAATCAACAACAAGGCGTACTGTTGCCTGTTCGCCTGCTCCGAATGTCGTCCACGCGCTATGTGCAAATATTGCTCGTCGACCATTGAGACTACACTGATACCTCCCAGCCAACGCTAGGGGTACTTTGCTTCCCCCTTAGCCGCCCGAGCCGCAAAGGGGCCACACACTATCTAGATGGTACGTCTAGCTCCCAGATCACCTCATAAGGCCGAGCTACCACTCCTATCTGAGCTGGAAAATCCCAACTCCTCACAAGTAAATCAGTCAAGTCACTAATCCGGTAGCGTAACGTTACGCTAACAGTCGATTCCCTTACTTCCTCCTCCTTCCTCTCTTTTATAGATTTTCAGAACTTCCAAACTTTCCCTAAATCTCATTTAATTTAAGTTTTAATAAAAATCTTCTAATAATTCTCCTTCGCACAAGTGTCATCCATCCCCCACTTTCCTCCAAAAATTAATTTCTTTAAATTAATAATTGTCTCATTTCCCTCACCCACCTAGAGTTACTCCTAAATTTACTCCTAGGTGTCCCTAGAGTCCCTTATAGGTTTTAA
Organism: Picea engelmannii; assembly: GCA_009831015.1. Classification (NCBI taxonomy): domain Eukaryota; kingdom Viridiplantae; phylum Streptophyta; class Pinopsida; order Pinales; family Pinaceae; genus Picea; species Picea engelmannii. Next base: position 228,826 of record ML794636.1, read on the forward strand.
ATACTTTCCCTAAATGAAGTTGCCAATTTAGTTCAATTTAGAAGGTTCTTAATTGCAGATTCTTTACTAAGTTGACCTCGCTTTTTACCATAAGTTCCCCTCTTTCCCTTATTATGTTACCTCCATTCCCTAGTTTCCTAAATTTTATATTTCCTTCTTTCCCCTTTTTATTAGAGCCAAAATGGCAGTTGCGCAACTTACCCTCTTTTCCTTTTACTATTAATTTAATATCTTTTTACACTTTCACAAGTTAAATAATTAATTTCTTCTTTAACTTTGATATCCACAGATTTTATTTAAGTTCTTACTCTCTTCATTTTACCCAAAAATGTATGAAGTCCACAATTATTGCTTAAGTGTTTTTTTTTAATTCCTTTTTTTAAACTTTACCATTTTATCTTTAGAGAGATACTTTCTTAAGGATAGACATAATTTTACCCCTAGAGATTTTTTTTTGACTTGGAACTTATATTCTGGATTGGGCGACACTTAATTAGGGGAGTTGTTTTTATTTTTTATTTTTTATTTATTTTATCTATTTATTTTTAATGAGATAAATGTTGTAGGGCCATCTAGGTTCCTCCCTCTATCATCATCAACGTGACGTGCCCTTCAGGATGCAATAGGTGCTCGAAGGGTGCCACTCACCTCATCTGATCCTTTGCGCGACGTGCCCTTCAGGATGCACCACGTGCTCCAAGGGTGCCACTCGCCTCTTGACTGATTGGTAGACATCAATAACCCCTAGAGTCAACACTTCGCTAGGTGAACTTGTGGGAGTCTAAGGGCTTCTAAGGAATAAGGCCCCCGCCTTATTGCGCGCCCCTTAGAATCATCGCGAGTGACTATCACAGTCTTCCCTCGCGACATCATGGGTCCTCTTGAACTAGGTAATCGTTAACCTACAGTTCGAGCCACAACGAGAGTGCTAGTAGGCTGTGGTAGGGTTGTTGTCCACACCTCTCCCTCAACCTCTATGGTAGTCGTGTGTGGCCCCTTTACTCCATATGTGAGTCTGGTCGGCAAGCTATGGTCAGCCTGCATCATCAACAAATCATGTCAGAACATGTCCACATCATATCATCTAATCAAACATACTAATATCACAGTAAATCAATCAAACCCCAATAGAACACTCCCTAACTCGATCTGGAGTCCAAGGGGTTCCATCGATGCCTCTGCATCCTCAAGGTCCAAAACCCTACACACTCAGTAAAACTGAGTTAGTAGTACTTGTCTATGTCAATGTAGTAAAACAATATGTCATCTACCCATGACACATCAGAATCAAATTCAAATATTTTAATAACATAATAATATGGATCACTTGCGAGCAAGTGTCCTCAAAGAATAAGTTTTCTCAGTGCGCTAGAGCGGGATGTTACATACACCCCCTCTTGGTCTAAACTTCGTCTCGAAGTTTCTCAGTATATATGCCGAAATAAGTGTATCACAGTATCATATATCTATCTATCAAACAAAGATGGAAACTGCTGGCGCATATCACATGCGTCCTCCTAGGTTGCTGAGTGCAGACTATAATTGTACCACTGGACCTTGACCTGATCTACCGTTCGATGTCGTAACTGTTGAACACGGTGATCTAAGATGCAGACTGACTCAGCCATGAGTGCTCCCTCGTTCGATTCTTGCAAGGAATTCATGTCAATCACATGTGTAGGATCACTAATATAATGTCTCAAAACAGATACATGAAAAACATCATGCATACGTCTCAAAGAATCAGGCAAGGCTAGTCGATAGGCCACGGGCCCCTTTATCTCCACAATATTGAAAGGTCCCACAAACCTAGGTGAGAGTTTAGCTCCCTTTCCAAACTTGATCGAACTCTTATGCGGTTTAACCTACAAGAAGACTCGATCGCCGACCTCGTAACTACGATCGACTCGGTGCACATCGACATAACTCTTCTATCGATCCTGCACTTCTTTAATCTTTTGTCTTATGGTTTTCATTTTCTATTCCATTTCTTGGATTGCTTCTGGTCCCACCAGGACCCTATCCTCAAGTTGATCCCAACTCAAGGGCATCCGACACGGTTGCCCGTAAAGAAACTCGAAAGGCACCATTTTAATGGTGCTTTGGTAACTGTTGTTGTAAACGAACTCTACTAGAGGAAGAATTATTCCCAATGCTTTTTTTGGTCCATCACATACATGCGCAACATGTCCTCCAAGATATGGTTCGTTCGTTCGGTCTTTCCATCAGTCTAGGGGTGATACGCAGTACTAAAGTTATGTTGGGTTCCCAAGGCCTCTTGGAAACTCATCCAAAATCATCCAGTAAACACCGATCCTTGATCGAATATAATCATCTTAGGCATGCCATGCAGCCTCACAATCTCACTGATGAAAACTCTAGCTATGTCAGGTGCCTGATACGTCGTATGCACCAGAATAAAGTGAGCACTCTTCATCAGAGTGTTTACTACTACAAAAATCGAGTCATGTCTCCTTGCCGTCAGTGGCAATCCAACAATAAAATACATCGAAATAACTTCCCATTTTGATTCCGGAATGGCATGTGGTTGTAGTAATCTTGTTGGGTGTCTATATTCAGCCTTTACCTACTGGCACTCTAGACATCTGGCCACATAGTTGACTATGTCGGCCTTCATTCCCTTCTAGAAGAATAAGGGTTTAAGGTCTACTCTCATCTTTGTGACTCCAGGGTGAGCCATGTAAACTACTCTATGAGCCTCGCTCAGGATCAAAATCCTCAACTCGTCATTTGGCGATACGTAAATCTGATTTTTAAACCTCAATAAACCATCGCTATCAAATGAAAATCCCTCATATCCTGGTACCATCATTGTGTTTTTTTCGATAAAACCCTCGACCTCTTTGTACAAGTCGTCATCACACTGTAAATTTAGAATCTTTTCACGTAGATTCATCTAAAGAGGCAACACCAAAAAGATGTGTGGCCTCCTACGCAAAGCATCCACCACTCAGTTCACTGTTCCCTTTATGTAAGTAATCTCAAAGTCGTACTCACTAAGCAATTTCGACCAACGCCGTTGTCGCACGTTCAGGTCACTTTGCGTAAAAATGTGTTGTAGTCCACAATGATAAGTATTTAGTTCAAATTTTCATCCAACAAGGTAGTGTCTCCAAACCTTCAAGGAATATACAATGGCTAATAACTCCAAATCATGTGTCGCGTAGTTCTCCTCATGCCTTCTTATTTTCCTCGAAATGTAAGCGATTACTCACCCGTCTTGCATCAAGACTCCACCTAAGCCTTCCATGGATGTATCTGTGCATACCAAGAAGTCCATGTCCATGTCAGGGAGCTTTAGTATCGGGGCTGTCATCAACAACTCTTTAAGCCTCTGAAATGCTTCCGCGCATTTCTCGGTCCAAACAAACTTCTTGTTTTTCTTCTGCAATTCCGTGATCGGATTTGCTATCTTCGAAAATCCCTTGACAAATCGTTGATAGTATCCTGCTGAACACATAAAGCTACGCACTTCCATGACATTCTTCGATGCATGCCATTCCATAATATCCTTGACCTTGGTTGGATCTACGGTGATACCTTCGCTGGAGATGACATGCCCTAAATAGTGAATGTTCGATTGATAAAAAGAGCATTTGGACAATTTCCCATACAATTTGTTCTCTCGCAGATACTATAGTACCAAGCGCAAGTGCTCGTCATGCTCCTCCATCGTATGAGAGTAAATCAAAATATCATCAATGAACACTTGGACGAACTTGTCCAAGTACTCGTGGAACACCCCGTTCATCAGACTCATAAATACTCCTGGGGCATTTTCCAGTCCAAATGGTAAAACAATAAACTCGTAATGTCTAAATCTCGTCTTAAAGGCGGTCTTAGGGACATCATCCTCCTTGATCCGTAACTGGTGATACCCAGATTGAAAATCGATCTTGGAGAACACCGTCACACCCTTCATTTGATCAAACAGATCATCAATTCTCAGCAAGGGATACTGATTCTTGATTGTGGCCTTGTTCAGTTGATGGTAATCAATGCAAAGCCTCCATGATCCGTCCTTATTTTGTACGAAAATAACTGGTGCACCCCACGGTGACACACTAGGACGTATCAGTCCCAGTTCCAACAACTCCCTCAGTTGCATTTTTAACTCTTGTAATTCCGAGGTAGACATCCGATAAAGCGTTCTTTCTATCGGTTCAGTCCCCAGTTTTAGGTCTATGGTAAACTCCATTTCTCTCTCCGGCGGTATCCCAGGTAACTCCTCTGAAAATACGTCCACAAACTCTCTCACCACCGGAAGGTGTTCTAGACCTTCTGCTACTCCCTTCTCATTTAACGCAAGGATCGCATAAATCTTTCACCCCTTGCGCATACTCTTCCGTAGTTGTAAGGAGGAGATGAACCTCAGGGAAAATCCCTAGTTCAGCCCTACAATCACACGTCTCTGTCCCTCGTCATCGACCAATCTCAACCATTTCATCTTACAGTTGAGTATCGCCTCATGCGATTCCAACCAATCCATACCAATCACTACATCATAAGATCCTAAGATCATGACGTACAGGTTGGCCCTTGTGACAAACTCTCCCAGGTTAAGGATATAGTCCATAACCTTTCCTCCAACCTTCTGTTTAGCTCTCGAAGCCATCTCTACGAAGCTAAACTCGTCCTGTTCGACTTCCTTTACCTTAATCCTTTTTAGTGCTGCACCATAAATGAAACTCTCGGTAGCACCGATATCTATCAAAATACTAAGTGTCTAGTCAGTGACAGTACTTGTCGTCTCGAGCATAGTCGACTGGTGCTCTGCCTAGTGGTTATTCACCACTGCATGAATCCAATGGGCCTTGCCCATATCTCCCACGATAGTGGGTCTAACTAATCCAGACATTCTGGTCCTCTCCACAGGACAGTCGCGCTGGTAGTGTAGCTCCCCACACGTCCAACACCCCTTCTTTGGCCCAGTAGTCCTGTTACCTGAAGTAGAAGATGACAGTCCACCAGCCTGGAATCCTGGTCTGTTCTACTGAATAGGCCTAAACTGTTGTTGCTGCGAGCGACGTTGCTGTTGATGTTGTGGTCCCCGATAAGGTGTTTGCTACTGAGGCGGCGGTCTTCGAGGTGTGGTGAAAGTGGATCCCCTCTGGAAGCCACGATATCCCAGCTTATGTCTCGCTGGTGTCTAGTGATACTATGTTCCAGATGAAACCTGCCCTGCTGGTCTCACTGGAGTCCTGGTCTGACCCCCACTGATAAGCTCCTCCTCTACTATGAGGGCCTTCTAGACGACATCGTGCAAGGTTTGAGGCATCAAAATCCTAACCTTTGCACGCAGGCTATCGTTAAGGATGAATATGAACCTATTGACCTTAAGTTTATCGGTGTTAAGGTGCAGAGTGTACTGGAGCATCTCCATAAAATGCGCCTCATACTCGGGCACCATACGACCTCCTTGTCATAAGGCATTGAACTCATTGAGCTGATGCTCAATGAATTCCTTTGAAAGGTACCTCTCTCGGAACCGTTCCTCAAACAGTTCCCATGACACGTCTTCAACGACCATGTTTAGCTATGGCAGGAGTTTCTTCCATGATAGAAGAGCGCTCCCCTTCAGTTCAAAGACCACCATGCAGACCTTCATGTTGGAGGTATAATCGCAAAGTGTGAAGCACATCGCCATGTTCTCCAACCATGCCTTGGCGGGTGCCCCGTCCGGGGCACCAAAGAACTCGAGAAATTTGACTTTCTCGAGTTCACGATGAATGCTACCAGTAACAACCGGTGCGTGCAGCGGAACCTCAGCGGGTGTTGGTGCCCTAGCCTCATCTCTGTCTAAATGGATGATCAGGGCCTTCGACATGTGCTGAAAGGATCTCATCATCCCAACTACATCACCAACTGTTATCTACTCTTGCCCGAGAACTTGATCATCTCCCTGGGGGTTAGACCCCTCTGGTGTGGATGCTACTAGAGGCATCACGCCCCCTCCCCTAGCATCCCATCATCTGCCTCCATGACGTCCTCTAACCATGATTACCTGCATGCACACAATCAACTCGATTAGCAATAGTATAATCAAATCATGTCAATGAAAGCCGTAGCGATCCCAAGTCACGGGTTGAACTAGATCTGATACCATATGTAACAATCCTCCTCTTTATGACGATGACCTCTTATAACAAGTGCAAATTTTTTTTTTTGTGTGTGTGCGCATGTGTACAAGGATAATAAATACATTCGAATCAGAGTTTCCATACGATGACAAACATGGCACATGCAACTGCAACAACAACATAATGATCTAAGATGCACATCATTCATCTGCAAGCAATGAACGACCATCAACCGACAATAAATAATACTGATTACCCATCCGTCCTACCCTGCAATGGTTAGGACCTCCAAGACACATAAGCAATGCTCAAGCCTAGGTTCCCATCGATTTTAACCATTTAAGGTCTCAAGGTTGGTGACTGTTCTGAGGAACATGGAGGTGTCTACGTCCTGCCCGACACAAGCAGACCAAGCACACAAAAGTTTATGACACAGTACAACATTAATTACACAAAGGACTACAATCCACAATAGTCTTAAGGCCATTCCATCGCGCAACTTTAGATCATAATTTGTCATCAAGGTACCCTCTAAATTAACATTCAAGGACCTTATTGTGCAAGTCTGATCTCGACTGGTTTAACATTTCACCAAATAATTAATCCTAATTTTAATCAAAATAATGAATAGTTAAAAATTATCATTAAAGCGAAATTTAACATTTAATTTATAATTATAATAATTAACGCAATATTCTAAAATCAATTAACTCATTCATTAAAATAAAAATGAATAGTTATGATTTATCATTTACAACAAAAATTAACATTTAATCTATAATTATAATTAAATAAATAACACAACATTCTAAAATCATTAAACTCATTCAATGTAAAAATTCACATTAACCTTCACTCAAGATCTAAGTTATAATTCGATATACATAAATTATGAACCAATAATTGACTCAACAATGCATTGATCATAATCCACTATTGACGCAATATTCAAAAATCCTTTTAATGCAGCGTATAAATTTAACATTAACATTAACTCAATGATCTAACTTATAAATCAATAGCCAATAATTAATTAGCGCAATGACCCAACAATAATAATCCATAATGGATGCAATATTCTAAAATCTTTTAATGCAGGCATATAAATTAACATTAATATTACACCATAATTGAGCAAGCCTGAATAAATTAAGAGCAATGAATAATTAAAAGAAAACAGTGCAACATTAGAAACTTGTCACCCCACAGTCAGAGGCACGAAGAACTAATTCAAGCTGTCCACCTAACAGACTCAGCACTGTCCAAGGCTGGAAAGGGTGATGGCTCGTAGTCCAAGGAAATTGTGGACTGAGAGGAGGGAAGGTTATGGTTGAGGCAAAAATGGAATCGCTACAAAAGAGGGTAACACTCAAGCTCGAAACTTCACCCACCTCTAGCGATAATCAAGCGATAATAAGATTAATGAAGTTCAATGCTAGGTGCAAACAAGGGGTATACGAGGCCTCCTTAAATTTTTATCGCTCCCATTTCCAAACCACACTCTCTTACTGTAGATTCTATTTATTGCATTTAATAGAAAAAGAAAAATAATAAAAACCTACGTAAATAGTAACAATTTATGCGCTGTTTTACCATCAGTCAATTTCCTGTGGAATAATCATTAAACCGGAGGCAATAAAAAGGGACTGTAAGACTGTAACTAATTTCCCGGTTAGTATTTTTGTGTGGTAAAATAACATTTTGAAACGCTAGGAAGTAAATCTACGCTGCCAGCCATTAAGGAACAATTTTAAACAACAACCGCTGGGCGTTACACCCTCCAATCGGGAGCCACGTGTACACAACAAGGCACTAACATCAGTTTACGATCATTACTCCCACTATAAATTCATTAATACAATAAGAATTTATCTGATTTAATTCACGCCGTAAAAACAAAGTCTGAGTTTACCTAGCTAAACATACGGTTCACTGTGATTTCAACTTAGGAATTTGGTGAATTTAAATAAGAAAAAGGCTCTAGGTTTAATCCAGAAAATCATGACAGCAAGAAAAGAAAAAGGAACAGTCAGGGAAATCAACCTTTCGTGCCCCCCTATCAGTGGTCCATCTAGCCAAAGGATACACATTCTGCTTCTAAGGGAGAATCTTGGTAAACTCAGAAAACCGTGGTAAAAAAAAAATGAGGAAAGAAGCAACGCAGGCAGACAACTGATGCCTGAACAACCCTCAGAGTTAAATTACTTCCGCCCATCCTTGGACGTGACCTACAAGGAATGACCATACAGTGGTTACCTTAACAAGGTTTTGCAGAAAAAGGGTGTAGGCGACAAGGTATACGGTTCTCAGAGGTGAAGGTGGAACCTGACAACCTAGACACGATTTTGGTAGAGAAGAAGGTGATGCAGCCATGCGTAAGAGAAAATTGCAGAGACAAGGATTACCTAGTTAAATTTTCCAGTTAAAGGATGAAGATGCAATAATAGAAGAAAACGCCCCAAAGAGTTCACCGGGAGAAGTCTAAGAAATCGCCGAGAAGGAAACTAAAGCGCAGTCCAGTTATTTAGAGACTATCAAGGAGTGGGCCTCTAGGCTATCTAACTCATCTTACTATGAATTAAAGTCCAGAGTTTTAGCAAAATTACATTACCTAAATTTCGTTACATAAATGCTAAACATAACCTTTCATTACATAAAATTACATGGCATAATTTCTAACATAAAATTTCATTACATAAAATGGCATGGAAAAATTTCTGATCATAAATTGCATTACAGTCACTTCGAACTTTTAATTCATTTTAGACATGTAAAATCAGTCAAATTTCAAACATATGACTTCAGGAATCTATTCGGCAAATAAATTCCATCATAAAAATCACGCATGATAGAGGAATGGATTTCCGATGCAACCAGAACCAAATACAGCCCAAAATAATCACACTAACAGATCTAATCATACATCATATACATTTTATCAATCAACAACAAGGCATACCATTGCCTGTTCGCCTGCTCCGAATGTCATCCGCGTGCTCCGTGCAAATCCTGCTTGCTGACCGTCGAGACTACACCGGTACCTCCCAGCCAATGCTAGGGGTACTCTTCTTCCCCCTTAGCCCCCCGAGCCACAAAGGGGCCACACACTATCCAGATGGTACGTCTAGCTCCCAGCTCGCCTCGCAAGGCGGAACTACCACTCCTATCCAAGATGGAAAATCCCAAGTCCTCACAAGTAAATTAGTCAAGTCACTAATCCAACAGCATAACGTTACGCTAATAGCCGATCCCCTTACTTCCTCCTCCTTCCTCTCTTTTATAGATTTTCAGAACTTCCAAACTTTCCCTAAATCTCGTTTAATTTAATTTTTAATAAAAATCTTCTAATAATTCTCCTTCGTACAAGTGTCATCCATCCCCCACTTTCCTCCAAAAATTAAATTAATAATTGTCTCATTTCCCTTGCCCACCTAGAGTTACTCCTAGGTGTCCCTAGATTCCCTTACAGGTTTTAAATACTTTCCCTAAATGAAGTTGCCAATTTAGTTCAATTTAGAAGGTTCTTAATTGCAGATTCTTTACTAAGTTGACCTCGCTTTTTACCATAAGTTCCCCTCTTTCCCTTATTAATTTACCTCCATTCCCTAGTTTCCTAAATTTTATATTTCCTTCTTTCCCCTTTTTATTAGAGTCGAAATGGCAGTTGCGCAACTTACCCTCTTTTCCTTTTATTATTAATTTAATATCTTTTTACACTTTCACAAGTTAAATAATTAATTTCTTCTTTAACTTTGATATCCATAGGTTTTATTTAAGTTCTTACTCTCTTCATTTTACCCAAAAATTTATGAAGTCCACAAGTATCTTTAGAGAGATACTTTCTTAAGGATAGACAAAATTTTACCCCTAGAGAAGTTTTTTTGACTTGGAACTTAGATTCTGGACTAGGCGACACTTAATTAGGGGAGTTTTTTTTTTAATTTTTTTTTTTTTTAATGAGACAAATGTCGTAGGGCCATCTAGGTTCCTCCCTCTATCATCATCAACATGACGTGCCCTTCAGGATGCACTAGGTGCTCCAAGGGTGCCACTCGCCTCATATGACCCTTTGCGCGACGTGCCCTTCATGATGCATCACATGCTCCAAGGGTGCCACTTACCTCTTGACTGATTGGTAGACATTAATAACCCCTAGAGTCAACACTCCGCCAGGTGAACTTGTGGGAGATTAAGGGCTTCTAAGGAATAAGGCCCCCGCCTTATTGCGTGCCCCTTAGAATCATCGTGAGTGATTGTCGCAGTCTGCCCTTGCGGCATCGTGGGTCCTCTCGAACTAGGTAATTGTTAACCTACAGTTTGAGCCATGGTGGGAGTGCTAGTAGGCTGTGGCAGGGCTACTGTCCACACCTCTCCCTCAACCTCTCTAGTAGTCATGTGTGGCCCCTTTACTCCATATGTGAGTCTGGTTGGCAAGCTATCATCAGCCTGCATCATCAACAAATCATGTCAGAACATGTCCACATCATATCATCTAATCAAACGTACTAATATCACAGTAAATCAATCAAACCCCAATAGCACACTCCCTGAATCGATCCAGAGTCCAAGGGGTTCCATCGATGCCTTTACATCCTCAAGGTCCAAAACCCTGCACACTCAGTAAAATTGAGTCAATAGTACCTGTCTATGTCAATGTAGTAAAACAATATGTCATCTACCCATGATGCATCATAATCAAAGTCAAATGTTTTAATAACATAATAATCCGGATCACTTACAAGCAAGTGTCCTCAAAGAATAAGTTTTCTCAGTGCGCCAGAGTGGGATGTTACAGGGTGTATGATATCCACCAATACAAGATATGATTATCGCATTGGGAATATTTTACTTTGCATAAAGGATCTCAAAAAAATTCACTCAATTGGTAATCTTCGTCTATCAAGAATCCAGACAAGGTTGGAAAAGTATCCTTCATTTTATTCAAAGGTACATCATGGACGAGAGAGTGGGCCATTAACAAACATTACATTGTCATGGATGCATGATTTATTTTCCAAACATGGAGAGTGTATGCCAGATAGAAACACAATGCATATTCCAAATAATTTCTCAAGGAGGGAAATCTACAACTTGTACAAAGGATATGCTGAAGGTGTTGAAGGAAATGGTAATTTTATTACATATGCATATTTTACAAGAATATGGAAGAAACAATTCAACAATGTTTGTATTCCTAAGAAGTCAAGGATGAGAATTTGCAGTATATGTGCTACTCTTAAATCAAGAAGAGATAAATCTAAAGGGGAAGAAAGAGGTATGTGTTCACTATTTTTTTTTTTTTTAATTGAATATTTATCAACTATGAAAACATACAATCAATATTTTCATTTTATGTCATGTGCAAATTCCATAGTCAGAGCACTTCAAGAACATCAGAATCAACAATCAAGTGAAAGGAAAAAGTTGTACAAACATCGGAAGAAGTGCTATGATGCTCCAAAAAAATATTTAGGTATGATAACTGATGGCATGGACCAAACGAAAACACTTCTACCACATTTTGTCCGTACACCAAAAAATTTACAGGGAAATAATTTCATTCAATTTCGCTTGGTTGGTTGTATGGTTTTCAGTGAAAAAATGTGTCCAACGGTTTACTTCACAGCTCCAAATATTCATAATGATGCAAATGTGACCATCACCATAATTCATCATGTGCTCACTCACTGGTCTGGAAATTTTCCTCAGGTTCTCTATCTACAGTTGGACAACACTAGTAGTGAAAATAAAAGTCAAATTGTGTTTGGATATATAAGCATGCTTGTTGAAATGGGAATATTTCAAAAGGTGAAAGTTGGTTTCATTCTTGTTGGACACACTCATGATCATATTGATCAAATGTTCAGTCGTTTTTCAGTAACATTGAAGAGGGAAAATGTTGGAAGCCTACCGTCATTGATTGAATGTATTAAGAAAGCATACTTTCCAGAGCCTGTTTTTCCTCCAAGTGAGGATTTCCAAGGAAGGAATGAGGATGATGAAGAATTCCCCCCAAGTGGGGATTTAAAAAGTAATGATGATGATTATGGAAATGTTGGACAATCTTTCCTGAATGAGGAATTTAAAGGAAGCAATGTTGGTGATTATGATTTTACTCCAAGTGAGGATTTTCAAGGTACCAATGAGGATAATGAAGATTTTCCTTGAAGTGAGGATTTTCAATCCAGTAATGAGGATGATGAAGAATATCCCTCAAGTGGGGATTTTCAAAGTAGTGAATATGATTACACCATTGGTGGACACTCTTTCACGAGTGATAAACTAAAAGGAAACAATATTGATGATGTTGATTTTCCTCCAAGTGAGGATTTTCACGATACTGATGAATATTTTTAGGGCACTAAGAAAGATGATGAAAAGTTTCACTCAAGTGGGGGTTTTGAAAGCAGTGAAGATGATTATGTCAATGGTGGACACAATGTTGATGACGATTTTCTTCCAAATGAGGATTTTCAAGGTACCGATGAGGATGATGGAAAATTTTCTCTAAGTGAGAATCTTAATGCCATTGACAGTCTTATGGGTGATGATGATTTTCCTTCAAGTGAATATTTTCATGGAATATCCAATGACATTGGTGACGATGGTAATCATGTTTTTAGTGATTTTGATATTCCTCTCATGAAAGAGATTATCAATGAAGATGATGGACCTAGGAATGAATATCATGTTCTCAATCACTCAACAAAAAAAAAATCAAGGTGATCAACATTCTCTAGTTTAGTCTCCTAACAATGTTTTTCTTGATATTTCTTCTGGTGATAAGGAAAATCCTTCTAACGAGGATGATGAAATAGTGGAGACATTGAAAAGAAACATTGTGTCTAGAACCAGGACTAGAACTTTTTATATCAATCCAAATCATTCTTGTTATACAAGGTCTAAGAAAGAATTTCTCACTAAATCAATTTCCATAATTGAATTGATTTCAAGTGAATGTTGCCAAAAGAATTGTTCAAAAAACATGGACTACATGTATTCCTTGAATAAAACGAAGACATATTTTTCAATGAATAAGAGCATGCAAAATTCATATTTGATGGGGTGCATGATATCCACCAATACAGGATATGATTATCGCATTGGGAATATTTTACTTTGCAGAAAGGATTTCAAAAAAATTCACTCAGTTGGTAATCTTCGTCTATCAAGAATCCAAACAAGGTTGGAAAAATATCCTTCAGTTTATTCAAAGGTACATCATGGATGAGAGAGTGGGCCATTAACAAACATTACATTGTCATGGATGCATGATTTCTTTTCCAAACATGGAGAGTGTATGCCAGATAGAGACATAATACATTTTCAAGATAATTTCCCAAGGAGGGAAATCTACAACTTGTACAAAGGATATGATGAAGGTGTTGAAGAAAAGGGTAATTTTATTATATATGCATATTTTACAAGAATATGGAAGAAACAATTCTACAATGTTTGTATTCCTAAGAAGTCAAGGATGAGGATTTGGAGTATATGTGCTACTCTTAAATCAAGAAGAGATAAATCTGAAGGGGAAGAAAGAGGTATGTATTTACTATTTTTTTTTTTAAATTAAATAGTTATCAACTATGAAAACATATAATCAATATTTTCATTTTATGTCATGTGTAGATTCCATAGTCAAAGCACTTCAAGAACATTGAAATCAACAATCAAGTGAAAGGAAAAAGTTGTACAAACATTGGAAGAAGTGTTATGATGCTCCAAACAAATATTTAGGTATGATAATTGATGGTATGGACCAAAAGAAAACACTTCTACCACATTTTGTCCGTACACCCAAAAATTTACAGGAAGAGAATTTCATTCAATTTTACTTGGTTGGTTGTATGGTTTTCAGTGGAAAAATGTGTCCAACGGTTTACTTCACAGCTCCAAATATTCATAATGATGCAAATGTGACCATCACCATAATTCATCATGTGCTCACTCACTGGTCTGGAAATCTTCCTGAAGTTCTCTATCTAGAGTTGGACAACACTAGTCCTGAAAATAAAAATCAAATTGTGTTTGGATATCTAAGCATGGTTGTTGAAATGGGAATATTTCAAAAGGTGAAATTTGGTTTCCTTATTGTTGGACACACTCATGATCATATTGATCAAATGCTCAATGGTTTTTTCAGTAACATTGAAGAGGGAAAATGTTGGAAGCCTACCATCATTGATTGAATGTATTAAGAAAGCATACATTCCAGAGCCTGTTTTTCATATATTAGAAGAAATTTTTGACATGCAGAGATTTATTTAGGGATCGCATCGTGAAGAAAAATGTATTGAGTAGCTTAGTGACATTAGCTTCCAACATCAATTTTGTTTCAAAAAAAATTATGGGAAAACACTTATATGGGGAAAGCAATATTCAACTACTATAGAATGGGGGCCTTCATCAGGTTTAGCATTTTTGAAGTTCATTCCAGATCGTCCAATATTTGCATCAACGTTATTATTTTTATAATCAGTTGTTGAAACCAATAATGCACAGAGGTGTAATAGAGATGTATATTATTCTAAATGCCTAGAATAAATACAAAAGTCCATTAAGGATACATATGAGTAATTTGATGTTGTTGATTCTATTTGGCGGGAGTCTTTTTTCATTAGTCAAAGTGACATAATTTCAATATCAACAAATGAAGATACATTGTTGAAGACTCTATTTCATTGGCCACATAATATGCCAAATGAATCTAAAGAAACAAACATTGTTGAAGTTCAACAAGAATCTCAAGGTGTTATTGAGTTTACACAAGCAGAGGAAAGAGAAATGTATATTGGCTCGCAAAGGTCACATGCACAACGTGAAGCCATGGAAGACCTTTACAGGGGTTCAATACAAGATATTAAGGAGGGTATCATGATTGCAGTTTTAGCAATTGAAGATCCACATGGTTATCCATTCTGGATTGCAAATGTTATAAAGACTGAGAAAGAAAATGATGATGTTATTGCAATTGAAGTGCATTGGTATGCAACAAGTACAAACCCATTCAATGGTCTGTACAAGCTAGAGATGGTGGTTGAGAAACATGTCAATAGAAAGAGAAAAAGAAAGGTTCAAAATACAACTCATCATTGCACTGACCTCTTAAAATTAGATGATGTTGACATACTTGTTTATGATTTCAATTTGACAAAGAGAGGAACTCTTCGCTCCAAGACAACATAGATTATCAAGAGGTTGTTGCCACAAGAAATAAATGCAAGATGGGAGTTTGTTGAACCTAGTCATAGATCTAAAAGGCAGTTGACATCTAAAATGTTGGGCATGCATGTAGACTCATATGGTGCATTCATCAATAATAGAGAAGATTATGGATCATCTACATCTTCATCCAATCATTCATCTGGAGACAATGTAGACTTTGATGGTATTTCAAAAACCATGAGTCAATTTGAATAAGTGTATGAAACATTTTATGTATTTTTGATCCATATGATGTTTGTATGATAACTAGAAATGAGCATTGAACTTACATATGATCTTACATGAATTTATGAATCCTTTTTTTTATGTTTATGGATTATATGTTTTGATTATGGATAATATAATAAAATTTCTTAGCTCTTATGTTTTGAATATGGACAATATAACAATATTTTTGAGAAATAATTTATGTTTCATTCAATGTAACTTGTATTTTTTTTTTTTTATTAAAAGTAAAAGAATTATTAAAAATTGACATTGAATTTTTAAAGTATATTGTGATATTTTCATGGCATTATGTATTGCCTTGTGCTTTGAGTGATAATAAGATTTAAAAAGTAAGCATTTAAGGGTTGATTTTATGATTTTGTTTACGGTAATGATGAGTTCTTTTACTACTTTATAAAAATGTGTCATTTTCATACCCCAATTTTAGAATGGATGCTACTGGTAGAAGTACTTTTCAATTTGATGGTTGATTTTAAGGTTTTGATTTTAATGGCACCAATTGCTAAAATTACGATTTCAAATTATCTAAAATTTTAACGTTTCAAAAAAAAAAAAAAACTCAA
>ML794636.1:244980-270461 GCA_009831015.1 Picea engelmannii
ATTTTTTTTTTTTTTTTTTGTTCCAGGTGTTGGTTTTAAGGTTTTTCTGAGCTATTGTCTAAGTTTTGAAGGCCATGTTTGAAAAATGTTGTAATTTTGACCCCGTTTAAAAAAAATGGTGCGACCAGTATCACCACTTTTTGATTTGGGGGTTGATTTTGATGTTTTTTATGAAAACATATGGGTTTTTTGGGCCAAAGTTCTTGTTTTGAGGTCACAGTTCTCATTAAGTCAGTAACTTTGTTACTTTCCACCATATTCTGTTTTCATTTTTTGTAGATAATTTCAAAGTCATAATCTGACATTTTTGCAACCCATTTTTTTTCTCTTCTGATGATAATCATTGTTCCAAGTAGTAGTTCAAACTATCATGATATGTTTTTACATTGAAGCGTATTTCTATTAGGTAAGGGAACCATTTCTTAATTGCATGTAATATGGCCAACATTTCCTTTTCATAAATGGGTTTGAGCAAGTTCTTTCTTTTAATATGGATACTTTCAAAGGTAAGGGGCCTTCCTCCTTGCATTAAAACTACACCAATGCCATGTCACGAGGCATAACATTCCACAATAACTGTTTTTGTGAAGTTAGGAATGGTCAGGACATGAGTCATACACATATCCCCCTTAAGATTTTCAAAATCCTTGGTTTCTTCTTGAGCCTAAGAAAATGCCTCTTTTTTTAATAATGTTGTTAGAGGTGCTTCTATTTGACCATAAATTATTGACAAACTTGTAGTAATATCTCATCAATCCTAAAAATCCTCTAAGATTCTTCAAGTTTTTCGGCTTGGCCAATCCATCATAGATTTAAGTTTGTTAGGGTCCACTTAAAACCCTCATGAGATACAATATAAACCAAATATTCCACTTCTTGAACCCCAAAGGAATCCAACTTAAAAACCCCAAAGGAACCCCTCATGAGATTTAATTTTGTTAGGGTCCACTTTAAACCCTCATGAGATACAATATGACCCAAATATTCTACTTCTTGAACCCCAAAGGAACACTCAGAAGATTTTGCATATAGTTGTTTCTCTTCCAATAGTTTTAACACCATGCCAACATATTATACATGTTCTTCCCAAGATTTTTTATAGATTAGTATATCATCAAAAAATACTAACACAAATTTTCCGAGTAAGGGTTTGAAAATAGAATTCATCAAGATTTGAAATGTTGAAGGTGCATTAGTAAGGCCAAATGGAATCACCTAAAACTCATAATGACCTTTGTGTTAGGGACCTAACCTCCCTAACCCCTTATGTAGGTAGAATAATATATTTTCCATGTAATAAAGGTCGACATTAGTTTTTAAGGCCTATTTAATAAATGTGAACAAGTCAATGTAAGAAGACCTAATAGAAGCTTTCACTCCTAGAAAGATATTTCTCCAGAAGGTTCTTTAGAAGATACAATTAATATAAATAATAATAGGAGGTATGAGAAGTTTTTGTCTTGAGAATTATTGTAATAGAGTGTTTTTCTGTTGGAGGTTTCCCCCTCGAAGAGGCAAGTTAACATTGTTTCCTATTAATAAAGGTACTATTTTGGTGTTGTGGTTCATATATTGTGTTGTTCCGATGTTATTCTCTACAGTATTTCTATTTTCTACTATTATAATAGATATGGTACCTTACAAGTGGTATCAGAGGACTATCCTTGGCAGGAATTGCGGGTTAAATTTTTTCAGGGTAGAGATGTATTCCATCTTCTTAAAACTATAGAGATCTGTTGTTTAACACATAAATACATGGTTAGGGAAGAATACACGTAGGAAATACAAGAGGTACTTAAGCGAACATTGTTCACCACCCTTGTAACCTTTGTTGGTACCCCTTTGAGTGGTAGTGCATCAAACAACACCTATATATGGACCGACCTAGGTATCCTGAAACCCTCCATAGATCAACTTATCGGTCACCTGACTACTATAGTTCCACCGAGAATAGCACTCGAGAAGATACTCTCCAGTACCTGGGTAATTGGGTAGTACGACTAAGGGTATGGTCTAGCCTCCTTAGTTGGTTCCCTGAGATATTGGGCCGAGTTTTATCACCAAAAAATTTCTCAAACAAATATAGACAATGGATGAAAAACCCAACACAACATACTACCAATAATTTTGGAAGGATCACATTCAAATTGGAAAGATACCCACAAAACTACGCAAAAAAGATCTTGAATTTTCATGCACATTTAGCAAAATCAACGTGCGCACATCCGCGCAGGCTAACATGATGTACGACACACACAGTGTGTGACTGACAGTCAGAAAACCTGCGCGGATTTGGAAATGATGCTTTGATGATTTTGGTCGGGCCTCAACCACTTTTGGGATGAAGTAGATCTCGACCATACCCCAAAATCTCCCTAAAATTTCACCTTGGGATCACTGAAAGGGATGGGAGGTACCTCCAAATGCTTCCCATTCACACTTGTAACTAGTTGAAAAATATCTTGTCGTCCTCCTATAAATAGAGGATCATTGAATGCAAAAAAGAAGAAGAATCCATAGCATTTTTATGTTGTTCATAATTCTCTTGGAGAAATCCATATTTCCCTTGAGCCATTAGTTTTGAGCTAGTTTAGCATTGAGCAAGCTTTACACCTCTTGTGAAGCTAAGCTTTGGGTATTTTTCATCATCAGAGAGTGATAGCTCTATCTTTTTAGGGATCAAAGGATTCTCCCTTAGAAGGAATAGGGGATTCATTGTCCCATATTTCTCCTCTTGGTGCACTCAATTCAAGGATTCAATTTTATTGGGTAACCATTTCATGTGTTCAATTTCATGCATCATTTGTTTATGTTAGTTTAGTTTGTTTCTTATTCTTAGTCACTATTTGCTTTCTTTATATCTTGTTTTCTAACTTGCAGGTGCACTAACCTGCTAACCATCTTTCTGTTATGCCTTGTTAGAATACCAGGGTAATTAAGGGACTCTCTTTTTCTCACCCTTGTGATCAAAAGCCCCAAATAGTTTGGCAACTATCTTTCTTCTTCTTCTTCTTTTTCCAGTATCTTAGATTTATATTTCTTTCACTTTGTAAAGAAGCAACAATTATGCTTTAGAGTTGTTTTTTGCATCAGTAATTAGCTAACCTAGGCACTTTTTGAGACCATTTCCTGTTTCTGAAGTTTCCCTCCCCTTTATTTTTTCCCAACTTCTTTTTTTCATTTCTTTTACCTCGTTTATACTTACCCGAATTCCCCTTTTCTTTTCTCCCCTCTACTTTTCCCTTTTTGATTACTATACTTAGTCAGGTTTTTCAAAGCGGCGGGTTTGCGGGTTGGCGGACTCGCAAATTTTCATCTCCATCTATACTCGCATATCATGAGGCCGACCAACCACCATATTATTCTATCCTTAACCATTTCTACAGTCGTGGGTTCAAGCTTTCATATCCCATGTTCCGCGATATCCATTTTGCACCCAAAAGATCTGCGATCTAAGTTTTTACTATCGGACTTAGTGAGATCCTAGGTATCTCATCTTTCCTATATTGATTTCGACTGACCGCATCACAACTCTTAGCCCATTTTCGACCTTTTGTAACCATGGGTTCATGGATTGGCGGGTTCATAAAAATTCCCAAATACTAATCACTCTCATCCGTCCCCACCATCCTCGTGCTTTTCTCAATACACATTTAAGAATGGTTTAATGCTACTAACTCATCATGTAGGTTCTGTAAATATCATCATTAATAAGTGAAGGGATCGAGGAGATTTCTCATTAAAATTGCATTAAAGCATGATTTGACGAAGATTACATTATTGTTATCTCTCTCAAGCACTCATTTCAAATATTATTTGGATTAAAAGAACAATCTCGTCAACTTATGGCCACAACAACTCGAAAACAATTTTGTGGTGATACTTTGAATATATTTGGGCATGAAGCCAGAAATTTCAGTGGTCTAGAGAGTATTCTTACTATTCATCCCCTTCTACTCAGAAGGAAGTGATATGGATGTCCGTAATTGCTTGTGCAGGGTGTGTGCCTGAGGTTTTCGAGTGCAAGGAATTGGTTTCATGGTGTGTTGATAAATATATACCAAGTTAGTGGATTATTCAACTTTAAGACCATTCTCCCATCTCTCGTTCGCCTCAAGTGTTCCGTAAAATGTTGAAGCTCCCTGAGCCAACACTTACATTCAAAGGAGAGGATTGAAGGGATTTCCTGAAAAAGCATGACAATGACCTGGACTTATTTCCTGAGTTCTTGGAGAATCCCACGGTTGTCCCTGAAGACATTACCAGGTTGCAAGTCAACTCATTCAAAATCCCCTTTTGGGAAATTGCTTGGTTGTTCACCAAGGTGGCAGGCCAAGAAAGTACCGTCAACATTTCCCGTATGATTATTTATATCTTATATTTTAATTTCAAAGAGAAAGACATTTTCAATTGGGGAAAACTGATTTCCATTGAAATCTCTTCCCGATTATCACAATACAAAAAAAATAAGAAATTCTTTATGGCTTCTTACTTGGTGTTTGTGATAGCATATTGCTGTCAATTTCCTAAATTGTCTATTTGTAAGAGGGTGAACTGTGAGATTGACCCAGTTACCTTCTGGTACTAAGCGTTGTGGAGACACAAATATTCTTTTCATTTCTATGAAGTTTTCAATGATTTTGTCTCAGTTTTTAAAGGATTTTTATTTGGAAGGGATACCCCCAGAATGTCCGACCAGGCAAGTAAATTCCTGGATAAAAAGGGGACGTTGGAGAAAATGGAAAATCATAATGTTATCAAGATTTTCAATTCTAAGGAAAATCTCACCTTTCTTCCATGCCATGTGTCTGATAAAATGTTTATTACGGAAGTCTCAAGGAAGTATACTTTATGGCTGCACTTTTTTGATGCGAAATGAAAAAAGCAATCCATACCACTGCCTTAGAAAATTTGGGATTTTATATTCAGGAATATAAACAAAATCGATGAATTTGCAAACCACTTCCATAATCTGAATCTAAAATATGATGAAAAGATAAAAGGGTTTGACCCTAAAAGAATTTTTGTGGAACATATGCTAGTTGTGGGATTCAACAATTCATTTATCCATAATGTTTTGAGTGAAGAAGAATATAATAACTTAAGTTCTCCTACTCACAATGTTGGTTACTTGGAAACGATACTCAGTACCAATGATTTTTACAAACAGAAAGGAAAGTGTCCCAACGAGAAGAGTGCCTAGTCCCCAACTGTTACTCCTAAGACTACAACATCTCAGAGAAATGCTCCAATGACCCACCCACCTAGAAAAGTGACCAACAGTATCTCAGATGGCGGAGGAGAAAAAAATCCCCGTACAGGAAAAATTGAGATATCTCACAAGATTCCTTTGAGAAATAAGAGGAAAAATGTCATGCAAAGGAAGAAGACTAGTGCATAGAGAGTGACATCAATAGCTTCTCCTTGAATATATGGAGCTTGAGGCAGGCATCGAGAAAATGTTTCCCTCATTGGATCATTCAAGGAACATGGCTCACCAGAATCCATCATTGGAAATCATTGAGAATGAGACCTTCAACGAAGAAGAGTCATTTTATTTTCAGAGTGTTCTATTTGATAGGGAATCTAAGAAATTAATTATTGAGAAAAGTGATTTGAAGAATAAGAAAGGAAAATCTCATTCAGAGGTTGACCCAAGAGATATGCGGCCTTCCCAGATTTCTAGAATTCATAGAGAAACATGCAATGCACTAGATGACTGCATTGGAGGTATTGAAGTGGAAAGAACGAAGTTAAAAGAAAGGATCAAGGAACCGGAAGACACTTTAATTCCTCTTCCACTTCTTGCTAGTCCTTTGAAAATCGTTGGACCCACCACGCCCACTTTTAAATTAAAAGGATCCTCAATCTTACTTACATCAGCCAAGATCTATGTGGAGAGAAATATTAAGAAAATAATGTCACTCATCACAGAGGCTTGGGAAATTTTGAAAAACGTGGTTTCTTTTGGCTTGAGGGTGCATTCCTTCCATGAATATTTGCAATCCAACTTGAAGAATGAACACATTTTTTACCTTGATGTTGTACTACACTTTGGAAAAAAAGTTTCCAACATGACATAGCTAAGGAGAAGAGAGGAGGATCTTCACTCTCCAAGTCAGATAAAACAGTTGAACACATGCTGGAAAGAAAAGATAAAAAACTTGAATGATATTGTTCAAGCATGCAGTCAAGCTATTTCAAGGAGGGAAGAACTATTCAAAAATCTCACGGAGGTAGACCTAGCCGGAAGCACTAACGAATTCCAAGACCCCAAATTAATCCTCAACTCGTTGTTTGTAACACCCTGTTTCCCCTAGTTTGTAAAAATAACTATACTGGCCAAGAACTGTGGAAAACCAAAAAATGTGAATGTGTGATGTGAATGGACCTTGTGAAAAAGGTCGATGAATGTGAATAATATTATGAATATATATTGCAGGACTGCTGGGAGGGGATATGCTGCAAAAGAGACCATGATGGTTGAAGAAAGGTGGTGGAAGGCACCTGGAAAGGTGGCGTTAACTTCCACCGAAACCAATACCGTATTTTCACTTCACTAGCTCAGAGAACCAAGAGTGGCTCGTTGGCCTCGAATTAAATGACTCACTATGATTAGTAGGTAAATGGCTCGTCACGAGTAATGAAGGATGGGGGGGTGAACCGCCCATCCGTAGAGCTATCAGGACTGACCAGTGCAAGGGAAATCATGCCACACACAACCTCACAAGAGGAAAAAAAGGTGTGAGGGAGAAGCGAGAAGGGGGCAGAGGCGAGGGAAAGAAGAGAACTATGGAAAATACAAAGTGAGTGATAGCAGAGAAGGGGGAGAGTAACCCTCATTCTCGGTCACTGGCAAACAGAGACGCAGTCTCGCAGCATCGTGGTCTCAGCTCAGGGGTGGCTAGTGGTAAATCCTATCAGAATCACTGAGCCTACGGTTGGGTGGAAATGAGCACCCCTCTTAGCAGTTGCACTCACTTCTGGTGTTATTTCTGATAAGTATTTTACATCTTGCACCTTGAAATTCATATGCTGACATATATGCTCATAGTTTGTGCAGTTTTATGAATGGTCTGAGTATAAGACTTCCCATGTAGTGTTTTGATTCAGAAATGGTGGTTGCATGCTTATAATGGAAGGGCCACATATGGCTTATGTTTATAAATAGATTTATATGTATATACGCACATTGAATCAATTTAGAATTCAAGCCGTTTCTCAGGAAATCTATACCCTTATCCATCTCAGGTGATACCCTGGATAAATCTCCCCCTAGAGACACCCTTTTTGAAAAGCTCAGAAGAGGTAGCACTTTGTGTGCAAAGACTCTGCAGAGGCGCAGAAGTCGCAGAATCCCTTGATGATTCGAAGAATAAGTATCGATCAATGAATGAGATCCTGTCGGAAGATCTGCGGTCATTCACGTCCGTTAGATCAAAGGAATAAACGAGGGCATTAAATGCCTTAACCCTTTTTTCCTTTGTCTTCACAAGTAGCGAAGAAATCGGGACCGTAGATCCCCAATGTCCGTGAAAGAATCTAGACTGTGGATTTGTGTCCAGGCAGGTTAGGAACGACACAATGGAGAGACAGGTCTGAGCCAGCAGATCTTGGCCTAAACAGCCGACAGACATTGGATCTGTCGAGAGTTGCATGAGGTTTAAACCTCACGCGAAGAATAGCAGAAGCAAAAGTCCCGAGAAGGAGCTCGTATCGGGATTTTGACATTCAGGAGTTCAGGAGTTCAGAGGACGAGAGTCCGGGCAATTGACATCAAAATTCTTGAAATAGTGAAAGAAACTAAGTCATTCGTTGGAGGGAGGACACATGTCACGAAATCACCGATATCAGGGATTCGAACATCGAGAGTCATAGAGGGAAGTCTTTCGACTTCGTGGGTGGTGAAGGCACGAGAGAATCGCAGCTGTCCATCTGAGGAGGACAGGCAACACCTTGTCGTGTACACAGACATTGTAGGAATCATAGAGGTCAAGGAAATATTTCACGGTCTCAGAGAAGAGAAGCACAGGAGGGATAGTGTCATTTTGTGCACAGAGCCTTAGCTGCAAAGGTCACAAAGGAGAAGCAAAGGCTGAGACCTTTGATACTTAAGAAATCTTCCAAGGAGAAGGAAGAGAAGCACATGTTCAAGGAGGAGCTACAACTACCCTTAGATTAGCTGGAGCAAAATAGATCTGGGTCGTTGAAAAAGTATGTCCATATGTGCACAGAAGAGAGCAGAAACGAATGACAGAGAGACTTCATGGAGAAGTGGTGAACAACTGATAGTCGTTGGATCTTGCAGAGTTGCAAGGTGGTTAGGGTTGGTGCAGTATCGAAGAGGTATGAGTTCAACATCTCACATCTTCGGGTTTCACAAGAAGAGAGCGCAAGAGTTGGGTGCTCCAACTCACGAAGTCGCGAAGTGCAAAGTGGTGAGGAGAAAAATCTGAACCATTGGATCCAGGAATAGGAGAATTGTTGCATCAGAACACCATGGAGATATTGTATATCGGGAGTTCGGGGGTTTAGAGGTTGGAAGGGGTCACTTTCGACTGTAGAAGTCATGAAGTGTCGAGAGCCGAGCCTCGTGAGAACATGTGGCACATCCATCAGGTGGGGCCCGCGTGATTGACAGGTGGACACACGTCGCCCAGAAAGGAGTCAACCATTGCTGACTTTCGCATCTCGGGATTTCAGAGAAGAGGAGCACGAAGGATCAACGCTCCAACTCGCGAGGTTGTGAGTTGCAAAAAGTGAGAAGAGGAAGTCAACCATTTCTGACTTTCGCGTCTCATGATTTCGGAGAAGAAGAGCATGAGAGCTTGACGCTTCAACCTGTGAGGTTGTGAGTAGCGAAAAGTGTCAAAGGGAAGTCATGCATCACATTTCCCTGAATCGCAAAAATTTGATGAGCACTTGGCTAGCTTAAGCACGTAGACATGGGACAGGGTCATGTGGACAAGACCCCAAAGGGGAAACCTGCCACTCGCTAGCCCTGTCGGGGTTCGACACTTCGCCGTGTCGGGGTTTGCAGAGTCGAAAGACTCGACGCTCTGGTAGTGATGAGTCGTGAAGAGAGAAAGAGCGCCATACTTGTTTGGCCTGTGGTCGCGACCCACGATCACATAGAGGTGGACAAGGAAGGAACTAGCCTATGCTAAGACCCCCGCAGGTATTTTGAGGATTCTGATCCTCAAGAATTCAAAGAAAATTTTTGTTTTCCCTAGTGGGTTTGTGACAAATTGGTATCAGAGCATGGTCACAACACTTGGCCTGCATGGGCTCATGAATGAGTTGCGCAGAAGCTCCATTCGGAACACTCCTAAAAAGAGTAACCCCCCCCCCTGTCTTAACCTTCCTAACCAGAAGACAAAGTTAAGAATGAAAAACCCTTATTGTGTGTGTGTACATGTGAAAATATGAATTGTGTACTGGTTATAAATAAATATAAATATTGACTAACAACCAACTTTTTTCGTTTTGCGCACAAACAGAAGATCAACCGTGGGAAATTATCAATGCATAGTATGGTGACTCACCAAGAAGTGGGAGAAGGCTCCCACAATAGAGACGAAGAGTCTAACGAAAGGAGGGCAATAGGGACCCCTCCAGATCTAGCTGAGACTATGAGGAGCCTCATGGTCGAATTACAAAGTTGTAAGGATAACAATGAAAGGATGATGAAAGAATAAGAAAAGCAAACAGAAACTAACGCAATTTTACTGCAGAGTTTATTCGATCTACAAAGACAAATGCAGCATGAACCTAAAACTCAGAAACATGGTCATATCAGTGGCCACACTGAGAGGAGAACCTCGAAAAAGGTACACCCTAGAGGTAAAGGACAAGTGCCGAGTGATTCTTTTGAAAAGGAAGCTGGCAATTCAGAAGGCTCTTCTAGTAGCAGAACCAGTTCCTATTCCCGAAAGAAACAGAAGAAGCAAAATCCTTCCAAAGGTTGAAAATTTGAAGAATTCAGAAATGCCAAACCACCCTCCTTCGACGGTGAAATAAAGAAGGGAGAGGAAACAAAGGCCTGGCTGCTTGGACTAAAGAAGTATTTCAGAGTCCATGTCTTCTCAGAAAATATGAAGGCCCGAGTGGCCACCTTCAACTTGAACAGAAAGGCTTCCATTTGGTGGGAAGACCTTAAGAATGTGAAAGGGGTTTGCAAAGAGGACCTGTCTTGGGAACGGTTTGAGAAATACTTCTGGAAGAAGTATCCGTCGGAAAAATATTTTGATGAAAAGACTAAAGAGTTTTATGAACTCAAACTTGGACAACTCACTATAGAAGAATATGTCAACAAATTCCTCGATTTGTTGAAGTACGTACCCTATATAAAAGTAGAAAAGGCAAAGGTTCAACGCTTCATCAGTGGACTACCTAAGGACTATTGGAACAAAATTGAATTTGATGAGCCAAAGACTCTATAAGGCACTATTCGAAAGGTGACCTATTATCATGAACAGTTTGGGCATCGAGCAGAACCTCGTGAAGGATGGAAACAGAAGAATAGTTCAAGATTTCAAAAAAAGGGAATTAAATCCCGAAGATTTAAGAACTACAAGAAGAACCCAAGAATGAACTTTCTAGCTCGGAGTATGCACCAGCAAAATTTTCCCTCCTTAAGCGGAAACAAAATTTCTGGACCCATATCAGTGAAGATTTATAACCCAAAGAGAGAACCTTTGAAATGTCGGGGTTGCAGATAAGAACATCTATTGAGAGACTGTCCACACCGACAACAGAATAGTCGAAGGATTTATAACACCCAAGAAGCTACTATCGTCAATGATGTGGCCAGGAGTGTGCGAAAAATTTAAGTAGCCTTGAATAATAACCAAGCTGACCACCAAGCTTCAATAGTGGAAATAGAAGGTATGATTTCCAACCATCTAGTGTCTGTTCTAATTGACCGTGGTTCAAATTTGAGTTATATAGCCCCGAAAGCTGTTGACAACTGTAAACTATAGCCACAAAAACATACCAAGACATGGTTGGTACAATTATCCACTGGCACCAAAAGCAGGATAGCAGAGGTCATACCATCCAACAAATTAATGTTGGGTGAATTCCCCACCCAAACAACCCTTAACTTATTACCCCTAGGATCGTATGATCTGCTGATTGGTATGGACTGGATAGCTGCCCATAAAGCCAGATTGGATTGTTACCATAAAACCTTAGAATGTGTAAGTAAAGAAGGGAAAAAGATAACCCTTCAAGGGATCTGAAAACCTATCTTAGTGAGACAAATATCAGCTCTGCAAATGAGAAAGTATTGCCGAAAGGGATGTCCCCTGTATGAAATACAGGTGTTGAAAACAATCGAAGGTGACAAACCAAGCCCTGATGATCACCCTATCCTGAGAGAATATAGATATGTGTTTCTGGAAAAGGTACTGGGTCTACCTCCGAGAAGGGACATAGACTTCTTGATAGAACTTGCACCAGGAGTGGTGCCAGTGTCTAGCACACCCTACCAGATGAGCACACCCGAGTTAGTTGAACTCAAGTTGCAATTAAAAGAAATGATGGATAAGGGCTATATTCGGCCCAACGTGTCTCCATGGGGAGCATTAGTCATGTTTGTGAAAAATAAGGACGGTACCCTTAGACTGTGTATAGATTATAGGCAACTCAATAAGGTAACCATAAAGTACAAGTACCCCTTGCCCATGATCGTTGACCTGTTCGATCAATTGGGGGGTATGTCTATTTTCTCAAATATTGATTTGAGGTCGGGATATCATCAAGTCCGAATCAAGGGTGAAGACATCCATAAAACTGGCTTCCCGATGAGGTATGGTCACTATGATTTCGTGGTAGTGCCATTTGGGTTGACCAATGCTCCTGCCACTTTTATGTTCTTGATGAACAATGTCCTCAGCAAGTTCCTAGACAAATTTGTGCTTGTTTTTATTGACGATATATTAATTTACTCCAAGAACAGACAAGAGCATGAAGAGCATCTTAGAATTGCGCTGCAAGTGCTAAGAGAACATTGACTCTATGCCAAATTCAACAAATGTGAATTCTTCTAGAAAGAAATACATTACTTAGGCCATGTTCTCTCCGAAGAAGGAGTAGCGTTAGACCCTAATAAAATCAGGTTTATCATGGAATGGCCTACCCCAAAGGAAGTTTTGGATATTAGATCCTTTATGGGATTAGCAGGATGCCATAGGAGATTTATAAATTGATTCTCCAAGATTGGTTTTCCAATCACTACCCTCCAGAAGAAGGGGAAAATATTCCTGTGGACATAGAAATGTGAAGAAATATTTCAAACCCTGAAACATCTACTGACCGATGCACCCGTGCTAAAAATCGCTGACCCAGAAGATGACTTCCTCGTGTGCATAGATGCTTGTAAGGAAGGGCTCAGAGGAGTCCTTATGCAGAAAGGAAGTGTGATCTACTATGAATCCCAAAAATTGAATGTGCATGAAGACAACTATGTGACCCATGATCTAGAACTGGCTGCCATAGTGCTTGCCTTGAAAATGTGGAGGCAATACCTCCTAGGAAGAAAATTTGTACTTGTGACAGATCACTGTGGATTGTGATACTTGTTTGATCAGCCAAAGCTCAATGCTAGACAAGCTAGGTGGATGGCCCTCCTTAGAGAGTTTGATTTTAAAATCAAACACATTAAAGGGAAGGAAAATAGGGTGGCTGATGCCCTCAGCAGAAGTTTGAAAACAATTCACCTGGCAACAGTGAGCACCTGTGAGACAGATGTCAAGGAAAGAATCAGAAATGCATAAGAAATAGATCCCTTCATCTAGATCGTGACCATGTACATACAACAAGAACTTGTCGGAGTAAAATATGAAGGCTACCAGATGACCGAAGGAGGTTTTCTCACTTACAGAAGAAAATTTTATATTCTAGATTGCGATGACTTGAAGAGGTTCATACTGGATGAACTACATAAAATACCCTACTCTGGTCATCCAGAATACCAGAAGATGATCACGGCCACTAGGAGACAATTCTATTGGCTTGGAATGAAGAAATACATAGCCGAGTACTTAACCAAATGCATAGAGTTCCAACAGGTTAAAGCAGAACATCGAAACCTAGCAGGATTATTGCAACCTTTACCAATACCAGAATGGAAATGAGAAACCATCTCCATGGATTTCATCACTGGATTACCAACCTCAAACAAACAGAATGATGCCATTATGGTGTTGGTGGATAAATTGAGAAATTCTTCTCACTTCATCCCCATCAAGTCGACCTGCAAGGCAATAGACATCGCCCAGGTATTCATGAAGGAGATGTTCAGACTGCATGGTATGCCGAAAGAGATCGTGTCTGACAGAGACAAAAAATTTACTTCTAACTTTTGGAAATCACTAATGGATGGCTTAGAGACTAGATTGCTATTTAGCACCACCTATCACCCTCAAATCGATGGAAAAATAGAACGAGTGAACCAAATACTTGAATACATGCTAAGAATGCTTGTAATACATCAACCCAGAAAGTGGGAAGACTGCCTGCCACTGGTAAAATTCACCTACAACAATGATTACCAAGCATCCTTGAAGATGAATCCCTTCGAAGCCCTCTGTGGTAGACCGTGTAACACTCCATTCATCCAGAGTAATCCCGTAAACAAGATTTCTTTTGGACCTGACATGTTGAAAGAAATGGAACAATAGGTGACTCGGATAAAACAAAACCTGAAGGTCACCCAAAACCGACAGAAAAGTTATGCCGACCAAAAGAGAACTCCAAGAGAGTTCAAAACGGGAGACCATGTATATCTCAGAGTTAGACCCCGAAAGAGTTCTCTGAAAATGGGATCTTGTGCCAAGTTGGCACCTCGTTATTGTGCACCCTTTGAGGTTCTAGATAGAGTGGGACCTGTAGCCTATAGGCTAACACTTACTCCCACAGTCAAAGCACATAATGTTTTCCATGTCTCATTATTGAAGAAATATGTAGATGATGCTAACCATATAATTGATTGGTCTGTGATTTAGGTGGAATCGGAGGGAGAATTTCTACCAAAACCCCAATGCATATTGGACAGAATGGAAACCCCGCTCCAGAATCGAACCATTCCACAGGTCAAGGTGCAGTGGAGACATTTTGGCCCAGATGAGGCTACATGGGAAATGGAGGATGCCATGAGACATGCATATCCGATTTTGTTTACTTGTGTACATGCATGTCATGTTGATAGATAAGAACATCGAGGATGATGTTCCTTTAAGGGGGAGGGAATTGTAACACCCTCTTTCCCCCAGTTTGTAAAAAAAACTATACTGGCCAAGAACTGTGGCAAACCCAAAAATGTGAATGGACTTGGTGAAAAAGGTCGATGAATGTGAATAATATTATGAATATATATTGCATGACTGCTAAGAGGGGATATGCTGAAAAAGAGACCATAATGGCTGAAGAAAGGTGGTGGAAGGCACCTGGAAAGGTGGCATTAAATTCCACCGAAACCAATACCATATTTGTACTTCATTGGCCCGGAGAACCAAGAGCGGCTCACTGGCCCCGAATTAAATGACTCACTAGGATTGGTAGGTAAATGGCTCCTAATGAGTAATGAAGGATGGGAGGGGTGAACCGCCAATCCATAGAGCCGCAGGACTAACCAGTGAGAGGGAAATCACGCCACACACAACCTCGCAAGAGGAAAAAAAGGTGCGAGGGAGAAGCGAGAAGGGGGAAGACGCGAGGGAAAGAAGAGAACTTTGGAAAATACAGAGTGAGTGATAGCAGAGAAGGGGGAGAGTAACCCTCATTCTAGGTCACTGGAAAATAGAGACACAGTCTCGCAGCATCGTTGTCTCAGGTCGGGGGTGGCTAGTGGTAAATCCTATCAGAATTGTTGAGCCTATGGTTGGGTGGAAACGAACACCCCTCTCAGCAGTTGCACTCACTTTTGGTGTTATTTCTGATAAGTGTTTTACATCTTGCACCTTGAAATTCATATGCTGACATATATGCTCATAGTCTGTGCAGTTTTATGAGTGGTTTGAGTATAAGACTGCCTGTGTAGTGTTTTGATTCAGAAATGGTGGTTGCATGCTTATAATGGAAGGGCCACGTATGGCTTATGTTTATAAATAGATTTATATGTATATACGTACATTGAATCAATTTAGAATAAAGGTCGTTTCTCGGGAAATCTATACCCTTTTCCATCTCAGGTGATACCCTGGATAAATATCCCCATAGAGACACCCTTTTTGAAAAGCTAAGAAGAGGTAGCACTTTGTGTGCAAAGACTCTACAGAGGCGTAGAAGTCACAGAATCCCTTGAGGATTCGAAGAATAAGTATTGATCAATGGATGATATCCTATCAAAAGATCTGCGGTCATTCACATTCTTTAGATTGAAGGAATAAATGAAGGCATTAAATGCCTTAACCCTTTTTTCCTTTATCTTCATGAGTAGTGAAGAAATCAGGACCGTAGATCCCCAAGGTCCGTGAAAGAATCTGGACCTTGGATTCATGTATAGGTAGATTAGGAATGACGCAATGGAGAGATAGGTTTGATCCGTCAGATCTTGGTCTAAACAACTGATAGACATTGGATCTGTCGAGAGTTGCACGAGGTTTAAACCTCACGCAAAGAACAACGAAAGAGAAAGTCCTGAGAAGGAGCTTGTATCAGGATTTCATCATTTGGGAGTTTGGGATCCCGGAGGACAAGAGTCCGAGAACTTGACATCAGAAGTCCCAAAATAGCGAAAGAACTTGAGCCATTCGTTGGAGGGAGGACACATGTTGTGAAATCACCCATATCAGGGATTCAGACATCGGGAGTCATAGAGGGAAGTCTTTCGACTTCGTAGGTGGTGAAGTTCTGAGAGAATTGCAGCCATCAATCTGAGGAGGACAGGAAAAACCTTGTTAAGTACATAGACCCTATAGGAATCACAGAGGTCGAGGAAATATTTCACAGTCTCAGAGAAGAGAAGCTCAGGAGGGATAGTGCCATTTTGTGCATAGAGCCTTAGCTGCAAAGGTCACAGAGGATAAGCAAAGGCCGAGACCTTTGATATTTAAGAAATCTTCCAAGGAGAAGGAAGAGAAGCACATGTTCAAGGAGGAGCTAAAACTGTCGTTAGATCAGTTGGAGCGAAATAGATCTGGGTCGTCGAAAAAGTATGTCCAGACGCCCGCAGAAGAGAGCAGAAACAAACGACGGAGAGACTTCGTGGAGAAGTGGCGAACAATCGATAGTCGTTGGATCTTGCAGAGTTGCAAGGCAGTTAGGGTTGGTGCAGTCCTAAAGAGGTTTGATTTTGGGATCTCACATCTCGAGGTTTCGCAAGAAGAGAGTGCAAGAGTTGGGTTCTCCAACTCACGAAGTCGTGAAGTGCGAAGTGGCGAGGAGAAAAATATGAACCGTAGGATCCAGGAACGGGAGGACCGCTGGATCAGAAGTCCATGGAGATATTGTATATCGGGAGTTTGGGGGTTCATAGGTTAGAAGGGGTCACTTTTGACCAAAGAAGTCGTGAAGTGCCGAGAGCTGAGGCTCATGAGAACACGTGGCACATCCATCAGGTGGGGCCCGTGTGATTGATAGGCGAACACGCGTCGCCCGGAAAGGAGTCAACCATTGCTGACTTTTGCGTCTTGATATTTTGGAGA
This sequence comes from Picea engelmannii, assembly GCA_009831015.1. Taxonomy (NCBI): domain Eukaryota; kingdom Viridiplantae; phylum Streptophyta; class Pinopsida; order Pinales; family Pinaceae; genus Picea; species Picea engelmannii. The sequence continues at coordinate 261,630 of ML794636.1, forward strand.
AGAAGAGCAGGAAGGCTCAACACTCCAACTCACAAGGTTACAAGTTGCAAAAAGTGCGAAGAGGAAGTCAACCATTGCTGACTTTCTTATCTCAGGATTTTGGAGAAGAAGAGCGCGAGAGCTCGACGCTTAAACCTATGAGGTTGCGAGTAGTGAAAAGTGTCAAAGGGAAGTCATGCATCACATTTCCTCGAATCGCAAAAAGTTGATGAGTGCTTGGCTGGCTTAAGCGCATAGACACGGGATAGGGTCATGTGGACAAGACCCCAAGGGGGAAGCCTGCCACTCGCTAGCCCTGTTGGGGTTTGTCACTTCGCCATGTCGGGGTTTGCAGAGTCGAAAGACTCAACACTTTGGTAGTGTTGAGTCGTGAAGAGAGAAAGAGCACCATACTTGTTTGGCCTGTGGTCACAACACACGATCACATAGAGGTGGACAAGGTAGGAACTAGCCTATGCTAATACCCCCGCAGGTATTTCGGGGATTCTGATCCTTGAGAATTCGATGAAAATTTTATTTTTACTTAGTGGGTTTGTGACAAATTGGTATCATAGAATGGTCACAACACTTGGCCTACATGGGCTCATGAATGAGTTGCGTAGAAGCTCCATTCAGAACACTCATAAAAAGAGTAACCCCCCCCTGTCTTAACCTTCCTAACCAAAAGACGAAGTTAAGAATGAAAAACCCCTATTGTGTGTGTGTACATGTGAAAATATGAATTATGTACTGGTTATAAATAAATATAAATATTGACTAACAACCAGCGTTTTTCCTTTTTCACACAAGCAGAAGATCAACTGTGGGAAATTATCAACGCATAGTATGGTGGCTCACCAAGAAGTGGGAGAAGGTTCCCATAATAGAGATGAAGAGTCTGATGAAAGGAGGGTAGTAGGGACCCCTCCAGATCTAACCGAGATTGTGAGGAGTCTCATGGTTGAATTACAAAGTTGTAAGGATGAAAATGAAAGAATGATGAAAGAACAAGAAAAGAAAATAGAAATTAACATAGTTTTATTGCAGAGTTTATCCAATCTACAAAGACAAATGCAGCATGAACCTAAAACTCAGAAACATGGTCATATCAATGGCCACACTGAGAGGATCACCTCAAAGAAGGTCCACCCCAGAGGTAAAGGACCAGTGCAGAGTGATTCTTCTGAGAAGGAAGTTGGTGATTCAGAAGGCTCTTCTAGCAGCAGAACCAGTTCCTATTCCCGAAAGAAACAAAAGAAGAAAAAGCCTTCCAAAGGTCAAAAATTCGAAGAATTCAGAAAGGCCAAACCACCCTCCTTCAACGGTGAAATAAATAAGGGAGAGGAAGCAGAGGCCTGGCTACTTGGACTAAAGAAGTNAGTGGCCACCTTCAACTTGAACGGAAAGGCTTCCATTTGGTTTGAAGACCTTAAGAATGTGAAAGGGGTTCGCGAAGAGGACCTGTCTTGGGAACGGTTTGAGAAATACTTCTGGAAGAACTATCTATCGGAAAAATATTTCGATAAAAAGACTAAAGATTTTTATGAACTCAAACTGGGACAACTCACTATAGAATCATATGTAAACAAATTCCTCGATTTTTTGAGGTACATACCCTATATAAAAGCAGAAAAGGCAAAGGTGCAACGCTTCATCAGTGGAATACCTAAGGACTATCGGAACAAAATTGAATTTTATGAGCCAAAGACTTTAGAAGGCACTATTCGAAAGGCGACCTTTTGTCATGAATAGTTTGGGAATCGAGCAGAACCTCGCGAAGGATGGAAACAAAAAGAATAGTTCAAGATTTCAAAAAAAGGGAATTAAATCCCCAGAATTTAAGAACTACAGGAAGAATCCAAGAATGAACTTTCCAGCTCGGAGTATGCACCAGCAAAATTTTCCCTCCTCGAGTGGAAACAAAACTTCTGGACCCATATCAGTGAAGACTGATAACCCAAAGAGAGAACCTTTGAAATGTCGGGGTTGCGGGGAAGAACATCTATTGAGAGATTGTCCACACCGACAACAAAATAGTCACAGGATTTATAACACCCAAGAAGCTACTACCGTCAATTATGTGGCCAAGAGTGTGCCACAAATTTATGCAGCCTTGGATAATAACCAAGCCAACCACCTAGCTTCAGTAGTGGAAATAGAAGGTATAATTTCCAACCATCTAGTGTCTATTTTAACTGACCCTGGTTTAAATTTGAGTTATATAGCCCCTAAATCTATTGAAAAGTGTAAACTACGGCCAAAAAAACATACCAAGCCATGGTTGGTACAATTAGCCACTAGCACCAAAAGGAGGATAGCATAGGTCATACCAGCCTGCCAATTAATGTTGGGTGAATTCCCCACCCAAACAACCCTTAACTTATTACCCCTGGGATTGTATGATCTACTGATTGGTATGGACTGGCTAGCCACCCATAAATCCAGATTGGACTGTTACCATAAAACCTTAGAATGTGTAAGTAAAGAAGGGAAAAAGATAACCCTTCAAGGGATCTGAAAACCTATCTCAGTTACACAAATATCAGCTCTACAAATGAGAAAGTATTGTCAAAAGGGATGTCCCCTATATGCAATACAGGTGTTGAAAAAAATCGAAGGTGACAAACCAAGCCCTGATGATCACCTTATCTTAAGAGAATATAGAGATGTGTTTCCGTAAGAGGTACCGGGTCTACCTCCGATAAGGGACATAAAATTCTCAATAGAACTTGCACCGGGAGCGGGGCCAGTGTCTAGGACACCCTACCGGATGAGCACACCCGAGTTAGTTGAACTCAAGTTGCAATTAAAAGAAATGATGGATAAGGGATATATTTGGCCCAATGTGTCTCCATGGGGAGCACCGGTCCTATTCGTGAAAAAGAAGGATGGTACCCTTAGACTGTGTATAGATTATAGGTAACTCAATAAGGTAATCATAAAGAACAAGTACCCCTTTCCCATGATTGATGACCTATTCGATCAATTGGGGGGTGCATCTATTTTCTCAAAGATTGATTTGGGGTCAAGCTACCATCAAGTTTGAATCAAGGGTGAAGACATCCATAAAACTGCCTTCCCGACGAGGTATGCACCTGCCACTTTTATGTGCTTGATGAACAATGTACTCAACAAGTTCCTAGACAAATTTGTGCTTGTTTTTATTGACGATATATTAATTTACTCCAAGAATTGAAAAGAGCATGAAGAGAATCTTAGACTTGTGCTGCAAGTGCTAAGAGAACATCAACTCTATGCCAAATTCAACAAATGTGAATTCTTCTAGAAAGAAATACATTACTTAGGCCATGTTCTCTCCGAAGAAGGAGTAGCGGTAGACCCTGACAAAATCAGTTCTATCATGGAATGGCCTACCCCAAAGGATGTTTCGAATATCAGATCCTTTATGGGATTAGCAGGATACTATAGGAGATTTATAAAAGGATTCTCCAAGATTGGTTGGCCAATCACTGCCCTCCAGAAGAAGGGGACAAAATTGTTGTTGTAGTGACCAGCATTTAATTTAGACTACCAATGATTTAATATGCAACAGTAAATTTGAAATTTACTAAAAATTCGCTTACTCTAACATATTCACTCCCAGATTTTGATAAATAATATAACATTTTTCATAACAATTTGCATAACAGGTTAAATACCTCGTTCTGATGCTGTCTCCCTTCGCTTGAACCAATCTGCAACCAATCCGCAACAGCTTGTTCCTTCGACACCCCAAAACCAGCCACCCTACCGACCAGTATGCCTGGCCCTAGGACATCTACGGACGTCCTAGCCCTCCGAGCCCAAAACCCCTCAGCCCCGGTGTGCACTGTAAATCCCACTGTTCTAACTCTACCTCAAAGCTCCCAAAAATCTCCTCTCGTAAACTGCATGAATCAAATCCCCTCCAAATGAATCCTCCTCCTTCCCTTATGCCTCCTTCACCGCCCCCGCACCTTTACTCCTCACCAAACCCCTTATCCATTCATTAAATCCTTATCTCTTCATTTAGTTCTTTATTAATGGTCTTATCCTCTATTAAATATTCCCTTTAACGTATGGGTTACGTTATCCCTCATGGGATACGTAACCCCATTTAACCTTATTTATATTTTTATTTTATTTTTCCCCATTGGTTTATTACATAATTAATCAATTACTTTATTTAATAATCAATTAATCACTAACCATTAGTCTAATACTTAATCATTTAATGTTTCATTTAATAATTACTCCTTCATTAACCCTTAATCAAGGAGTTAATCATACTTCAGCTAAGTATAATCAAAATAATTAATTAATAACTTATAATCAATTAAGGTTATATAATAATTAATTATAATTTAGCCAATGTTTAGGTTTATTTATGAAATTATTCATAGTAATAAGAAAAGGGTCATTACAGTTGTGGACACAAAAATGTGAAGAAAGATTTCAAACCCTGAAACATCTACTTACCCATGCACCCATGCTGAAAATCGCTGACCCAGAAGTTGACTTCCTCGTGTGCAAAGATGCCTGTAAGGAAGGGTTCAGAGGAGTCCTTATGCATAAAGGAAGTGTGTTATGCTATGAATCCCAAAAATTGAACGAGAATGAAGTCAACTATGTGAACCATGATCTAGAATTGGCTTCCATAGTGCATGCCTTGAAAATGTGGAGGCATTACCTACTGGGAAGAAAATTTGTACTTATGACAGATCACTGTGGATTGCGATACCTGTTTGATCAACCAAAGATCAATGCTAGACAAGCTAGGTGGATGGCCCTACTTAGCGAGTTTTATTTTGAAATCAAACACATTAAAGGGAAGGAAAATAGTGTGGATGATGCCCTTATCAAAAGTATGAAAACAATTCACCTGGCAGCAGTGAGCACCTGTGAGACATATGTCAAGGAAAGAATCAGAAATGCACAAGAAATAGATCCCTTCATCTAGAGCATGACCATGTACCTACAACAAGAACCCATCAGAGTAAAATATGAAGGCTATCAGATGACCGAAGGAGGTCTTCTCACTTACAGAAGCAAATTTTATATTCCAGATTGTGACGACTTGAAGAGGTTCATACTAGATGAACTACATAAAAGACCCTACTCTGGTCATCCAGGATACCAGAAGATGATCACGACCACTAGGAGACAATTCTATTGGCTTGGAATGAATAAAGACATAGCCAAGTACTTAGCCAAATGCATAGAGTGCCAACAGGTTAAAGTAGAACATCGACACCCAGTAGGATTATTGCAACCTTTACCAATCCTAGAATGGAAATGGGAAACCATCTCCATGGATTTCATCACTGGATTACCAACCTCAAACAAACAAAATGATGCCTTTATGGTGGTGGTGGATAAATTGAGCAAGTCTTCTCACTTCATCCCCGTCAAGTCAACTTGCAAAGAAATAGACATCACCCTGGTATTCATGAAGGAGATGTTCAGACTGCATGGTATGCTAAAAGATATCATGTCTGACAGAGACACAACATTTACTTTTAACTTTTGGAAATCACTGATGGCTATCTTAGAGACTAGATTGTTGTTTAGCACTACCTATCACCCTCAAACCGATGGAAAAATAGAATGAGTGAACCAAATACTTGAAGACATGCTAAGAATGCATGTAATGCATCAACCCAGGAAGTGGGAAGACTACCTGCCACTGCTAGAATTCGCCTACAACAACGGCTACCAAGCATCCTTGAAGATGAATCCCTTCGAAGCCCTCTATGGTAGACCGTGTAACACTCCATTCAACTAGAGTAATCCCATAAACAGGATTTCTTTTGGACCTGACATGTTGAAAAAAATTGAACAGTAGGTGACTCAGATAAAACAAAACTTGAAGGTCACCCATAACCGATAGAAAGTTATGCCGACCAAAAGAGAACTCCAAGAGAGTTCAAAATGGGAGACCATGTATATCTCAGAGTTAGACTCCGGAAGTATTCTCTGAAAATGAGAACATGTGCCAAGTTGGCACCTCATTATTATGGACCCTTTGAGGTTTTAGATAGAGTGGGACTTGTAGCCTATAGGCTAGCACTTCCTCCCACAGTCAAAGCACATAATGTTTTCCATGTCTCATTATTGAAGAAATATGTACATGATTCTAACCTTATAATTGATTGGTCTGTGATTTAGGTGGAATCGGAGGGAGAATTTCTACCAAAACCCCAATGCATATTGGACAGAATGGAAATCCCGCTCCAGAATCGAACCATTCCACAGGTCAAGGTGCAGTGGAGACATTTTGGCCCAGATGAGGCTACATGGGAAATGGAGGATGCCATGAGACATGCATATCCGATTTTGTTTACTTGTGTACATGCATGTCATGTTGATAGATAAGAACATCGAGGATGATGTTCCTTTAAGGGGGAGGGAATTGTAACACCCTCTTTCCCCCAGTTTGTAAAAAAAACTATACTGGCCAAGAACTGTGGCAAACCCAAAAATGTGAATGTGTGATGTGAATGGACCTTGTGAAAAAGGTCGATGAATGTGAATAATATTATGAATATATATTGTAGGACTGCTGAGAGGGGATATGCTGAAAAAGAGACCACGATGGCTAAAGAAGGGTGGTGGAAGGCACCTGGAAAGGTGACGTTAACTTCCACCGAAACCAATGCGATATTTGGACTTCACTGACTTGGAGAACCAAGAGCGGCTTGTTGGCCCCGAATTAAATGACTCGCTAGGATTGGTAAATAAATGGCTTCTCACGAGTAATGATGGATGGGGGGGGGTCTAGTACCCATCTGTAGAGCCGTCAGGCCTAACCAGTGAGAGGGAAATCACGCCACACACAACCTCGCAAGAGGAAAAAAATACGTGAGGGAGAAGCGAGAAGGGGGCAGACGCGAGGGAAAGAAGAGAACTCTGAAAAATATAGAGTGAGTGATAGCAGAGAAGAGAGAGAGTAACCCTCATTCTCAGCCACTTGCAAGCAGAGATGTAGTCTCACAACATCGTGGTCTCAGCTCGGGGGTGGCTAGTGGTAGCTCCTATCGGAATCGCCGAGCCTACGGTTGGGTGGAAACGAGCACCCCTCTCAGCAGTTTCACTCACTTCTGGTGTTATTTCTGATAAGTGTTTTACATCTTGCACCTTGAAATTCATATGCTAACATATATGCTCGTAGTCTGTGCAGTTTTATGAATGGTCTGAGTATAAGACTGCCTGTGTAGTGTTTTGATTCAGAAATGGTGGTTGCATGCTTATAATGCAAGGGCCATGTATGGATTATGTTTATAAATAGATTTATATGAACATACACACATTGAATCAATTCAGAATTCAAGTCGTTTCTCAGGAAATCTATACCCTTATCCGTCTCAGGTGATACCCTGGATAAATCTCCCCATAGAGACACCCTTTTTGAAAAGCTCAGAAGAGGTAACACTTTGTGTGAAAAGACTCTGTAGAGGCGCAGAAGTCACAAAATCCCTTGAGGATTCAAAGAATAAGTATCGATCAACGGATGAGATCCTGTCAGAAGATCTGCGATCATTCACGTCTATTAGATCGAAGGAATAAACAAGGGCGTAAAATGCCTTAACCCTTTTTTCCTTTATCTTCACGAGTAGCGAAGAAATCAGGACGGTAGATGCCCAAGGTTCGTGAAAGAATTTGGACCGTGGATTCATGTCCAGGTAGCTTAGGAATGACGTAATGGAGAGACAGGTCTGAGCCATCAGATCTTGGTCTAAATAGTCGACAGACGTTGGATCTGTCGAGAGTTGCATGAGGTTTAAACCTTACGTGAAGAATAGCAGAAGCGAAAGTCCCAATAAGGAGCTCGTATCGGGATTTTGGCATTCGGGAGTTCGGGAGTCTGGAGGATGAGAGTCCATGCACTCGACATTAGAAGGCCCAAAATAGATAAAGAAACCGAGCCATCCGTTGGAGGGAGGAAACGTGTCGCGAAATCACCCATATCAGGGATTCAGACATCGGGAGTCATAGAGGGAAGTCTTTCGACTTCGCGGGCGGTGAAGTCACAAGAGAATCGCAACCATCCATCTGAGGAGGACAGGAAGCACCTTGTCATGTACACAGACCCTGTAGGAATCACATAGGTTGAGGAAATATTTCACGGTCTCAGAGAAGGGAAGCTCGGGAGGGATAGTGCCATTTTGTACACAGAGCCTTAGCTGCAAAGGTCGCAGAGGAGAAGCAAAGGCCAAGACCTTTGATACTTAAGAAATATTCCAAGGAGAAGGAAGAGAAGCACATGTTCAAGGATGAGCTACAAATTTTGTTAGATCAGCTGGAGTGAAATAGATCTGGGTTGTCGAAAAAGTACGTCCAGACACGCGTAGAAGAGAGCAGAAACAGATGATAGAGAGACTTCGTGGAGAAGTGGTGAACAACCGATAGCCATTGGATCTTGCAGAGTTGTAAGGAGGTTAGGGTCGGTGCAGTCCCGAAGAGTTATTAATTCGGGATCTCGCATCTCAGGGTTTTGCAAGAAGAGAGCGTAAGAGTTGGGTGCTCCAACTCACAAATTCGCGAAGTGTGAAGTGGCGAGGAGAAAAATCTGAATCGTTGGATCCAGGAATAGGAGGACCGTTGTATCAGAACTCCATGGAGATATCATATATCGAGAGTTCGGGGGTTAGGAGGTTGGAAGGGGTCACTTTCGACTGTAGAATTCACGAACTACCAAGAGCCGAGGCTCGTGAGAACACGTGGCACATCCATCAGGTGGGGCCTGCGTGATTGACAGGTGGACACGCGTCGCCCGGAAAGGAATCAACCATTGCTGATTTTTGCATCTCGGGATTTTGGAGAAGAAGAGCATGAAGGCTCAATGCTCCAACTCGCGAGGTTGCAAGTTGTGAA
>ML794636.1:276220-332326 GCA_009831015.1 Picea engelmannii
GTCCTCAACGCTTGATGTACAACCATATACCAGGGTTCCATGGATAATTGTGGACCATAATGCTGAAGAAGACTGAAGAACCAAGGTCCCATGTAGAAAGGAAATCCACCATGCTGAAGTAGTCCAACCACCATTGTAAGCCCGGGTCCCATGTCCAAGTGCTCATGTGAACTCTGCGTGGAATATTTTGGAACCCAATTACAACTCCAAATGATGCTCCAAAGACTGACACCTATCATGTGGATCCAAATAAGAAGATACATCCACATAGTGGAAAAGGGTCATAGCAGAATCTGGAAGGAATAATACCACTGTAGAATATGCAAACTGAACACTGGTAACTAGCTCCTGATATGGGACATTGATTTTCTCTACAGAAGGTGGAGTGGAGTCATCAAATAAAATATGGAAGTGATTGTCATCCCAGAAATGACAACTATCCATATACCAATCATCACAATCATCCTCAAAATCATACCAAGCATATATTTCTTGATTATATTCATCCTTGAGGCCTTCTATAAGAAATCTCTCCCGCATTTTATTCAATGAATCTTGAATACTACGAAAACTATCATTGAGGCCATATGTGAGGCTATTTGTGAGGTTGTGTGTGAGGCTGTTTGTGAGGCCATGTGCAAATGCATCCAATCTATCATCCAATTGGGATTTGAATGATTCAAGAATTTCTTTCAAGGTTTGAGATGAAATAGCCATTTGAGCACCCTATGAACTCTTCGGTCCTGCAGCTGTCACGAAAAAACTCAAAAAATAGACCCAATAAGTTTCGGCAGAAAATTGCGGGTTTTTTTGGAAAAACCCTAAAGAACTGTTGAACTTAAAATGCTCATAACTTCACTTCCCGGACTCCGTTTCGGCTGATTTGTTTTTTGAAATTGGGTGAAATTGTGAGAAGAACTCATATTTGTAATTTATTTGGGAAAATTCGGTCTCCAAATGCTACAAAAATAAAAATAAATCACGCCGCCGTCCGCAGAAAAAACCCTGAAAAATTGCAGATTTTAAAACCTCAATATCTTGACCTTCCAGACTCCGTTTCGGACGATTTTTTTTTTTTAACTTGGGTGTTTTTCTGAGAGGGAATCATATATACAACCCGTTTATGAAAATTTTGCAAAAAAAATATACTGAAAACTTCGAGAATGTCGTGGCCCTCTTTTTTTCTTCTCTGAAAAAAAATCTGCAAAAAATAAAAAATAGTTGCCGACAACTCCGGCCAAGGAAAGTGCTCTGATACCAATTGTTAAGAACCAAAGACTGAATACAAAAGAACCACAACAAATATACAAGAAAAATATGCAAAATCTTCTTTATTACTATCAAACCCTTAGGGTAGGGCAACACCATACAATGGATCCTATTATGGAAGGGATCCTCTCCTGTTCATTTGCCTCTTCGAGGGGGCTTCCTCCTAATGAGCTTCAGCTCCAAATACAATACTTCTCTTCATGTCTCATTACTTTGCTTGAACCCCTTTATATAGTGTTACCATCACCTAAGAACATTCTAGAGGAGAAATCTTCTAGAAGTAGATCCTTCTAAGAAGTCCTCTTACATTTATTATATCTAACTACCCATTTATTATATCTAACTACCATAGTGGGCCTTATTTAATAATATAGTGGACCTAGTCCACCTTACATTGAATGACCTCCACTATTATCACTATGGGCCCTCTAGGCCCCCCCACTACCTCTCTATCTACCTTACAACATGTGACTCAGATAAAACAAAACCTGAAGGTCGCCCAAAACTGATAGAAAAGTTATGCTGACCAAAAGAGAACTCCAAGAGAGTTCAAAATGGGAGACCATGTATATCTCAGAGTTAGACCCCGGAAGAGTTCTCTGAAAATGGGAGCTTGTGCCAAGTTGGCACCTCGTTATTGTGGACCCTTTGAGGTTCTAGATAGAGTGGGACCTGTAGCCTATAGGCTAACACTTACTCCCACAGTCAAAGCACATAATGTTTTCCATGTCTCATTATTGAAGAAATATGTACATGATGGATGAATGTGAATAATAGTATGAATATAGATTGCAGGACTATTGAGAGGGGATATGCTGAAAAAGAGACCATGATGGCTAAAGAAAGGTGGTGGAAGGCACCTGGAAAGGTGGTGTTAGCTTCCACTAAAACCAATACCGTATTTGGACTTCACTAGCCTAGAGAACCAAAAGCGGCTCACTGGCCCCGAATTAAATGACTCACCAGGATTGGTAGGTAAATGGCTCCTCACAAGTAATGAGGGATGGGGGGGGGGGTGAACCACCCATCTGTAGAGCCATAAATCCTGACCAATGTGAGGGAAATCGTGACACACACAACCTCGCAAGAGGAAAAAAAGGCGTGAGGGAGAAGCGAGAAGGGGGCATACACGAGGGAAAGATGAGAACTCTGGAAAATACAAAGTGAGTGATAGCAGAGAAGGGGGAGAGTAACCCTCGTTCTCGGTCACTGGAAAACAGAGACACAGTCTCGCAGCATCGTGGTCTCATCTTGGGGGTGTCTAGTGGTAAATCCTATTGGAATCGCTGAGCCTATGGTTGGGTGGAAATGAGCACCCCTCTCAGCAGTTGCACTCACTTCTGGTGTTATTTCTGATAAGTGTTTTACATCTTGCACCTTGAAATTCATATGTTGACATATATGCTCATAGTTTGTGCAGTTTTATGAATGGTTTGAGTATAAGACTGCCTATGTAGTTTTTTTATTCAGAAATGGTGGTTGCATGCTTATAATGGAAGGGCCACATATGGCTTATGTTTATAAATAGATTTATATGTATATACACACATTTAATCAATTCAGAATTCAAGTCGTTTATCGAGAAATCTATACCCTTATCCGTCTCAGGTGATACCTTGGATAAATCTTCCCATAGAGACACCCTTTTTGAAAAGCTCAGAAGAGGTAGAACTTTGTGTGCAAAGACTCTGCAGAGGCGCATAATTCCTTGAGGATTCGAGGAATAAGTATTGATCAATGGATGAGATCTTGTCGAAAGATCTACGGTCATTCACATCCATTAGATCGAAGGAATAAATGAGGGCGTTAAACGCCTTAACCCTTTTTCCTTTATCTTCGCACGTAGAAAAGAAATTGGGACCATAGATCCCCAAGGTCCGTGAAAGAATCTGGACCATGGATTCGTGTCCAGGCAGCTTAGGAATGACACAATGGAGAGATAGGTCTGAGCCGTCAGATCTTGGTCTAAACAGCTGACAGACGTTGGATCTGTCAAGAGTTGCATGAGGTTTAAACCTCATGTGAAGTGTTATCACCCTATAAGTTATAGGAATCAACTGGTGATTGGGATATTATCTGTCTCTAGTGTTTTTGTTGACAAATGATTTTTCATTCTGCAAATAATTTGAAANAAAAGAAAAAAGAAAAAAGAAAAAGAAAGAAAAAGAGGGCATAAAAGAATTGCAATAAAAGCCCCATAGTAACTTGGTCCATACCTTTCAAGCATGGCCAAGTTATTTTTAAATTTGATGTTGATAGGGTAGTGAATGAATTTGGATAAATAGTTTAATCTTAGCCAAAGTGTCTAGGTTAGATTAGTGAATAAATCTGGCCAGATTGTCTAATCCTGGTCAGATAGCCCCAGGGTAGAGTAATTTCTTAACCCAACAGTTTAATCTGGTTTAACTGTCATAGGAAACTAGGTTACAACATAGGTTAGTGGCACTGTTGCTTCGTTTCAATAAAGACAGCTTGATGTAAGTGTTACACCATGTTTCAAATGCTTAAAAGATAGTTTGGTCGAAGTCCCTTGGTGGTGTCTACTTGAAAATTTGGGAAAAAACCCATAAAATGCATTTATCCTAAGTTTTTCCTAACGCATGTATTCTTCGCTCCCCATTTATACTCCCCGCACATACCGACAGTCCTGATCGCGGCGTCCAGATCTATAGTGCACAGAGCATTATGGACCCCCCCGACCATTCTGCTTTTAACCACCGGGGGGGGGGGTCCGGAATCGATGATAAGACTTGCACTCATCTGGACGGCTTAAGATCGAGCACTCAAATCAACGGACAATATTTGATTTCGGACCCCCTTGTCCGTTCTTCCTTTAATGGAGGGGGGGCGGAGTCCAGAATGAGTAATAAAAGGCACGGTAAGATTTGCGGTGAGTAAACAGGCACGTAGATCAACGACCCTAAATCGATTTCAGACCCCCCTGGATTATCTGCTTGTAACTGAGGGGGGGGGTCTGGAATGGTAATCTCCCTCTTGCGGGTCCCTTGTATTATGTGGCATAAATCTATTGGTCCTGAAGTCCCGTCACCATCTGCTATCTAACAGACCCCCCGTCACTTATGGACGTCACCTTCCACTTGTTCCACTTGTTCCCAAGTCAGTCACATCCCATAACTACTGTCAGTCCCCTTCCCCCCTTCCACTCATGGAAAACCCCTTATTATGGATTTTAACTCCAATCCCTAGCCACCACGTCACCCATCCATATCTTTCAGCCACCGTCACTGGCCATCTCACCCCCAAATGACCCATTGTCCATTTATTACTGGATAACCTATCCGTTATCCAGCTGACCTGTCTCCCGCGCCCAACCGACCCCATTTTTAAATAAAACTACCGTATTTTCCCCTACTTTCACTGTTCACTCGTCGCACCAGAGAAAATCATCGCTTGCTCCTCCGTTACTTCCCGTCGCCTTCATCCACAGTCAATCGACCCCACTAACTTTGTGTTTATTGCAGGTACTGTTGCAGAAATGGCGCCAAAGCCCAGACAAGCAGAAGGAGAAGAGAATCCGTTTCTCCTGCCTCCTGTCGACCTGGACAAGATCCCACTGGTTGACAAAGACAAATTAATCACAGATACCAAATGCGATTTCGATTTCTCAGACCTCCCGTCATGGCTCAGGGAAGTTTTCTTGGACTAGAGTGATGAAATTGGACTCTGGGAGTCCAATTTACCCCTTTACCTCTTTCCCCAGATCCACCATTTTTCCGAGTTCACGCTTAAGTGTCAAGCTCATTATATTCCCGAACAAAGATCCGTCGTCTCCTCTTTTGGAGATATCCTGTTCATCATCATGCCCGAAGCCATAGACCAGATGATGCAAATTCCCCATGCTGACTCTGTGTCTCCTTTCAACCTGGAAATCCTTACAGAGTTGTATCAGAAGATGAATTTTCCCCGAAGAGCTCAAATATTTGAGCTTTTCCTTCCCACCTCTGCTCAATTCCCTTCCAAAAATCCCCCTTACCCGTCGTCCATGTTCTGCACTAAGGGAAACCAGGTCATTTCTTCCATTTGTGCTTTGCTAGGGTACTATTCCGACCAGTGGGTAGATGAGCCCATTCTGGGTTTTCTATCCATTTTCTCCACGGATGAAAACCCACCACCCAGTTTTATTTTAGCACCTTCTTAGCAGACAATATTCATGAACTATTCATGAATTTCGGCATGGAAGGCATGTTCAAATATTCAATATTAGCCTACTTGTTCATCTTTTTCTAGGTGGATAAGTTTGCATTTTTCATGGAGAAGATGGATGTAGATGGTAAACCTTAGGCAGTCACAGTATGGACCTCTTTGCTGAAGCATAACTCCACAGAGTATAGCTTCAAGGTGTTCATCGATCTGTTCTACCACCCTGTGGTAAGAATGCTAGGTGGCAGGCCCGAGCCTCGAATAAATGATGAAGTTCAGAGGATTCTGCACTTCTCGAAAAATACAAAGACCGAGGATTGGTGCCTGTATCAAAACCATACCGAGATCAGAGTATATGGGTGCGAGTTGGCACCCTATAAGCTGCCCAAGTATGTGCCGGTCAGAATATTTGCGTTAGAGTATATAAGATAGATCATGAATTCAGATGATATCCATTTTGTATCTTTGAAGAAAAAGAAGCAGCTTAGAATCAAGGGGTAGATTGGCTCCTTCATCTGCAACAGTCGTGGTGCCAGGGAAGAAGCGGACCAGATGTTGAGAGAGATGAAGTTTTTCTTAAGATTCCCATGGTATTATGATCCATGTGGGATCATTTTAGAGATGAGGGTGAAGAACAAAAATATGCATTATGTTCATGTGTCCAAGCCTGAAATTGAACAATTTGCAAATCAGACGGCCTGGGAGCCCAACACATTGACTGAAGTGGAATAGTAGGCTCCGCTGACCACTGTGCCACCAATGACCATGCCATAGGTCCCAAAAGATAAGAGGCCAAGGCAGGATTTATCTCCGCCTGTCACTGAGGTATCTTCCAAGGAGTTCTAGCTGCACACTAAGAGGCCTAAGACTTCGTCAGTCCCTGGCCCGACAGGGGAAAAAGAGGCTTCGCCTACCACAGTGACTAAGTCTATTATTCCTCCATTCGGTTCAAGCCTACATAAGGACATCACCCCAGCAGTGCCAAAGAAATCCTCAGACTCCCCATTGGACACTCAGCCAGGCAAGACTGGGCCTAAGTTGAGCATTTTTGAGAAGTACGAGCTGATCAAGAAAAAGAACCAGACCCTTACCAATAGTACTTATGCTTAGTTTTAGAAGCAGACGTCGACTGCGCAGCATAGGCTGTTGTCTACGTTTGACACAGAAAAGGGCAGGATGCACATGGCCTTCCTCCAGGCATAGGTACCAGACCCCAAGGTGATCACGGACTACGAGAGGGCCACCTTCGAATTCCAGACGAAGGACGTGCACCCAACAGATCAGATGGATCTGCACAAACAGACAGTGGAAATGGTATTTCATACGTTGGCGCATGCTTCCGCTTCTGTAGCCAAATTGTAGGTGTTACTGAACAATGCTCAAACGCAACTCAAGATGGAGAAGATATCATCCTTTGCGAAGGACAATAGAATAAAAACTTTGGAGGAGTTGGTCCTCAAGATCGTCTATAAACCTTTGAATGTGAAAGCAGTGGAGAATATGATAAATAAGAATAATGTTGAAATTGCCTCCTTGAGGAAACAACTGAAACTCCCGCCCACAGAGGACTCGCAGGCGAAGGAGATAGCAAAGAAAGAAGGCGAGAAGGATGAAATGCTTAAGCTTCTCATGGAGAAGAATGCACAACTCAAAAAAATGGAAGCTGAAATGGAGAGATTATTAAAAGAGAAGGAGCAGCTGAAGCCAATGGAAGTCATTCCATTGAGTTCCATTTCGATTTCAGGAGCAAGCGCAACATCAGTGACAACAGTCCCATCCGCAACTCCATTGACATCCCAAGAGAAGACAGCTGACCTGGAAAAATCCATGGAAAAGATGAACCTGCAAGAGACAGAGATCAACAGGCTTAAAAAGGAAGTTGAGAACCTTTAGGAACTCAAAACTTCCTTCCAAACCAGTCTTTCCAAGGAAAATCAGGTAACAGAGTAGCTCCGAAAGCAAATATTGGTAGGGAAGACTTTGGCTGAGGTTAAAGAGAATGTATGGACATACATCACTAAGTCCATAAATGAGATATGGCCCATGATCCAAATCATGTTTGAGCAGAATGAGTTGGTCCAGAGGAGCAAACAGACCATCGAGAAGATCAGAGTAGAATTGGGGGAGATGCCAACACAGGCGAATGATATCATCAAGTTCCTCATTTCTAAGACCGGAGAAGAGATAGAAGAGCTGAAGATCGAAGACAGAACAGAGACCATCCTTGAGATCAAGAGAGTTTTGACCAAGAGAGGATTAATGCTTCAACTGGAAGAAAAGGTTCAGACCATGGACCTAGGGGTACAAAGATTCTTCAGCAAGATTGAGGCTCTCTATAAGAAAGGTCTCCCCGGTCTGAAGGTTAGTAATGATAAACTGATGACACTCCCAAATTACAAAAAGAGATTGGTTGAGGTGTCTAAGGATAGTTCAAAGTTTGCAGGCATACAAGGGAGCATCACCAGCAAATCTTTCCTGGATTCTTTTCAGTGGGACATCAATATCCAACACAAGATCCGATACATATTCCTCACCAAGCCCACATTCGCCAAATATACAGAAATGGATGAAGTGTATCGAAGACTGCTCAAAGTCAATGTGCCTAGTCATCTCAGATGGAAGGAACTCTGTGATTTGATCGATTAGCAGATGAGTTGTCCAGGTCCAGTCAGATGTCCAGTCAGATGAGGTCGTGCAAAGGCTTCATCAACGGTCTACCTAGAAATCAGCGTGCAGTTACACCGAGTCATCAAGCAGTTCCTAGATTTAGGAAATTTGTTAAATTAGTTAGGCTAAAAATAGATTTATCACGTCCTGGTCAATTATGAAAGGACCGTTTGTAATTTGAGTTATAAATACTTCAACTTTCGAAGTATTGGGGGTTGTTGATCTTCATACCCTGATGCTATCAGACTGTAATCTTTTTGAAGAGATCTTCCATTAATAAAAAGGAGGCACTTTTACAGGATTCTTGCGTTTATTCATTGGTGATGTTTACTCTCTAAGTTGAATGTTATTCTTGCTTTGTGATCATCTTGTTTTCTAATTCTAATCTTTAAGAGTAACAAATGTTGTAGGATTTATCTCGTATACCCTGTTTCTGACTCGAAAGATTTTAGTGTTTATCTTCTGGTGTTTTCAATTAAGAAATTTTTAACTGCTTCTTAGTTGAAATTATCTTTTTTATGTTTTCTTCTATCCATCATCTAAGCTACTAAAAGATCCAGTGAGTATATTATATCTCCCTGTGGAAGTCTTCCTTCACGTTTCTGGTTGTATTTCATATTTTATTAAAACACAGACCCCATAGCCCAATGGATGTGTAGACTGTCTCAACCAATTCGAAAAAATACTTTGACTTCAAAACCAATCTATTTCTTTACCTAGCCTAATATCTAAAATTGGAAACATAGCTAAATCATATAGAGAGATCCCTCTCTGAAGTTGGAAGGGCTAGATCCCATCTTCAAAAGTGGTTGGATAAAGTTACATTTCGTAGATTTCTTCTACTGTCAACCTCTAGGAAATTTACCAAGTGCTAACATAGTGGCGACTCCACTGGGGAACATAACTAAAAATTGATAATTTCACATTTTCTTTTCCCTAAAAAGAAAGTTTGTTCCCACAATATTGCAAATATTGAAAAGAAAGTAATGTTTATAGGTTGATTAAACTTTGTACATATTATTTTAAGACTCACAAAACTAAAATATATATATATATATATATATATATATATATATATATATATATATAAAACCAAAAATAATTCTGGCTCCCAAGAATGTTCATACTCGATCTCATCCAGACCTAGAACCCGCGATAGTGACGGATAACCCCGAACAGTTTCTCAGGAAAAATACCTTAGCTGAATTTTCAGTGAGTCATATTCCCCTTCATAAGTCCCTTTCCTTTTCAAGGAAACTTGTTGCCTCTCAAAACCCTGACCTCGATACCTTTCCACAACAAAGCCTGGTTAGAACACGGTCCGACAGTTTTGTGACTGGAATCATCTTTGACCCAACTATTTTTCAACTCTGAACCCTCAAAGTTCTGTCTCCCATGACTAAACCACAAATCACTCCCTTAGTACTATCCAGTCCCTCCTCGTCCTTGTCTTCAGTCACTACCTCGTCGATCATCCAGGTTGTCGTCCCACCTCCTCCACCCATCATGGTAGCTCGATATGCTCCTTTGGTGTTGGCTGCGCCTCTACATGCCATGCCCTAAGACTATCAAACAAGACTTCCACAGTTCGATGCAACAGGACCTTTGAGCACACAACAACACGTGGAGAAAATGAATGATTATTTTGACCTGCAAGAAGTTGATGAGGCTGACGTTCAAATGAGATTGTTTGCCCAAAGTTTGACAGGTGACATCAAGAAATGGTAGAAATATTTACCTGCCACCTCAGTCCTTGACCTTGTCATGTTCCAAAGGATTTTTCTTGACAGACGAGAGGTAAAGAAAAACCCTCTCCAAATATTGTCAGAATACGAGAATATAAGAAGAAATCAAGGTGAGACAGTACAATATTACTGCACCCATTTCAATAACCTGTACAATGCAATTCCAGCCAAAATCAAACCTCCACGGGGCTTGGTGTTGATAAAATTCCTTGATGGCTTTGATGCTGATATGTCATACCAACTAAGAGAAAGAAATTCTACCACCCTAGAAGACATGTAGAAAAGTGCTATAAGTGTGGAGGCCAATCTGTTGGAAAAAAGGGCACGTCAAAGGTCAGAAAGGAGAGTTACGATCAAAGAAGAACCTTCCACATCTAACTCAGATCCCAAATTGGATTATTTGGCCAGAGCAGTGGAAAGAATGATGGAAAGACTTACTGTGTCAGACAGAAATCCTCCGAGAGAAAACCCACCAGCTCCCCAGGTTTGGAACCCTAACTTTAGGAGAAACCCTCCTCAAATCAGACAGAGAAATCCTAGGGATCAAAGAGAGTAGAGGGGTCCAGATCAGTAGATCAGACCTCCCCTACAAGAAAACTATGCTGATGAAGGGGAGGAAGTGATTGAGGAATTGGAGGATACTCACATTAATATCATGGGCATTCACGACAATGAAGCGATTTTCCTTACCCAAGAAGAGCAATAACTTTTTGTTCTCAACCAAACAAAAGTAAGTGAAGAAGCTGAAGATGAAGAACAACAGGCATTCAAAAATTCCATTTTGGAGGTACATCGACAGTACAATCTATGGAGTAAGAAGACAGAAGGGAGTTCCCCAAAAAAGACGACTGAACTAAAGAAGGTAGTCGAAACCAAGAAGGCCTCCGAGCCAACTGCCGAGAAGATTCCTGAGAAGAGCACTGCCGACGCTCCCATGAATCAAAACCTTACCATTTTGAAAAGGCCGTCATAGCCCAAGGTTTTACCTATTAATCCACCAAGTACTTCTGAGCAGAAGAATATGGTGGACAAACCAGAATTGATGAGCCAGGGCAGAGCCCCTACACCTTTCAGCCTTGAGGGGGAATTGGCCAAAGTAAAAATTCCCATCCCACTTACAGAGTTGATGAACAAAGAGGTTTATCGTTCACAGGTGATTAAAGCACTGGCCATTGAACCTGACATAGGCACGAAGGCTTTAACCATTAGATCAAAAAATTATTCAGACACTATGAACCTAACTGATGATCAACCCGAGCTTCTTTTCGTACCTAAAGTAGATGGTGAAGATGATACTAGTGAAGTCACTCCTTTTTACATCAGTCTAAACATACATGACCTGATCTTGCATAACGCTATGCTGGATTCGGGTGCTTCCCACAATTTGATGCCCAAAGCAGTAATGGAGAAACTGGGACTGGAGGTCACTAGGCATTACAAGGATTTACACTCATTCGACTCCAATAAAGTTAGATGTATTGGATTGATCAAGTACCTATGGATCACCTTGGTTTAGTTTCCTACGAAGAGCATGGTAATGGATGTGGTGGTTGCAGACATCCCACCGAAGTATGGAATGTTGCTATCCCAGTCTTGGGGGGCTGAGTTGAGAGGAACCCTGCAGCTAGATATGTCTTATGCCACTATCCTAATTTTCGGGCAACAAAGAAGGCTATACAGAGAAACATTGATGAAGTACATGGTGAGTAGCCAAGAGAAACTCCACAACTATCCCCTCTACTCTGCACATTCCGATCTGGATTCTTTTATCTTATACAATTATGGTGACATGGGTTATAAAGATACTCAGCTGGCGGGAGATACATCTAGCTAGGACGAAGGCCAAGAAATCATTGAGGTAGCAAGGATGAAGAATGTGATAACTGAAGAGTTACCCACTAATTTCTGGAGCATGGATTTTGATGGAGCAGTGAGTAAAGAAGGAGTGGGAGAAGGAGTCTGGCTGCATAATCATAGAAACAGGTATTCAGAAAGACATTCTTACAAATTAAATTTCCAATGCACTAATAATATTGCTGAGTATGAAGCCTTGATGCTCGGTCTGAAGCTTTTGAAAAAAATTGGTTCTAAGCAGATTATGGTAAGAGGTAACTCTGAGTTGATAATCAAGCAAATCAAAGGTGAGTATGCTACAAAACACCCACGTCTTAGAGCTTATAGGAATGTTGTTCTTGATTCCCTTAGATGTTTCACTGAAGTTGACTTGCAGGTAATGCCGAGGGGACAAAAAATTCTTGCGGATGGATTGGCTACTTCAGCAGCCACCTGTAAGATTCCTTTTCGCTTGACTCATCCATACATTGTTAAGGTGAAATGCAGACCAACTGTCCCCGACAATATCAGGTACTGGCAAGTGTTTGGTAATGATGATCAAATCGAAGACTTTTTGCAGTGTAAAAATGATTTTGAATGTACAAATATAGATTTAGAGAACGAAGATGAAAATGTAAATAGTTCTGAGTTTGAAATTGATAGTGTGAATACCGTAGATTCAGGTGAATTAGGCGATGAAAAATTGGATGTTGATGTTTTATAGTTGAAAAGCAATGTTTTTCCTAGAGGTATAGTTCCTTTAGAGGACTTGTTTGATTTTAACGACGTAGGCAAAAAACTGAAAATCGAAGCCCATGGACAAGAGGTAGAAGACTGTAATATAGGGACTGAAGAAAAACCCAGGATAGTCAAACTGTTTAAATCATTACCCCCAGAGAAAAAACTCAAATACATTGAGTTGTTCAAAGAATATTCGGATGTCTTTGCCTGGGGCTATGAAGATTTGAAAGCCTACAATACCAGCATCATACAACATAGGATTCCAATAAAAGAAGACCAAAAACTGTTTAGGTAGAAACTTAGGAAGATAAATCCCAAGTTGCTCCCTCTGATAGAAAAGGAAATTAAAAAAATGTACGATGCCAAAATCATAGTTCCACTGCGTTTTTCCAAATGGGTCTCTAATTTGGTCCCTACACGTAAGAAATCCGGGGAAATCAGACTCTGCATAGATTTCCGGAATCTGAATAAAGTCTCCCTGAAGGATAATTACCCCTTGTCGAAAATGGACCATATCCTGCAAAGGGTGGTCAGGTCCAGTCGAATTTTTCTGCTGGATGGTTTCTCAGGTTACAATCAGGTCCTAGTTCACCCGGATGACCAAGACAAAACCGCTTTCACCACCCCATGGAGCACTTTCATGTATGTGAAAATGCCTTTCAATTTGATGAACGCAGGAGCCACTTTCCAGAGGGTGATGGATATTTCTTTCGTGGAAGAATCGGGTAAGTTTATTGTCGTCTATATAGATGATGTGACTGTGTTTTCCTGATCCGATGACGAACACCTGTGACACCTCAGACGAGTCTTTGAGAAATGTAGAAGGTTTGGGATTTCTTTAAATCCTAATAAGAGCCTTTTTGGGTTATAGGAAGGAAAACTGCTAGGACACATCATCTCTAAAAATGGAATCAAAATAGGCCCCAGCAAAATCGAGGCCATACAAAAATTAGAACACCCAAGAAACCTCAAAGAACTACAGTCTTTTATCGGGAGAATAAACTTTCTATGAAGATTCATTCCCAATCTATTAGAACTCCTCAGAAACATCACAAATATGCTAAAAAAGGATGAAAAAATTAAATGGGACTCCGAGTCCAGACAGTCTTTCGAACAAGTCAAACGAGCACTCACAAAAGCCCCTGTTTTGATCAGTCCTGATTTTACTAAGGATTTCTATCTCTTTTCTTTCGCTTCCAAACATACTATAGCAGCGGTGTTACTGCAAAAGAACAATGAAGGGTATGAACAACCCATAGCTTTCTTTAGAAAAGCATTAAGAGATGCTGCTTTGAATTACAAGATAATGGAGAAACAAGCTTTTTCTTTGGTAAAAGCCATAAAAGACTTTAGATTCTACATTCTTCATTCCCACACCATAGAATATGTTCCAAACATGGTAGTAAAAGACATTTTGACACAGGACAACCCTGATGGAAGAAGGGGAAAATGGATTGCTGTCATTTTAGAATATGATATAGATATTAAGCCCATGAAACTAATCAAAGGTCAAGGCCTTGCTAACTTAATGGCTGAATCTAACTTCCATGCTCTTGACATTAATTTTCTAGATGTGGCAGATGAATAGGGCGAGATGGCGACTCCAAACATGAGAGAGGTATTTCTCAACTCTCCATGGTACGCAGACCTTATATTCATTTTGCAAAATCTACAAGCTCCCCCTGGTTTGACTAAGACTAAAGCTAGATTTTTAAAGTTGAAAGCCTTAAAATTCTGTATTCTAGAAGGAAATTTGTATTGGAAAGATCCTGAAGGCATTCTGTTAAATTTCTTATTGAAAGATGAAGCTGATAAAGTGTTACAAGAGTTTCATGCAGGATAATGTGGTGGCCATATGAACTGGAAAGTCACAACCAACAAAATACTCAGAGCTGGATTCTATTGGCCCACCCTGTTTGCCGATGTACATAAAAAAGTAACTGGATGTCATCAATGTCAACTGTTTGAAGGAAAAAGGAAACTCCTCCCTCTACCTCTGAAACCGATCTCAGTTGAGGCCCCTTTCCAACAATGGGGATTGGACTTCATTAGAGGAATACACCCCACGTCTTCAGGCCAACACAGGTGGATTCTCACTGCCACTGATTATTTTACCAAATGGATCGAGGCAGTACCAAGCAAGCAAGCCACTGACTCTGTTATTATCAAATTCCTTGAAAATAATATTTTGTCTCGCTTTGGATATCCTAGAAAGATTATAACTGATAATGCAGCTACCTTTCAGTCGAAGAAGCTCATAGATTTCTGCAACCAGTATCACATTGGTTTGGGGCATTCCACAGCCTACTACCCTTAGGGGAATGGGATGGCGGAATATTCAAACAAAACCTTGGTAAATATCATCAAGAAAACATTGCAGGAAAACAAGAAATCATGGCACAACAAGTTGGTGTTTACATTGTGGGCTGACAGACTGACCACCAAAAGGTCAATTGGTATGTCACCATACCAGCTGGTCTATGGCACGGAGGCAGTTTTCCCCACTTCTTTAGGAGTCCCTATCATGAAGTTGCTTCAATAAGTACAAGCTGAGCCAAATGACTCACAGAGAAGGGTCAACCAGATGATCCATTTGCAGCAGTCTAGGGAGGACGTTTTCAAAAAGACTTAGGTAATCCAAGAAAACATCAAGAAGATCTTTGACAAACGAACCAAGGAAGATGATTTTGAGCTAGGAGATTTGGTGCTGAGATGGGACTCCAGAAAGGAAGACAAGGGAAAGCATGGAAAATTTGATAGTCTGTGGACAGGACCATACGTGATCTAAGCTTTCAGGGGAAACAATGCTTTCTTGCTAAACAATGCTGATGGGACAGATCTGCCAGGAGGACCTGTGAATGGAAGAATGATGAAACATTATGTGCCACCTCAGTAGAAGATTTGAGTTTTCACTCTCCATTGTAAATACCATTTTAATTTTCATTTTTCACTTGCATTTTCTGAGTGAAGAACATTAGTCAGTTGGTTGAAGCCTGAAGAGAAGGCCATAAACTACTGACCACTGTTTTTCCATTTTTTTTTAGAATAAAATCAACGAAGGCTATTAGGCAGAAAAGTTTCAGAATGACAGGAACCAGTATTCTTGGCACTTCACAGGGCAAGTACCATCCCGAGGTGGAGCCGCTGTTATCACCCTATAAGTTATAGGAATCAACTGGTGACTGGGATATTATCTGTCTCTAGTGTTTTTGTTGACAAATGATTTTTCATTCTGCAAATAATTTGAAAAGAAAAGAAAAAGAAAGAAAAAGAAAAGAAAAGAAAAGAAAAAAGAAAAAAGAAAAGAAAAGAAAATAAAAAAGAAAAAAGAAAAAAGAAAAAGAAAGAAAAAGAGGGCATAAAAGAATTGCAATAAAAGCCCCATAGTAACTTGGTCCATACCTTTCAAGCATGGCCAAGTTCTTTTTAAATTTGATGTTGATTGGGTAGTGAATGAATTTGGCTAAATAGTTTAATCTTATCCAAAGTGTCTAGGTTAGATTAGTGAATAAATCTGGCCAGATTGTCTAATCCTGGTCAGATAGCCCTAGGGTAGAGTAATTTCTTAACCCAACAGTTTAATCTGGGTTAACTGTCATAGGAAACTAGGTTACAACATAGGTTAGTGGCACTGTTGCTTCGTTTCAACAAATCCGGCTTGATGTAAGTGTTACACCATGTTTCAAATGCTTAAAAGATAGTTTGGTCGAAGTCCCTTGGTGGTGTCTACTTGAAAATTTGGGAAAAAACCCATAAAATGAATTTATCCTAAGTTTTTCCTAACACATGTATTTTCTGCTCCCCATTTATACTCCCCACACATACTGACAATCCTGATCATGGCTCCTAGATCTATGGTGCACAAAGCATTCCAAACCCCCCCGACCGTTCTTCTTTTAACCGGGGGGGGGGGTTCTGGAATCGATGATAAAACTTGCACTCATCTGGACAGCTTAAGATCGAGTGTTCAAATCAACAGACAATATTTGATTCTAGCCCCCCCCCNNNTCGATAATGAGTAATAAAAGGCATGCTAAGATCTGCGGCCAGGAAACAAGCACGTATATCAACGACCCTAAATGGATTTCGGACCCCCCTGGATGATCTGCTTTTAACTGCGGGGGGGGGGGGTTCAAAATGGTAATCTCCCTCTGGCAGGTCCCTTGTATTATGTGGCATAAATCTATTGGTCCCAAAGCCCCATCACCATATGCTATCTAACAGATGCCCCATCACTTATGGACGTCACCTTCCACTTGTTCCTGAGTTAGTCACATCCCATAACTGTTGTCAGTCCCCTTCCCCCCTTCCACTCATGGCAAGCCCCTTATTACGGATTTTACCTCCAATACCTAGCCACCATGTCACCCGTCCGTATCTTTCAGCCACTGTCACTGGCCATCTCACCCCCAAATGACCCATTGTCCATTTATTACTGGATAACCTATCCGTTATCTAGCTGACCTGTCTCTCGCGCCCAACTGACCCCATTTTTAAATAAAACTACCATTTTTTCCCCTACTTTCGTTGTTCACTCATCACACTAGAGAAACTCATCACTTGCTCCTCCGTTACTTCCCATTTCCTTCATCCACAGTCAGTCGACTCCACTAACTTTGTGTTTATTACAGGTACTATTGCAGAAATGGCGCCAAAGTCCAGACAAGCAGAAGGAGAAGAGAATCCGTTTCTCCCGCCTCCTGTCGACTTGGACAAGATCCCACTGGTCGACAAAGACAGATTAATTGCAGATACCAAATGTGATTTCGATTTCTCAGACCTCTAGTCATGGCTCAGGGAAGTTTTCTTGGACCAGAGTGATGAAAATAGACTCTGGGAGTCCAATTTACCCCTTTACCTCTTTCCCCAGATCCACCATTTTCTTGAGTTCACACTTAAGTGTCAAGCTCATTATATTCCTGAACAAAGATCCGTCATCTCCTCTTCCGGAGAGATCCTATTCGTCATCACACCCGAAGCCATAGACCAGATGATGCAAATTCCCTGTGCTGACTCTGCGTCTCCTTTCAACCTGGAAATCCTTACAGAGTTGTATCAGAAGATGAATTTTCCCCAAAGAGCTCAAATATTTGAGCTTTTCCTTCCCACCTCCGCTCAATTCCCTTCCATAAAGCCCCCTTACCTGTCATCCATGTTCTCCACTAAGGGAAACTAGGTCATTTCTTCCCTTTGTGCTTTGCTAGGGTACTATTCTGACCAGTGGGTAGATGAGCCCATTCTGGGTTTTCTATCCATTTTCTCCACGGATGAAAAGCCCACCATCTAGTTTGATTTCAACACCTTCTTAGCAGACAATATTCATGAACAATTTGTGAATTTTGGCATGGAAGGCATGTTCAGATATTCATCAATATTAGCCTACTTGTTCATCTTTTTCTAGGCGGATAAGTTTGCATTTTCCATGCAGAAGATGGATGCAGATGGTAAACCTCAGGCAGTCACAGTATGGACCTCTTTGTTGAAGCATAACTCCATAGAGTATAGCTTCAAGTCATTCATTGATCTGTTCTACCACCCTGTGGTAAGCATGCTAGGTGGCAGGCCCAAGCCTCGAATAAACAATGAAGTTCAGAGGATCCCGCACCTCTCGGATAACACAAAGACCGGGGATTGGTACCTGTATCAAAACCATACCGAGATTAGAGTATACGGGTGCGAGTTGGCACCCTATAAGCTGCCCAAGTATGTGCCGGTCAAAATCTTTGCGTTAGAGTATATAAGATAGATCATGAATTCAGATGATATCCATTTGTATCTTTGAAGAAAAAGCAACAGCTTAGAATCAAGGGGCAGATTGGCTCCTTCATCTGCAACAGTCATGGCATTGGGGAAGAAGCAGACCGAATGCTGAGAGAGATGAAGTTTTTCTTAAGCTTCCCATGGCATTATGATCCATGTGGGATCATTTCAGAGATGAGGGTGAAGAACAAAAATATCCCTTATGTTCATGTGTCCAAGCCTGAAATTGAAAAATTTGCGAATCAGACGGCCTGGGAGCCCAACACATTAATTGAAGTGGAACAGCAGGCTCCCCCGACCACTATGCCACCAACGACCATGGCACAGGTCCCAAATGAGAAGAGGCCAAGGCAGGATTTATCTTCGCCTGTCACTGAGGTATCTTCTGAGGAGTTCCAGCTGCACACTAAGAGGCCTAAGACTTTGTCAGTGCCTGGCCTGACAAGGGAAAAAGAGGCTCCTCTTACTATAGTGACTAAGTCAGTTATTCCTCCATTCGGTTCAAGCCTACATAAGGACATCACCCCAGCAGTGCCAAAGAAATCCTCAGAATCCCCACTGGACACTAAGCCAGGCAATACTGGGCCCAAGTTGAGCATTTTCGAGAAGTACGAGCTGATCAAGAAAAAGAACCAGACCCTTACCAGCAGTACTTATGCTTAGTTTCAGAAGCAGACATTGAATGCACAGCATAGGCTGCTATCTGCATTTGACACAGAAAAGGGAAGGATGCACATGGCCTTTCTCCAGGCGCAGCTACCAGACACCAAGGTGATCACGGACTACAAGAGGGCCACCTTCGAATTCCAGATGAGTGACGTGCACCCAGGAGATCAGATGGATCTGCACAAGCAGACAGGGGAAATGGTGTTTCATATGTTGGTACATGCTTCCACTTCTGAAGCCAAATTGCAGGTGTCATTGAACAATTCTCAAACGCAACTCAAGCTGGAGAAGATATAATCCTTTGCGAAGGACAATAGAATCAAAAATTTGGAGGAGCTGGTCCTCAAGATCAGCTATGACCCTTCGAATGTCAAAGCAGCGGAGGAGATGATAAAGAAGAAGAATGCTGACATTGTCGCCTTGAGGAAACAACTGAAACTCCCGCCCATAGAGGACTCGCAGGTGAAGGATATAGTAGAGAAAGAAGGCGAGAAGGATGAAATGCTTAAGCTTCTCATGGAGCAGAATGCATAGCTCAAAGAAATGGAAGCTGAAATGGAGAGATTATTAAAAGAGAAGGAGCAGATGAAGCCAATGGAAGTCATTCCATTGAGTGCCATTCCAATTTCAGGAGCAAGCGCAGCATCAATGACAACAGTCCTGTCCACAACTCCATTGACATCCCAAGAGAAGACAACCGACCTGGAAAAATCCATGGAAAAGTTGAACCTGCACAAGACAGAGATCAGCAGGCTTAAAAATGAAGTTGAGAACCTTCAGGAACTCAAAAATTCCTTCCAGACCAGTCTCTCCAAGGAAAATCAGGTAACAGAGCAGCTCAAGCAGGAGCTACAACAGCTCCGAAAGAAAACAATGGCAGGGAAGACTTTGGCTGAGGTTAAAAAGAATGTATGGACAAACATCACTAAGTCCATAAATGAGATATGACCCATGATCCAAATCATGTTTGAGAAGAATGAGTTGGTTCAGAGGAGCAAACAGGCCATCGAGAAGATCAGTGTAGAATTGGGGGAGATGCCAACACAGGCGAAT
The DNA here is from genome assembly GCA_009831015.1 of Picea engelmannii. NCBI lineage: Eukaryota > Viridiplantae > Streptophyta > Pinopsida > Pinales > Pinaceae > Picea > Picea engelmannii. The sequence continues at coordinate 296,116 of ML794636.1, forward strand.
GATATCATCAAGTTCCTCAATTCTAAGACCAGAGAAGAGCTAGAAGAGTTGAAGATCGAAGACAGAACATAGACCATCCTTGAGGTCAAAAGAGTTTTGACCAAGAGAGGATTAATTCTTCAACTGGAAGAAAAGGTTTAGACAATGGACCTAGGGGTACACAGATTCTTCAGCAAGATTGAGGCTCTCTAGAAGAAAGGTCTCCTCGGTCTGAAGGTTATTAATGATAAACTGATGACACTCCCAGATTACAAAAAGAGATTGGCTAAGGTGTCCAAGGACAGTTCAAAGTTTGCAGGCATACAAGGAAGCATCACTGGCAAAGCATTCCTTGATGCTTTTTAGTGGGACATCAGTATCCAACACGAGATCCGATACATATTCCTCACCAAGCCTACATTCACCAAATATACAGAAATGGACAAAGTGTATCGAAGACTGCTCAAATTCAATGTGCCTAGTCATCTCAGATGGGAGGAACTCTGCGATCTGATCGATTAGCAGATGAGATTTCTAGGTCTAGTCATATGTCCAGTCAGATGAGGTCTTGCAAAGGCTTCATCAATGGTCTACCTAGAAATCAGCGTACAATTACACCGAGTCATCAAGCAGTTCCTAGATTTAGGAAATTTGTTAAATTAGTTAGGCTAAAAATAGATTTAGCATGTCCTGGTTAGTTATGACAGGACTGTTTGTAATTTGAGTTATAAATACTTCACCTTTCAAAGTTTTGGGGGTTGTTGATCTTCATACCCTGATGCTATCAGACTGTAATCTTTTTGAAGAGATATTCCATCAATAAAAAGGAGGCACTTTTATAGGATTCTTGCATGTATTCACTGGTGATGTTTACTCTCTAAGTTGAATGTTATTATTTCTTTGTGATCATCTTTTTTTCTAATTCTAATCTTTAAGAGTAATGAATGTTGTAGGATTTATCTCGTATACTGTGTTTCTGACTCGAAAGATTTTAGTGTTTATCTTCTGGTGTTTTCAATTAAGAAATTCTTAACTGCTTTTTAGTTGAAATTATCTTTCTCATCTTTTCTTCTGTCCATCATCTAAGCTACTAAAAGATACACTGAGTATATTATCTTTCCCTGTGGAAGTCTTCCTTCACGTTTCTGGTTGTATTTCATATTTTATTAAAACACAGAACCCATAGCCCAATGGATGTGTAGACTGTCTCAACCAATTCGAAAAAATACTTTGACTTCAAAACCAATCTATTTCTTTACCTAGCCTAATATCTAAAATTGGAAACATAGCTAAATCATATAGAGAGATCCCTCTCTGAAGTTGGAAGGGCTAGATCCCAGCTTCAAAAGTGGTTGGATAAATTTACATTTCATAGATTTCTTCTGCTGTCAACCCCTAGGAAATTTACCAAGTGCTAACATAGTGGAGACTCCACTGGGGAGCAGAACTAAAAATTGATAATTGCACGTTTTCTTTTCCCTAAAAGGAAAGTTTGTTCCCACAATATTGAAAATATTGAAAAGAAGGTAATGTTTAGAGGTTGATTAAACTTTGTACATATTATTTTCAGATTCACAAAACTAAAAAATATATATATAAAAAACCAAAAAGAATTCTGGCTCCCAAGAAAGTTCAAACTCGATCTCATCCAGACCCAGAACCCGTGATAGTGACATATAACCCCGAACGGTTGCTCAGGAAAAAGACCTTATCTGAAGGTTCAATGAGTCATATTCCCCTTCATAAGTCCCTTTCCTTTTCAGGGAAACCTGTTGCCTCTCAAAACCCTGACCTCAATACCTTTCCACAGCAAAGCCTGGTTAGAATATGGTCCGAAAGTTTTGTGACTGAATCATCTTTGACCCAACTATTTTGCAACCCGGAACCCCCGAAGTTCTGTCTCCCACGACTAAACCACAAATCACTCCCTCAGTACTATATAGTCCCTCCTCGTCCTCGTCCTCGTCTTTAGTCTCTACCTCGCCAATCATCCAGGTTGTCATCCCACCTCCTCCACCCATCATGGTAGCTCAATATGCTCCTTTGGTGTTGGCTGCACCTCTACATGCCATGCCCCAAGACTATCAAACAAGACTTCCACAGTTCTATGCAACAGGACCTTTGAGCGCACAACAACATGTTGACAAAATAAATGATTATTTTGATCTACAATAAGTTGATGAGGCTGACGTTCAAATGAGATTGTTTGCCCAAAGTTTGACAGGTGACATCAAGAAATGGTACAAAGCTTTACCTACCACCTTAGTCCTTGACCTTGTCGCATTCCAAAGGAGTTTTCTTGACAGATGGGAGGTAAAGAAAAACCCTCTCCAAATATTATCAGAATATGAGAATATCAGAAGAAATCAAGGTGAGACGGTACAAGATTACTGCACCCGTTTCAATAACCTATACATTGCAATTCCAGCTGAAATCAAACCTCCACAGGGCCTGGCGTTGATAAAATTCCCTGATGGATTTGATGTCGATATGTCATACCAACCAAGAGAAAGAAATTCTACCACCCTGGCAGACATGCATAAAAGTGCTATAAGTGTGGAGGCCAATCTGTTGACAAAAGGGCACCTCAGAGGTCAAAAAGGAGAGTCACGATCAAAGAAGAACCATCAATGTCTAACTCAGATTCCAAATTGGATTCTTTGGCCAGAGCAATGGAAAGAATGATAGAAAGACTTACTATGTCAGACAAAAATCCTCCGAGAGAAAACCCACCAGCTCCCCAGGTTCGGAACCCTAACTTTAGGAGAAACCCTCCTCAAATTAGACAAAGAGATCCTAGGGATCAAAGAGAGCAGAGGGGTCTAGATCAACAGATCAGACCTCCCCTACAAGAAAACTATGTTGATGAAGGGGAGGAAGTGATTGAGGAATTCGAGGATACTCACATTAATCTCATGGGCATTCACGACAATGAAGCGATTTTCCTTACCCAAGAAGAGCAAGAACTTTTTCTTCTCAAACAAACAAAAGTAAGTGAAGAAGCTGAAGATGCAGAACAACAGGCATTCAAAAATTCCATTTTGGAGGTACACCGACAGTACAATCTGTGGAGTAAGAAGACAGAAGGGAGTTCCCCAAAAAAGACGACTGAAACAAAGAAGGTAGTTGAAACCAAGAAGGCCTTCGAGCCAGCTGCCGAGAAGATTCCTGAGAAGAGCACTGTCGACGCTCCCGTGAAGAAAAACTTACCATTCTAAAAAGGTCGTCACAGCCTGAGGTTTCACCTATTAATCCACCAAGTACTTCTGAGTAGAAGAATATGGTGGACAAACCAAAATTGATGAGCCAAGGTAGAGCCCCTACACCTTTCAGCCTTGAGGGGGAATTGGCCAAAGTAAAAATTCCCATCCCACTTACAGAGTTGATGAACAAAGAGGTTTATCGTTCACAAGTGATTAAAGCACTGGCCATTGAACCTGACATAGGCACGAAGGCTTTAACCATTGTATCAAAAAATCATTCAGACACTATGAACCTTACTGATGATCAACCCGAGCTTATTTTCATACCTGAAGTAGATGGTCCAGATGATACTAGTGAATTCACTCCTTTTTACATCAGTCTAAACATACATGACCTGATCTTGCATAATGCTATGCTAGATTCGGGTGCTTCCCACAATCTGATGCCCAAAGCAGTAATGGAGAAACTGGGACTAGAGGTCACCAGACCTTACAAGGATTTACACTCATTTGACTCCAATAAAGTTAGATGTATTGGTTTGATCAAGGACCTATGCATCACCTTGGTTCAGATTCCTGCGAAGAGCATGGTAATGGATGTGGTGGTTTCAGACATCCCTTCGAAGTATGGAATGTTGCTATCTCGGTCTTGGGGGGATAAGTTGAGAGGAACCCTGCAGCTAGATATGTCTTATGCCACTATCCCAGTTTTCGGGCAACAAAGAAGGCTATACAGAGAAACATTGATGAAGTACATGGTCAATAGCCAAGAGAAACCGCACAACTATCCCCTCTACTCTGGACATTCCGATTTGGATTCTTTTATCTTATACAATGATGGTGACATGGGAGATAAAGATACTCAGCTGGCGGAAGATACATCTAGCTAGGACGAAGGCCAAGAAATCATTGAGGTAGCAAGGATGAAGAATCTGATAACTGAAGAGTTACCCGCTGATTTCTGGAGCATGGATTTTGATGGAGCAATGAGTAAAGAAGGAATGGGAGCAGGAGTCTGGCTGCATAATCACAGAAACAGGTATTCAGAAAACCATTCTTACAAATTAAATTTCCAATGGACTAACAATATTGCTGAGTATGAAGCCTTGATGCTCGGTCTGAAGCTTTTGAAAAAAGTTGGTGCTAAACAGATTATGGTAAGAGGTGACTCTGAGTTGATAATCAAGAAAATCAAAGGTGAGTATGTTGCGAAACACCCACGTCTTAGAGCTTATAGGAATGTTGTTCTTGATGCCCTTAGATATTTCACTGAAGTTGACTTGCAGTTAATGCCGAGGGGACAAAAAATTCTGGCAGACGGATTGGCTACTTCAACAGCCACCTGTAAGATTCCTTTCCACTCGACTCATCCATACATTGTTGAGGTGAAATGCAGACCAACCGTCCCCGACAATATCAGGTACTGGCAAGTGTTTGGTAATGATGATCAAATCGAAGACTCTCTGCAGTGTAAAAACGATTTTGAATGTACAAATATAGATTTAGAGAACGAAGATGAAAATGTAAATAGTTCTGAGTTTGAAATTGATAGTGTGAATACCGTAGATTTAGGAGAATTAGACGATGATGAATTGGATGCTGATGTTTTATAGTTGAAAAGCAATGTTTTGCCTAGAGGTCTAGTTCCTTTAGAGGACTTGTTTGATTTTAACAACATAGCCAAAAAACCGAAAATCGAAGCCCATGGACAAGAGGTAGAAGACTGTAATATAGGGACTGAAGAGAAACCCAGGATAGTCAAACTGTCTAAATCATTACCCCCAGAGAAAAAAATCAAATACATTGAGCTGTTCAAAGAATATTCAGATGTCTTTGCCTGGGGCTATGAAGATTTGAAAGCCTCGCGAGGTTGTGAGTTGCAAAAAGTGTGAAGAGGAAGTCAACCGTTGCTGACTTTTGCATCTCGGGATTTCAGAGAAGAAGAGCACGAGAGCTCGACGCTTCAACCTGCGAGGTTGCGAGTAGAGAAAAGTGTCAAAGGGAAGTCATGCATCGCATTTTCCCAAATCACGAAAAGTCGATGAGCACTTGGCTGGATTAAACACGTAGACATAGGACAAGGTCATGTGGACAAGACCCCAAGGGGGAAACCTGCCACTCATTAGCCCTGTCGGGGTTCGACACTTCATCGTTTCAGGGTTTGTAGAGTCGAAAGACTCGACGCTCTAGTAGTACTGAGTCATGAAGAGAGAAAGAGCGCCATACTTGTTCGGCCCGTGGTCGCGACCCACGATCACATAGAGGTGGACAAGGAAGGAACTAGCCTATGATAAGACCCTCTTAGGTATTTCTGGGATTCTGATCCTCGAGAATTCGACGATTTTTTTTTTTTTCCTTAGTGGGTTTGTGACATTGTTCCTAACAAAGCAACAGTTTGATGAACAAGTTGATATTTTTAAAGGGTTGTCAATTGAAAATTTCTATGGTATACTTGAATATTATGAGGATGACATAGACAATTGGCTAGTGGACTACTCCGTGAAAAATCAAGACATTGAAGAAGCATTACATGGCATTTCCCTTGATCTGAGAGACTTGGAGGGTGAGCTGTTCAACATCAAAATTCAACATGAAATCAATGTGGCACCAATGAAAAGTTATATTTAAGAATTGTTTAAGAAATCTATCGATAATTGACCACCAAGGGGAAAGAAACAGTTGAGATGGTTCCTGTAACCATTAATGAAGACAATAAAATGACACTGTCAAACAAGTGAAGACAAGAGACAACATCATAGTAAGTTGACACTGATCACATCTTTTCTTTCTTTATCTAGTCCTTCATCCAGTTATTCCACCTCTTTCACTAGAAAGGTTTAATCAAAGACTGATAACTTCTCTTTTCTTCTTACCAGGCCTTGTTGTTCTTTTACCTCCCACCATCTTCCTTCTGCAAGATTAATTCTTGTGTATATTTGTGTTATGGTTTGCGGGAACCCCAATCCCAGTCTTTAAGACAAAGGCATTTTAAATTTCAAAGAATATGTAACATACTATATATTTTTTAGAAATTTCAAGAGAGCTATTTCGAGAACAATCTCGACTGTACTTTGTAACCCAGAGTTTTGAATACAAATTATTCAAGGTTGATGTATCATTATATTTATTTGAGTTTCCCATGTTCACTCTATTAAAGTTATCTTATGCATGCATGCCATCTTCTTTTTATTTTAATGTGATAAAAAATCTTCATTTTAAACTATGATGGATGTGAGGAAATTTTTCTTATTTGCTTTAAATGTGTGAATGTGCTCGGTTCCTGGTCCTTTCTCAGGAACTTTCTTGAGAAAAGAAAACAAACATTTTCCTTTTATTTTTCTTGCAATATTTATATTTCTTTGAGTACCACGACAAAATTATTTAAAGTCCCATATTATGAAGATCTTAAGTCCCAAGAAAGTCGTAAAGTAAATAGGAGTACCACCTCTATAAAAATGCAAGGGGATTTACATCCTCGTGAGGTTGTCATTTCGGTCCTAACGAATTCAAGATTCAACATTGTTGGCAACCATACTAGGGAATGAACTAATATTTGGAGTCTAGTCTAGCATTTTGAAAAATATACAACTTTTCCCTAGGCTGATCTGCTCCACTTATAAATTGGATTGAACAATCAATGAAACATCTTGCATTAGTTATACAATCTGGTAATAACAATAGCTGAGACCTGAGAAGAGTTAGAAAGGTCCTGGCAGATCTTAGGCCAAGAAGAAGAAAGAGAAATCCTTTAGAGACAAAGGAGAGATGAGCAACAAGACCGAAGAAAACAACAGCTAGCTAGAGCAACACAAGAACAAGGCCGGGATTGAAGCTAGACGAATACAAGGGACCCATTACCAAAAGTATAAGCAAACAACTCTTTATTCTCAGAAGTGAAAAGCATATTCCTGGAACCTCTCTGGATATGGCAGAAATAAATGAAGAACTGTGAGATGAGAATCATGAGGAGATACACAAAGGTGGAAGAGATGCTGCAAGAAATCAAGAAAAACTAAGGTTTCAAAATAGAAGAAGAATAAGAGATTCCCCTTTGAATCTTCTAAGTGAGAAAAATGATCTCCCTATTCTCCCTAAGGGAACCCTAAAGGAATTTTATTCAGATGGAGCAATCGATGCAAAGAGGTATCTGCACTTATTTCTTGATGTTTGTGATTTTCACCGTGTTGAGTATGACGATGTCATGGTAAGGTTGTTTTTGCAAACCCTATCAGGAAGAGATTATGAATGCTATACATAATTGCCTAGTAGATTATTTCACTCATTTAATGACCTCGAATCCATGTTCCTGACTATGTTCGCTCATCCAATTTCTTATCATACCCTTCTCACTAATTTCACCCAGATTGGTTTAAGGAACAATGAAAGGATACAAGATTTTAATATCATGTTCAATAAAACCTTGAGTAAGATTCTAGAAGATAAAATATCCAATGAACCAATCATTCTCAGTTGTTATAAGAAAGCAATGCCCCTGAATGTGAAATATGATATCATAACATCCCAAATGGATACCTTAGAGGAGGAAATGACTAAATCCACTCAAATGGAATAAATTATGATTGAAATACGTGTTGACCTCGACATTATATTGGGAAAAGTACAAAGGCATCTGGGAGGATTAAGTTTTGATAATCAAGGAGCTTCTAGTTCAAGAAGGAACGAAGAATTCAAGCCATGACCGACCAAAAATCAAACAATGGGAGGAGGATTTTTCAAGGGAACCATACCTGACATAAAGGTTGACCCTGTGGCGGCATAAGAAACTAAGAAAAGAATTGAAATTGCACAAATGAATAGAAATATAAAAACAATACAGAATGAGATAACGAGACTAAGAAGGGGAGACAATTATGGGGAAAATCCAAGGATTCCAGTCCCAAAGCAAAGAAGGAACCCTCCCCAAAAAAACAGAGTGAGGTTTGAAAAAAAGGATAATCCACAAAGACCAAGAGTTCCCAGGAAGCCTACTCCCAAGGCAGTTGTTCTGGATGATGTGTATGATGAGAAAATAGTCGAGAAAAAAAATTATTACTCACGTGATGAAAGTTCTGAAACAATGCAGATGGACGGATGCGAGACGTCCATGTATATATTTGAAGAGGGAGACAATGATCCCAACTCGTAAGAAAATGTCGCCCAGACAAGAGGATTTGTAAATAGATCCAAGAACAAGAATGAATCTGAAAAAAAAAAACCAAAAAGATAAAGAAAAAACAAATGAGAAAAGGGAAAATGAGAAAGTGACAGATAGCGTTGGAAGTAAAAGGAAACACCTGATGTGAAACTCTACTCAAATGACATATAATGTCGTAGAGGATTTAAGTAAGTTAAGGATAACTCTACCTTTTACTGAAGTGGTGAATATTCCCTAACAAAGGGAAAAAAATTTGAAATTGTTGGATGATCCATCTAAAAGAGCAGAAGTTGGTGTTACCTATCCGAAACAAAGCCAAAACCAGTCAACTGTCAAGCTGAGAGGTAAAATTCCTCCCTTTTATATTTCAATTGAAAATCATGATGTTGCACTACATAATTGTTTAGTTGACATTGGTGCAACGAATAATATCATTCCATTGGAGGTCATGGAGGCATTGGGAATGAGTTGCACCAAGTATTATGAAACTGGTGAAATTATATATGAAATTAATTCTAGAAAAGTGCCAGCTTATGGAGAAATCAAGGAGTTTTATGCTTGGATCATGATAGCCCCCCATATTACTACAATTTTCAATATTATTGTGGTATACCTTCCTCTGGCATATGGAGTTGTGCTGGGAAGATATTGGACATCCATGATCGGGGGATATATAATGAATGATGGAAGTTGCATGATGTTCCCAGGCAAAGAAGTAGCAATGATCAAGGTACCCCATGAACCTAGGAAACCCTTCTCTTTCAAGAACAAGGATAATGAATTAATGGAAGATTATATAGACGTCGAGATTGGAAACTATGCCATCCTATACATGGAACATACTGAAATCTTAGAGAAATTTGAAGATACATAGAATCAAGAATGTTTGTTTGAAGGCTATTGAAGGATGTCATTTGATGGTGCTTGTTCGAAATCTGGGAATGGAGTTGGAATTGTTCTTACAAGTCCAAATAATATTGTACATCCACATGCTATTAGACTGGAATTTTCATGTACTGATAATGAGGCAGAATATGAAGCCTTGATTCAAGGGAAGATTCTCGCACAAGAAATGAAGATAGAACATCTAATTGTGACTGGAAACTTCGATTTGGTGATTAATCAGGTCACTTAGAAGCATAAAATCAAGAAATAAAGACTTAAGTTGTATTTCAAAAGAGTTAATGAATTAATGGAGTCTTTCAGTTCCTTCAACATTTCTTTCATTGTAAGGGACAAGAATCATAAGGAAGATTCATTGGCCTTGGTGGCCTCATTGTCGAACCCAGACGATATACAAAGCAAAATGTCTTTTCAAGTACAAAGAGGATTTCGACCTTTTGTGCCCAATAACATGGAATATTTGCAAGTGTTTGAGAATGATGAACAAATGGAAATTTTTTTGTTGAATGATGATGATGAATATAATCACATATCTATTTTCCCTAAAGATTGTATACAATTTGAGTCCCTTTTCACGAAATATTATCATGCTAAGAATCTCCTGGAAGAAGTTTCAATTCGAAAAGTGCAAGAAACAAGAAAGGTCAATATTGGAATTGACAGTTCCCAAAAATATGTCAAATTGGGAGTTGATTGTACTAATGAAGAAGTTGACCAATATGTTGCACTTTTTAAAGAATACATTGATGTATTTGCATGGACCTATGATGTCTTGAAAGCTTATGATAAAAAATATTCCATCACATCATTCCTTTGAGGGAAGAAAAAAAGAATGCAAAGAAAAAATTAAGGATGATGAACCCCAAACTGAAACCTATGGTAAAGATTGAATTGGAGAAATTATAGAAGGATAGAATAATTGATCCCATTAGACATTTCGACTATTTTTCAAATCCCGTGATTGTAAGAAAAAAGACTAGGGAAATCTGAATGTGTGTTTATTTCAGAGATGTTAACAAATAAAGAATAAAGGATAACTTTACTTTACCTAATATGGAGTTGCTCCTCCAACAAGTCACTGGATCAGCCTGCGTGTCCATGTTGGATGGTTTTTCTAGATATAACCAAGTCTTGGTTGCTGAGGAAGACAGGGAAAAGAAAACATTCATAACACCTTTGGAGAGATATGCATATGCCAAAATTCCCTTTGGTTTGAAGAATGTTGGAGCCACATTATAGAGGGCCATGGAGCATGCATTTAGTGGGTTGATAGGAAAATTTATGGAAGACTATCAAAATGACTTGACAGTGCATTCAAAAACAAGGGGTGATCATATCCATCATTTGAGAAAGGCTTTTGATAGATGTAGATTATATGGTGTCTCTCTAAATCCAAAGAAATGCTTATTCACTGTAACTCAAGGAAAACTATTGGGTCATATTGTGTGCAAGGAAGGGATTTATATAGATCCATAAAGAGTTAAAGAAATAAATGAACTCAACCCCCCAACGCCCGAGAAATGAGTTCAATCATTTTTCTGTAAGATCAATTTTGTGTGAAGGTTTGTTCCTGACTATGCAAGCATTGTGAAGTCAATCAATTTGTTGTTGAAAAAGGAGCATAGGTTTGAATGGACAACAAATACTCAAGAATATTTCAATAATATCAAAGGATAAATCACCACAGCTCTAGTCCTCATTAGTCCAGATTTTCAAATGGATTTCATCATCTGTTCGTTCCCCACATAAATAGTTGTTGCATTTGTTCTTACATAGAAGAATACCAAAGGTGAAGAACTCCCAATCAGTTTCATGAGAAAAACCCTACATGACTATGAATTGAAGTATTCAGAACTGGAAAAGCAAGCCTTGTCCCTTATGAAAGCGGAGATGCACTTTCAAACATACATAATAAATTCTCATGTTATTGCTTATGTTCCATCATCACCGATCAAAATGCTTCTGAATCAACAATTGAGAGAAGGAAAATGGGCTAACTGGCTGGCAAAGATACAAGAGTATGATATTGAAACTAAACCTTTAAAGGCTATCAAAGGACAAGGTTTATGCAAGCTCATTGCGAATAATGACTCTATGGATGGTATGATTTCAATTTCAGTAGGAGAACCATTGGTTGATTCAGAATGGTACAAAGTCATTGTATTTTACTTGAGGTCCGGGCAATTTCCTGTCACCATGAACCCTAAGGAGCGAAGAACATTGAAGATGAAGGAAAATCAGTATGTGTTGATTGCGGATATACTGTTCAAGAGGAATTATGATGGTACACTACTGATATGCGTTGATGAAAACCAATCCCAAGAGCCAATGAGAGAATTCCATGAAGGAATATGTGGTGGACACTTTGCACCTACTGCCACCGCCCATAATATAATAAGAGTTGGGTTCTATTGGCCATCAATCTTTAGAGACTCATATGCCACAATAAGGAAGTGTGTATCATGCTAGCAATTTTAAGGGAAAACGAAGAGATTTGCAATGCCATTACAACCCATAATTGTAGAGAAACCATTCTCTCAATGGGGACTTGATGTCGTCGGCCCAATAAATCTTAAGTCAAGTAAGGGACACATGTATATTCTGACCGCTACGGGTTATTTTACAAAGTGTTTAGAGGCAGTGGCGTTGAAAAGGGTTGATTCTGAAGAGTTGATCAAGTTCCTCAAAGATAATATTTTATCAAGATTCGAAGTCCCAGATAAACTTATCATTGATAATGGTTGTATTTTCATCGGGTTGAAGTTCACAAAGTTCTATGGAGAATATGGAATTATCATGGGTAAATCATCCAATTATTATCCACAAGGCAATGGTATTGCAGAATCCACAAATAAGACACTCATTCATATTTTAAAGAAAGTTGTTGAAAAGAACTAAAGGAATTGGCACTTGAAGCTGACTGATGCATTGTGGGAAAGCATAAAAACTCCAAAGGATAGCACTGGGATGTCCCTGTATACATTGGTTTATGGGAAAGAAGCAAAAATGCCAATTAGCCTCGAACTCAATGCATTGAATTTCATGGTTAATACAAAAGGTACAAAATACAGTTCACCTATCCAAAGAAATATCAACCAGTTGCGGAAATTGGAAGAAGAACGAAGAAAATCCCTGAATCGAACTTCTTAGAGACAATAAAGTATCAAAAGATATTTTGATCAGAGTGAAACTTTAAAAAAATTTCAGAAGGGAGAATTGGTTTTGCTTTGGAACAAAGCCAAGGAGAAACCATCGATGTATACAAAGTTTGAAGCACTTTGGATTTGACCATACATTGTTGAAAAGATCCTGGGTTTTAATTGATATATGCTCCAAGACATGAGGGGTAAAATATTGATGATGCCTATCAATGAGAAACATTTGAAAGGTTTTTTCACCTAAAAAATTTCTCATTCTCATTGTACATAAATTTATTTTTCAGTTTGTATATTCTTACCTTTGAATCCATAGCTAATGGTTGGAGACTCCTGGTCGTAAAGATTCTAGATTCTTGACAACTCGCAGGGGGTTCTCATCCCATAGTTGGAGCCATTTGTTTAGACCATTTCCGATTTCTAAAGTTTCCATCCCATTTCTTTTTTCCCAATTTTTTTTTTCCATTTCTTTTCCCTCTTCTATACTTACCCGAATTCCCCTTTTCTTTTCTCCCCTCTATTTTCCCCTTTCTGATTACTATACTTAGTCATTTTTTTTCAAAGTGGCGGGTTTGTGGGTTGGTGGACTCGTAGATTTTCATCTCCATCCATACTCCCATATCATGAGTCCGACCGACCGTCGTATAATTCTATACTTAACCATTTTGCATTCGCAGGTTTGCAGGTTCAAGCATTCATGTCCCATGTTCCGCGATATCCATTTTGCACCAAAAATATATGGGATATACATTTTGACCATTGGATGCAACGAGCTTCTAGGTATATCATATTTACTATATTGAGTCCGACCGATCACATCACAATACTTAGCCCATTTTCGACCTTTCACAACCATGGGTTGGTGGGTTCCCGGGTTGGTAGGTTCATAAAAATTCCCAAATCCTAATCACTTTCGTCCATCCCTTCCATCCTCGTTCTTTTCCCAATACGCATTTAGGAATGGTTTAATTCTACTAACTCATCATGCAGGTTCTGTAAATATCATCATTAATAAGCGAAGGGATTGAGGATATTTCTCATTAAAACCACATTAAAGAACGATTTGATGAAGATTATATTATTGTTATCTCTCTCAAGCACTCATTTCAAATAATATCTGGATTAAAAGAACACTCTCACCAACTTATGGATGCAGAAACTCGACAATAGTTCTACGATGATACTTTGAATATCTTTGGGTGTGAAGACCAGAACTTTCAATGGTCTAGAGTGTATTCTTAATATTCATCCCCTTATGCTCATAAGGAAGTGATCTGGACGACCGAAATTTCTCATGCAGGGTGTGTCCCTGAGGTTTTTGATTGCAAGGAACTGCTTGCATGATGTGTTGAGAAATATATACCAATTCAACAAATTATTCAACTTCAAGACCATTCTCCCATCTCTCTTTCACCTCAAGTGTTCGATAAACTATTGAAGCTCCCTGAGCCAACACTTACATTCAAAGGAGAGGATTGCAGGGATTTCCTGAAAAAGATTGACAATGGCCTGGAATTATTTCTTGAGTTCTTGGAGAATCCCGCAACCATCCCTGAAGACATTACCAGGTTGCAAGTATACTTGTTCAAAAAACCCTTTCGGTAAATTGCTTGGTTGTCCACCAGGGTGACAGGCCAAGAAAGTACTTCCAACATTTATCGTATGATTCTTTATATCTTATATTTTACTTTCAAAGAGAAAGCCATTTTCAATTGGGGAAAACTGATTTCCATTGAAACCTCTTCCCAATTGTCACAGTACAAAAAAGATAATAAATTCTTTATGGCTTCTTATTTTGTGTTTGCGGTAGCATATTGCTGTCAATTTCCTAAATTGTCTATATGTAAGAGGCAGAACTGTGAAATTGAGCCAGTTACCTTCTGGTACGAAGAGTTGTGGAGACACAAATCTTGTTTTCATTTCTATGATGTTTTCAATGATTTTGTCTTGGTTTTTAAAGGATTATTATTTGGAAGGGATACACCTAGAATGTTTGACCAGGAAAGTACATTCCTAGATAAAAAGGGGATGTTAGATCAAATGGAAAATCATAATGTTATCAAGAATTTTGGTTCTAAGGAAAATCTCATCTTTCTTCCATGCCATGTGTCTGATAAAATGTTTATTATGAAAGTCGCAAGACAATATAATTTCTGGCTACACTTTTTTAATGAGAAACAAAAAAAGCACTTCATACCACTGCCTTGGAAAATTGGGGATTTTATATTAAAAAATATAAACAAAATAAATGAATTTTCAAACCACTTCCACAATCTGAATCTCAAATATGATGAAAAGATAAAAGGGTTTTCCCCTAACAGAATTTTTGTGGAACATATGCTAGCACTGGGATTCAACATTTCATTTATCCATACTATTCAAGGTGAAGAAGAAGATAATAAATTAAGTGCTCCTACTCACAATGTTGGTGACTTGGAAACGATACTTAGTACCAATGTTTTTTACAAGTTGAAAGGAAAGGGTCCCAGTGAGAAGAGTGTCCAGTCCCCAACTGTTACTCCTAAGACTAAAACATCTCGGAGGAATTCTCAAGCGGCCCACCCATCTAGAAAAGTGACCAACAATAGTTCAGGTGACAGAGGAGAAAACAATCACCCTCTGAGAAAAATTGAGAGGTCCCACAAGCTTTGTAATATCCCCAAGAACGAGCCCCAATTGTATTTATAAATTGTAAAAAACATTTGTAGGCTGGTGAGTCGAGTGTTGATAAGCTGGTGGGATTATGTGTTACTAAGCCGGAGAGCCTAGGTGTTAAAGGCCAGGAGCCTAATTTTGTATATGCAATTATGCAGATCATTAATAAAATATAAACATCGTCATGTGAAGACTGACCACGAAGAAAGAATGATGGGGGACTAAGCTTCCAAAAGGTTGGGTAAGGGAGGGGGCTAAGTGTGTGGGCCTAGGGGATAAGCTAGAGGGCTTACCTCTAAAGGGGATAATAATTTATTATTATTTCCTAAAGTCTAAGGTGGACAATTGATGAGTGTTGTCCTAAGTTCCTAGGAAAGGGGAAAAAATGAAAATGTAGTGCATGCATCTCCAGGAAGACAAGTGTCGACCTTGGAGCATGAATTAAAAGCTGATGAGTTGAGCCATGTTGGGGGTTCATTCTGTGGAGTCTGGCGATTCTCCAACCACTGTCTAACCATGAACAGGGAAATCCACCAGAAAACCTGGAACGAGTAACCCACGAGTCATTATACCATCCTCCATCTAACTTAGAGGTTTGTCTTGTCCATTCTTCTATCCACAGTCATAACTCGAAACTAGGAGAATCGACCTCTGTGTTTTGTTCTTTGGTCACGCACCTTGAAAATCAGTGGGAAAAACTCATGGACTGATCCATCATCTAACCTGTTCGACCTCTGCATAGTCACACATCCTGAAACCGGTATTCCATGAGTTGTTCTGTGTCTTCTGAGGAACTCGATACCTGGGTAATCGCCTTAGCTATGTCATGTTTTAGTGTGGGTTGTTGTTGCCTATGGTGCCATGCCCATATTTAGTTGCTACTATCATCCCTGTGGGAATGAGTGTTGAACCATTGCTGTTGTCCTCACCTAGCTGGAGCTGATTCGAGGAGTGTGCTGAAGAAGCGGGTTTTCAAGCCCGTGGTAGAAGAGGCAGGTTGTCAGGCATTTGAGTAGCTCTCTCCAGGTGAGAGAGTC
Organism: Picea engelmannii; assembly: GCA_009831015.1. Classification (NCBI taxonomy): domain Eukaryota; kingdom Viridiplantae; phylum Streptophyta; class Pinopsida; order Pinales; family Pinaceae; genus Picea; species Picea engelmannii. The sequence goes on from ML794636.1 coordinate 312,203, forward strand.
TGTTGGGAAGTGGTTTTCTCCTAGAGAGAGTCCAGCACCAGCTACAGAGCTCTCAAAATTCTTGGTCCGGCATGTTTCTGAGACCCAAAGAGGGAGGTGAAGCACTACTGGACTGTGCTTGTGAAGGTGTATACTTCCAGGTGGAACAAGAATGTGGGGAATGAGAGTCCATGAGTTTTGGGCATAAGAAGGCTCCTGGAGAGAATCCTTCCAGTTGCACTGTGTAATTTTCCTGTAACCTCATCCTAGTCTAGGATTCCCTTGCCTTGGGTGGAGCTTAGTCCCAGCTCGGGGGTGACCCACTGTTGAGCATGATGAGCAGGGTGGTCTAAGGATGGGAGGTTCGTGGAAGGTCTTAACGTAGTTGGTGGAGTTACTACAATTTCAAAGATAAGTATCATTATGTGTTTAAATTCAATTAAAATGCATGTCAGTGATGCTTGTACTATTATCATGTATTCCGTTGCAATGATATTTATTGTTAATTCTATTTAAGTTTGTATGATGGTAGTAACTCTATGTTAAATGAGTTAATTTGATTTAATATGCATTTTATATATAAATTTATGGGAATGTTCCGTGTCGCAGCATTGCTCGACAATATGGTTGATGGCCCGGGACGTTACAAATTGGTATCAGAGCTTTAAAGGCTAAGTTAAGGTTGTGTTGGTAATTTTTCCCAACATGTTGGTGGATGGGGACATTACAAATTGGTATCAGAGCTTTAAAGGCTAAGTTAAGGTTGTGTTGGTAACGTTGGTCGGCCTATTGGTGGCTGGTGACATTACAAATTGGTATCAGAGCCAAGGTTTTCAACACTAAGCCTAGAATGGGCTGGATAAGTGGTCATTGGACCCAAGGTTTCAAGAGGAAATTGTGTCTGGAGGACCAATTTCAAACCTCATAATGTTCCTGAGTGCCAAGAGGTTACCTTGGCCATGTTATGAAGCTCATGGGAGTAACGGTGTCATAAAACCATGACAGAAGTGGTGTTGGACCGCAAAGTAATGTGGACCTTAGGATCTATTTGGGAGAAGGATAATCCTTCACGACCATCAGATTTGGTAAAGTTACGAGGAAATTATCCGTGAATTCCTTTGGAAATCCGCATAGTAACAGAGTTTGTTCTGCGCAGTAGGATCTGTTTGGAAGGAAGGGAAATCCCTTATGACTGTCAGATCTGGGGAAGGTACATAAGGGTTAACCTGGAAGCCCTTCAGACTTTGTGACTTCAGTGAAGTCTGATGCTAGAAACAAGAGAAGGACTGAAGTCCAAAACTCCAAAGTGACGTGGCATGGTGATGTTGCCTGGAGGTGACGTGGACACATGGGATGTGTGCCACATGTCAGTGGGTTCCAAACCCATGGAAGTTTGAAATTCCATATGGAACGTGATGTGTGACACCCATTTGATCGGGCCACTAGTCAGACGCTAGTAGTCCACCACGTGGCATCCTATATGAACAGGGTTAGTGGTGCCCGAGGTTACGTAACATAGTTAAAGGTCCCGGGACCCACAGTGGCATTGATCACGATACATCAAGATCAATGGCTAGAAGGAATTGCAGGGACCCAAGTTGCATGGAAGTTAATTATCCAAGGCGGTCCCACAATCAAAACTGTAGTTTCACCCAAGGGTTATGTGTCAACGTCAGAAGAATTGTGGGATGAAATGTGGGTTACTCCAAACCACCGTTGCATGCCCCCAAAATCGAAAAATGTTAAGTGATGTAATGTAATGACGTCACAAAAGGTGATTATGAATGTTCGAATATTAATAGTTCGTATGCGTAGATGTGAAATCCTCCGAAGTCCCAAAGCTTCGAAGTTCCGGAACTCAAACGCCTGAAGTTCCATAGTGAGTGTCAGCTGTCAGATGCTGAGTAGACGTGGATGGTTGATCCGCCCTACTTTGTGAGTTTGGTAATCTAGAACTCCGATAGATTGTTGTGTGGTGCTTTGAAATCTTCCGAAGTCGAATGCCAAAGGCCAGAGTAAGAACCTAGTGATCTAGCACTTGGTCATGGCCCATGATCACTTGGATTGGGGATTGAGAGAAAGGAGCTAGTGCCCGAAAATGATTACAGAGCAGAGAAGAGCTCGGAAAGAAAATGAAATATGAACATTTTCTCAAATCAGATTGGTTTGAATGCGTAAACTGGTGAAGTATTGAATAAGTTTCAATTGTTTCTCTTCTTTGAGTTTTCAAGTGCAAGGAGTGCACATTGTCCACAAGGAGTGCATTGATAGAGGTAAGTTAACCTCAGAGAATCTCAGGAGAGATATCGTTGAACCTTTATCAGCAGCGGTGCAAGGAGTGCATAGGAAGAACTCTGTGTTGAGTTCAGAGAGAGAAAGATTCATTGAGGACTTTGTAGGGATTTGCCAGGCGGGCATCGAGTGAGTGCAAGTGTGAACAGATATAACTCTTTATCAAGTTCAGGGAGAAGAGTATTAGAAGAAGATACTCATAGAGCTGTTGAACACTCTGTAGAAAACGCTCAGCAATGTGTGCTTTGAGCAGAAGGTTGCCAGGAGGGCATGAAATTTTCCTTTGAAAGGAAACAGAAGGGCCAAGACCCTTAAGAGACTGAGTAAATTGAAAAGTTTAGAAGAGATAACGAAAGGAGTGCATGGGGGACAAACTCATTCTAAGTCCTAAAGCTCAGAAGAGATAACTCTTACGAGAGAGAAGACAAGATCCAAGAGGCAGATTCACCGGAGAAAGGTCAAAGGCCGAAGCCTTTGAACACTGACAAATCTTCCAAGGTGGAAGAAGTTAAAAGCTTAGGAGGAGGATCGAAAACAACCATTAGATCAGTTGTGGGGAGGATTTTGGACCGTTAGATCAACGTCCAACAAAAAAAAGGAAGTGCATAGGAGAGGAACAAATTCCATTCGTTAAGTCTGAGAATGAAGGACCAGCAACCGTTGGATCCGGAGGTAAGCACATGATAATTAACCCTAGTGTGCGCAGGAGAAGTGGACTTGTCAATGTACCGAAGTGATTTGGGACCATCCATCATCAAGGAGGACAGGTGGCATAAGATCCACAACTTCAGAAGTTTGTGGACAAGGAGGAGGAGAAACTGCTGAAGTAAATCTTGGTCGTTGACCTGAAAGTGGACGCGTGGCGCCAGATCTGGAACTCCGAGTATAGAGCACTTTGGAGGAAAGCAGAGGATGAAAGCGCTGAAGTCCTGAAGGAGATATCGATTGTTGATCAAGGAGGAGATCGAAGGACCATTGATTTGGTCTTGGCCAGAAAGAGCTGAGTTCATCAGAACCCTTCGATTGTTGAGGATAGGTGTCATTAGATCTTCCACTCTAGAAGATTTCCATAGAGGAAAAGAAAATAGTTGAGAGTTGAAACTCCCGAGGGTTGGAGTGCCAAAACCAATTGTAGTCGTTGGTTTGGAAGGGAGCTACGTGTCGACATATCACAAAGATCTGAGATCGTGCATGAAAGGAGAAAAGGTTGTTGATTGGACAGTTGGCCAGAGGAAGGTAAAATATATATATCATGCATTGATCATGGATCATCTCCAAAAGTGAGAGAACGATGGTCAGGAAGAATTGTGGGGCCAGAACTTGCTCGAATGTTAAAAATCTGAGAATGGGCCGCATTTTGTACCATGATTTTAACAAAGTGATACGTGGTAGCTGGAGGTGAATTGCAGGGTGAAAAGCGGGTTGGTCTAAAACCACTCTTGCCCGTGCCTCCAATCACACACTTATGTGAGGTCATAGCCCACGGTCATAGCATGTTTTCTTTGAAATTGATGTCAAAGGGGGAGAAGAACAACATGATTGGATGCTAAGGATGTAGATCGAGGTCTAAAAATAATAGAGCAACCAATCAGGGTTGCCATCAATGCCAAAGGGGGAGATTGTTGGCATGGTTTCAGACAGAGGCAAAGTATGTGTGTTTGTCATTGATGGAAAAGATTAGAACAATCAACAGAGCGATGATGGCATGGCAATGGCAAGATCAACTGTGAAGATCAAAAGTGAATGTTGGATCTCATTCAAAATCCCCGATGACTGTCAGATCTGAATTTAGATAGGAGTAGTGCGTAGTAGACGAGAATAGATCTCGGGCGTTAGATCCGAGCACGAGGTCCGAACGTCGTTGGATACAGGAGAACCTGCATGTTCTTTATAGTGAAAGGAGAAGCAGGCTTACAAAATCCCAAAAGCAGGAGAACCATTCATCTTTGAGAAGGACACGTGGTTACAGATCATCATTTCACTGACTAAGAGGTCAAAGGAAGGAGTGCCTATCTTCTCAAACTCGTGATATGCGAAATCACGAATTAATATGAGTTGTTGATCAAAGGGATATTATGGATCGTTGATTAGGCACGAAGAAGGCTCCTAAAGTGGTGAAATCGCGATAAGATCTTGACCGTTGATCCAAGAGGGACACATGGTGAGTGATTGGCATTTCCTTGACTAAAAGGTCAAAGGCACGAGGTGCTCTAACCTTCCAACTCACAAAATGAAAAATCGCGATATGATCTGAGCCATTGGATCAAGATCCAATCTGGGCCGTCAAATCCAGAAGGTAGATCATGATAGACCACATCATAAAGGAAAGGTGGTAGCCTACGTCAGCAATGACACCTGGCATGACTAGACATCGACAAGTGTCAAGTTGATTCGACATTTCAGGAACGTGAAAATCACGAATATGAGTGACACGTGGTAGCCACTCAGGTCACGACATGTCATCGAGTGAAATCATTCCAAGAATTTAGTTTCGGGATTCTTAGCATCAACTCTCCCCCAAAGTCCTAAAAACTGAAGTTCTGGGATGGAGGATAACTGTCCGATCACCATAGATAATTGACCGTTGATCTGAAGAGCGAAGTGCTCAAATGTGAGTGGTCATAGGTTGTGGTCACATCGTTGAGAGTTGGAGGAAGGTGCTAACATCTAAGCTCCATTTCATAGATCGCGATATGGAGAGTCATGAAGTCTCACCATAGTATTGTTGAAATCATGAAACATGAAACAACGATTCAATCTTATTCGTTGATCAAGAGAAAGCATGAACCATTGATCTGGCTCCATTTTGGATTTTCAAAGATCATGACTTGGAGAGTTGAGATGCCTCATCTCCATATTCGTGAATTGCAAATTTTGAAAGAGCTTTATGGATAAGCGCTTGGTCACAACCGGTGGTCACGAGAAGGGAAGGAACCTGTTGTGGTCACCTAGCAACCGGAATTCGCGATACTTGAAATCACAAAATACCTTTTGAACAAGCCCTTGGTCATGGCTGATGGTCACGTGAAAGGAAGTGGCTTAGCTAGAAGAGCTAGCGCGCACTGTGAAGTGTTTCTTCTAAACCATTGATGAGACTGGTAAACCATTGATGAACATTATATCACTGTAATAAGTTTCTGTAGCAAAGATTCATATCTTAGGGGGTAGGGAGGTGCTAGGGAGGAATGTTTTCCTCTGAGTTTCAAGTCAGTGCTTCAACATAGGGAGTTGTTTCTTCCATCTAGTTGTATCTACAGAAACCAGGGTGGCAGGTTGGTGCAAGAGAGAACTGTTGTTATCTATTATACAGGTTGGTGCTTGTGTGACTGGAAGTTGGTGCTTCCATCCAGTTGGTGCTGGAACACTTAGGAAGTTATTGCTTCCTTCTAGTGGGTGCTAGAGAAAACAGAGAGTTGGTGCTCTCAGCAAGTTGCATCTTGCAAAACAGAGGTTGTAGCCTCACAATGAGTTGGAGCTCATAAGTATGATAATGTACAGAATGTAAAGATTACTTATCATATAAAGAAGAAGAGGTTTTTACCTTTTATGGGTTTCCTCAGGAAAGATCCGTCTCTGTGTATTTAATGTGTGTGATTGATGTTGAATGAATTAATGTTTACTTCCTTCTAGTGTTGTGATTGTCATGAGGTGAATTGTAAAGAGTTTAATGTAAGAAAAATTGTTTAAGCACGGTAAGAATTGATTCACCCCCCCACTCAGTTGTCCAACAATTGGTATCAGAGCCGACCCCTTTATCTAAGGGTAGATCCTAGAGCTTAAACATGTTAATCCATGAAGGAAATTCAACCAATAAGGCCCCTCTGTTCAATGGAACAAAATTTTCCTTCTGTAAAGTTAGAATGAGAACATACATAATGGCTTTAAGTGCAGATGTCTAGGATGTGGTAGAGACTAGTTATGTAAAGCCAATTGTACTAGATAATAAGGATGACAAGCTAGAATTCAGCTTCAACTCTAAGGCTATGAATGCTATCCTGAGTGGGCTTGTAGAAGCATAATTTGTAAAATTTATGCACTTAGAAACTACCAAAGAAATGTGGGACAAACTCATTAGCAGTTATGAAGGTAATGAGAAGGTAAAGGATGCCAAGCTTCAAACCTACAGAGTACAGTTTTAACAACTGAATATGAAAGAGGATGAAACTGTTGGAAATTACTTTCTAAGAGTTGAAGAACTGGTAAATGCAATGAAAGAACTTGGTGAAAAATTTGAGGAACCCTCCTTAGTTAAGAAAATTTTGAGATCTCTACCAAATAGGTTCAACCCGAAGGTCTCTGCTATAGAAGAACTTAGTGATGTAAAATCCTTGGCATTTGATCAACTTCTAGGAACATTGACCGCATATGAAATGAGAATAGTTAAAGATAAACCCACTTCCAGAGAAGCATCATTTAAACAAAACAAGAATGAGGATTCTGAGCCTGATGAAATTGAAGCAAAATTTGTGAGAACACTGAATAAGGGATCAGGAAAATACAAAGGTAAACTTCCTTTCAAATGTTTCAACTGTGGTAAGATAGGTCATTTTTCAAATAAATGTCTTCACAAAAGAAAGGATCAGACATATGATGATAAGGAGAAGCACAAACACAAAAATTTCTTTAAAGAGAATAATTTTAAGAAGAAAAGTCTTTGTGTAAACAATGATGATGATCCTTCAAATGATGAAGACAATGTATCTTCTATTGAAGATAAACTAAATGATTTCATGCTTATGGCCAAAGAGGATTATGATAATAAAATCATAGGAAGTGATACTAATGAAGAAGAAGTTGTGGTTGACCTAGAAGGAGAACTGATCAGTGCACTAAACAAGCTTGACAGACTCATAATCAAGACGAGAAAGAAAAAACAATTGCTAATACAGTTCAAGAAAGGCAGTAAAGAACCCGATGAAGAATTTGACCTGCTAAAAGTGGAATTAGAAGAGGCAAAGAAAATCAAAGACATTTTGAAACAACAATTATCAGAAAAGAAGGCAAGATGTGAAGCTCTTGAGGAAGAAGTAGTGAAAACTAGGAAAGCGTTGGAGAAGTTTCAAGCCTTGTATCATCAGAATCTATCAAGTATCAAAGCCTCAGAAGGATTGGCCACCATTCTGAATCAGCAAAGGAACCCAAAGCTGAAAACATGTCTGGGTTATGAAGAGGGGTCAAGAAGTGGTCAACCAAGTAACAATGAACCCATCAAGTTTGTCAAATCTACAACATATGACAACAACAAACATGCAGAAACAAAAGAAGATAATCGACTGCCCAGGAGGAGTAAAGAAAAAGGTACCAAAACTAAAACTGTAGATAAGAGAAATAGCACACTCTCCACTCAAAGAAATCATCAGCATGGAAGAAATTGACCTTCTCAAAGAAGACAACCATTTTCCAGGTACCAAGGTTTTTTCTATGAATATTGTTTTGTCTGTTCTAATTTTGGTCACAAATCTGTAAAGTGTTCTTTAAAATTTAGATATGAGAAATCAAGACATTTAAGGTATAGATATCTACAACAACAAAGAATGAGACAAGTAAGTAACAAACCACCATAGACTACAAATCACCTGATGGCTAGGAAAATGACACAGGTTACGCATAACAATCATTATGATCCCTTATTCAATGAATCAGAATGTCACATCTGTCATAATTATGGACATAAAGCTGCTGACTGTCGCTTAAAGAACTATGAACCAGATTTGAATCCCTCTGTTGAAAATGTCAAAGTTTGGAAGAAGAAAGAAAGTGACAGGTGTGGATTAGTGTTGTCATCTCAAAGACAAAAGAACCCCTGGTATATAGACAGTGGATGCTCCAAACATATGACGGGAGACAATGGTAAGTTTCTATCTCTAAGTGAAAGCAAATCAGGAAACGTAACATTTGGAAATGATGCTCCAGGTAAAATCAAGGGTAAAGGAATGGTGAATTTGAGTAATGGACAGGGAAAATCCCAATATGTACTACTTGTAGATGGGCTAAAACATAATTTGCTCAGTGTAAGTCAAATGTGTGATAGAGGATGTGAAGTGATGTTCACTTATAAGGACTGCAAGATAAAGTCTGTAAACTCAGGACAATTGGTGGCCAAAGGCATAAGGACAGAAAATAATGTATAAGTGATGAAAGAAGATAGAGAAGAGTGTCATCTAAGAAAACATGATGAGAGTTGGTTATGGCATATGAGACTTGGACATATAAACTTTGACCACTTATTCAAGCTCAAAACTCTTGAGGCAGTAAACGATCTTCTAAGAATATCAAAGCCACAAGATTCTATTTGTAAACCCTGCAAAGTAGGAAAGCTAACCAACACACAGTTTAAATCCAATAGCTCTACTTCAATAGATAAACCACTCCAACTAGTTCATATGGATTTATGTGGACCATCAAGACAGGAAGACACATGGAAAGAAAACTACTTCATTTTGATCATTGATGATTACTCCAGACTCACTTGGGTTGTCTTTCTCAAGGAAAAAGTTGAAGCATTTGCGAAATTTAAAATATTTAAGGCTTTAACTGAGAATCAAATAGGAAAGAGGTTAAAGGTAGTAAGATCAGACAAAGGAGGTGAATTTACATCAAGTGATTTCAAGGAATTCTATGATAAACATGGGATCAAGAGAGAATACACAATCCCAAGAACTCCACAACATAATGGAGTAGTTGAGAGGAAAAATAGAACAGTGAAACAAATGGCCAGGTCAATGATTAATGAGAATAAAATTGGTCAAAACTACTGGGTAGAAGCAATACACACAACAGTCCATGTTCTTAATAAATCCCACCTCAGACCACACAGTGACAAGACACCTTATGAACTGTGGTATGGGAGACCTACTTCAATCAAACATTTCAAAGTCTTTGGGAGTAAGTGTTACATAAAGAATAATGATGAGAACCTTAGAAAGTATGATGACATGGTTGATGAAGGCATATTCTTAGGGTATTATACAAATAGTAAAGGATATAGATGCTATAATAAGAGGCTGCATAAATTGGTTGACTGCATTGACATAAAAGTTGATGAAGGAATCCCAGTAAGAGAGGTGAACAATACTGAATCAACAACAAAGGATATAGATGAAGTTGAAGCTGAACAGTTCCAAGTATTAGAACAAGAAGACTGAGCCAAATGAAGATGCAAATATTCAAATAGACTCAAATCAGCAGACAACATCAAATTCTTCCTCCAGAATCACTCAAAAGAATCATCCTGCAAGTCAGATAATTGGTGAAAAAGAAAAAGGTGTACAAACCAAGAGAAAGATAATCAAAAACACCGAACAATCACATATAGCCTTCATATCCATGCTGGAACCCAAGAATTTTAATGAATCTAGCAAAGATGACCATTGGGTTAAAGCCATGAATGATGAACTTGATCAGATTGAGAAAAACAATACGTGAGAGATGGTTCCTATATGTGAAGGCAAAAATATCATTGGTTCCAAATGGATCTTTAAGAACAAAATGAATGAGAAGGGACAAGTTGTTAGAAACAAATCAAGATTGTTTTTTAAGGGCTATGCTCAAATAGAAGGACTAGATTTTGATGAAACATTTGCACTAGTAGCAAGACTAGAAGCAATCCAAATATTTCTTGCCTATGCTTGTCATAAGAGGTTTAAAGTCTATCAAATGGATGTCAATTCATCATTTCTAAATGGAGATTTAAAAAAAGAAGTTTATATGGAACAATCAGAGGGTTTCGAACTGACAGATAATCCTAACCTAGTATGCAAGCTGAAGAAAGCCTTATATGGGTTAAAACAAGCTCCTCATGCCTAGTATTACAGACTGGATAAGTATCTCCAAGACAAAGGGTTCAAGAGAGGAACAATTGAAAACACTCTATATATCAAAGAAGAGGGTAATGACTTACTCATTGTGTTGGTCTATGTAGATGACATCATCTTCGGATGTAATAATGATTCATTGGTACAGTGGTTTGATTCTGCCATGGAGTCTGAGTTTGAAATGTCTATGATAGGGGAACTGCCATTTTTTCTTGGTCTGCAAATTACTCAGAAATCTGAAGGAATATTTCTTTCTCAAGAAAAATATCTAAGAGAAATGTTGAAAAGGTTTCAAATGGAAGATTCTAAACATGTGGGCACACCTATGATTACTGGATGCAAATTAAGCAAGGATGATGACTCACCTGATGTTGATCAAAGTTTATATAGGTCAATGATAGGCAACCTATTGTATATCACAACATCCCGTTTAGACATAATGCATGTTGTTGGAATAGTAGGAAGGTATCAGGCAACACCCAAACAAAGTCATTTGCTAGCTGTCAAAAGAATATTCATATATTTGAAAGAAACAATGAACTATGGCCTATGATATCCTAAGAATAAGAATTTTCAATTATTAGTCTACTCAGATGTAGATTGGGCTAACTGCATGGATGAAAGGAAAAGCACAAGTGGAGGTGTGTTCTTCTTAGGAGATTCTCTAGTAGCATGGTTGAGTAAAAAGCAAGGTTCCATTTCTTTATCAACTGCATAGGTAGAGTACATTACTGTTGCTACTTGTTGCACTCAGGTATTATGGATGATTCAAACACTTGCAGACTTGGAGGTAAAATATACTGCACTGATCTCGATTCATTGTGATAACACTAGTGCCATAAGTGTGTCAAATAATCATGTATTCCACTCCAAAACCAAGCACATTCCCATAAAATACCATTTTCTGAGAGAGAAGGTCACCAATTAGATTGTTCAGGTTCATTACATTCCAACCATAGAACAAATTGCAGACATATTTACTAAACCCCTAGCCAAGACATCATTTGAATATCTCTGTCAGAAGTTGGGTGTCATCTTGTCTCACACCTAAGAGAGTCCATCCTGTTAGGGGGAGTATGTGTTGGTTGAATATTTGATACCTCTGATGAATACTGCAACATCTCAAGGGGAGCATGTTTTCTTTGACATTGATGTCAAAGGGGGAGAAGAACAACATGAATGGATGCTAAGGATGGAGATCGAGGTGTAAGCATAATAGAGCAGTCAATCAGAATTTCCATCAATGCCAAAGGGGGAGATTGTTGGCATGGTTTCAGATAGAGGCAAAGTATGTGAGTTTGTCATTGATGGAAAAGATCAGAATGATCAACAGAGTGATGATGGCATGGAAATGGCAAGATAAACTGTGAATATCAAAAGTGAACGTTGGATCTCATTCAGAATCCCCGATGACCGTCATATCTGAATTCAGAGAGGAGTAGCGCGCAATAGACTAGAATAGATATCGGGTGTTAGATCCGAGCATGGGGTCCGACCGTCATTGGATACAGGAGAACCTGCACATTCGTTATAGTGCAAGGAGAATCAGGCTTACAAAATCTCGAAAGCAGGAGGACCGTTCATCTTCGTGAAGGAAACATGGTTACAGATCATCATTTCACTAACTAAGAGGTCAAAGGAAGGATTGCCCTAACCTATCAAACTCGTGATATGTGAAATCATGAATTAATCTAAGTCGTTGATCAAAGGGATATCATGGATCATTGATTAGGCATGAAGAAGGCTCCTGAAGTGGTGAAATCGTGATAAGATCTTGACCATTGATCCAAGAGGAACATGTGGCGAGTGATTGGCATTTCGCTGACTCAAAGGTCAAAGGAACGAGGTGCTCTAACCTTCCAACTTGCGAAACGCGAAATCGCAATATGATCTGAGCCATTGGATCAAGATCTAATTTGGGCTATCAGATCTAGGAGGTAGATCATGACAGACCACGTCAGAAAGGAAAGGTGGTAGCCTACGTCAGCAATGACACCTGGCACGACCAGACATCGACAAGTGTCAAGTTGATTTGGCATTTCAGGAACGTGAAAATCACGAATATGAGTGACACGTGGCAGCCACTCAGGTCACAACACGTCATTGAGTGACATCATTCTAGGAATTTAGTTTCAAGAGTTTTAGCATCAAATCTCCCCCAAATTCCTGACAATTAAAGTTCCAGGATGGAGGATAACCGTCCGATCACCACAGATCGTTGACCGTTGATCTGAAGAGCGAAGTGCTTAAATGATTAGTGAGTGGTCATAGGTTGTGGTCACATCGTCGAGATTTGGAGGAAGGCACTAACATCTAAGCTCCATTTCAGAGATCGCGATATGGAGAGTCATGAAGTCTCACCACAATATTGTCGTAATCACGAAACACGAAACAACGATTCAATCTGAGTCATTGATCAAGAGAAAGAGTGAATCATTGATCTGGCTCCATTTCAAAGTTTCGAAGATCACAAATTGGAGAGTCGAGATGCCTCATCTCTAGATTCATGAGTTGCAAATTACAAAATAGATTTATGGATAAGTGCTTGGTCACAACCGGTGGTCACGAGAAGGGAAGGAGCCAGTCCAGCTAAGCTCCTTTTTGGGATTTCGGAGATCGCGACTTGGAGAGTCGAGATACCTTGCAACAGGAATTCACAATACGTGAAATTGCGAAATACCTTTTAAACAAGCCCTTGGTCATGGCCAACGGTCACGTGAAAGGAAGTGGCTTAGCCAGAAGAGATAGCATGCACTATGAAGTTTTTCTCAAAAAGGGAAAAGGCACGAAGGGAGGAGCTCACGCAATTTCTCTCTCCAATGTAACTGTTAGAGACCATTGATGGTTTTGGCTTGTCAACTAGACTAGCTGTAGAGTGTTCAAAAATGAAGAGGAAGAGTCTTGACTGCCAGAGAGGCTATGGAATCTTAGAATAATGCATAGTGATGATGAACACATGAGCGGAACTGCCAGGGAAGATGAAGAGTTGTTGTGATGATCAGGACAGGTGTTGGCATGATGTGTCATGCACAACAGATAGGAGATTGAGTTCTCTAGGAGAGCCTTTTGGGAATGTGGAGAGAAATCATCTGGGTAAAGGACCAGAAGGGTATATATGTGGCATATCTCATAGAGTACGGTTGGCCATTGGGGAGTGATCCATGTGTGTAGAAGCATGATGTGCAGGAGCTGAAGCATAGAAGAAGAAAATAATAGAGATGCATATATGTGAGAGGAAGAGAAAGCTGAGGTGTGCATGCAAATACAGAGGAGAAGATCAGAAAGCTCAATAGGATGCAAGCAGGAAGACACTGATGCAGGCAGAGTAGGGCAGTGTAGCAAAACAATGATGAGACTAGTAAACCATTGATGAACATTATATCACTGTAATAAGTTTTTGTAGCAAAGATTTATATCTCAGGGGGGTAGGATGGTGCTAGGGAGGACTGTTGTCCTCTAAGTTTCAAGTCAGTGCTTGAACACATGGAGTTGTTGCTTCCATCTAGTTGCAGCCAGAGAAACCAGGGTGGCAGGGTGGTGCAAGGGAGAAATTTTGTTCTCTGTTATACAGGTTGGTGCTTGTGTGACTAGAAATTGGTGATTCCATACAGTTGGTGCTGGAACACTTAGAAAGTTGTTGCTTCCTTCTAGTGGGTTCTAGAGAAAACAGAGAGTTGGTGCTCTCAGTAAGTTGCATCTTTCAAAACAGAGGTTGTAGCCTCACAATGAGTTGGAGCTCATAAGTATGATAATGTACAGAATGTAAAGATCACTTATCATATAAAGAAGAAGAGGTTTTTACCCTTTATGGTTTTCCTCAGGAAAGATCTATCTCTGTGTATTTAATGTGTGTGATTGATGTTGAATGAATTAATGCTTACTTCCCTGCAGTGTTGTGATTGTCATGAGGTGAATTGTAAAGAGTTTAATGTAAGCAAAATTGTTTCAGCACTGTAACAACTGATTCACCCCCCTTCTCAGTTGTCCAACATTATGAAGGAAAGGGCTAATGAAAAAGGGGCTAGCACCTAAAACTTGGAGTTTTGGAAGAACGTAGGAATAATCCCATGGGTCTGTCAGGACCTACACACAGGAGAAAAGGGGGCCTGTGTATAATTGTTTTGGGTTCAATCACGAGCCCAAAGAGTCAATTCAATTCAGAAGATTGAAAGATCCTTTGACCGGGAGGTCAGCAAACCCTGTTGAAGTAGGGGCACTGCGTCGAAAGTGCTCAGGGTAAAAATAGTCATGTACAGTGACTACAATGAGAGCACAAGAAAAATCAGGAATCCAAGAAGAATTGAAGACTTTTGGGATCAGCAAGGAAAAGTTGCACACGGGAAAGAAGTTGCTGCAATTTCTGTGGCAACAAGAATATTATGGCTTGTTGGGTCAGCCAAAGGAAAGAATGCTTGCATGTTTTCAAGTGTTGTTGGTGATTTCGTTGCATAAGGAGTGAAGCAACAGAGAGATGAAGTGATGGTTACATGTTTGATAAAAGAAGCATGAAAGATTCTACTCCCATCAGACTTTCAGGTAGTATAAAATTTATTAATGGAAGTCATGGAGGTATGAGTTTGTATTACTCTTTTTTCATAATTGACGAAAGGAAATTTAGGTAAGAATTTCCTCATCCATAGTTATTTTATAAAATCACATGATTATATTATTGAATGCATACACTAGATGTGGTAAAGGCTGGAGGCCTGTATTAATTCAAATCTTTTTATCTTTTGAATGCACACACTGACATAGTAGAATGTCACGTTAATTTGGTTATGGGGTGGTAACCAAAGAATTAAAGATAAGAACTGGTTATAGAAATAAATGCCAGTGAGCTAGTCATGTATGAGACCGGTACCTGGTTGGATATGGCAAGGTATGGATATGGAAAGGTTATGAGCCACACATGTACTAAAAGCTTCCTACTTTTAAATAAATCTTGGGCTGCAACCGTTTTTCTAACACTAATGAACACCACAAAATTATATTCTTGGTGTAGTGTTCAGGTCAAAAAGGAAGGCATCCAATTAATTGGGAAGACAATAGGAAGTGTGTGGAGAATGTGTCAACACATTGGCCAGAGTTCCAACTCACGGGTGGTGAGATAGATGACTGAGATCAAGAGCATTATGTAATTCAAGGCAAGGTGTGATGATTAATTATGCATTGACAATTGTACTCATGCATAGTAAGTGATAGAATTGTATACTAAATGCATTGATTGAATGTGTTTGTAAGTACATGCATATAAATTATTGCATGGAAATATTATACTAATGGCTGAAATTTTTCTAACTCATGAAGTTGAGAACATTTCAGGAATTGTTAAACATTGCAACAGGAAAGTTGCAAGCCAGGTAGTCAGAGGAATAGAGACTACAGAAAAAATTTGTTCAGAAAATTGAAATAATAAACTTACTGTTATTAATTATGAACATGCATATGCATACAATGATGAGTCATTCTATTTGGTTAAGCTGTTTGGTAATTGTGATTGAATTTCCAGGTGAAGGCAATTCTAAGATCATTGCATAATGTGTTGTACATATTGAATTATGATGTACAACAAATACTAACAATTTGTTGGTTGTATGCAAGAGGAAGCATTATAGGAAAAATGGTATGCAGTTTTGTGCCCGTGGAAAACCACAAGGATGGCTACATTCATAATATGGCAACAACCAAGATGAATTATGAAATGGAATTTCATGTTTTGGTGAAAAATTTGAATTCCTTTTTGAACTAAGTTGGAGTTCCTAAATGAATTCATTTATGTTTCTCATGATAACTACATGTGGGTGATGCAGATGAGATGATGTTGATTAAAGTTAGAATGTTGACTACAAAGAGTATCTTAGGGAAGCTGATGATTGGAAACCTTTGAGGGTAGTTGGAACTTCGGGAGCCACAGTGCTCTGAGACTTCCTGAGCTGACCTGTTGCTGAAGCCCAAGGAAAGGGAGGTGTAGCAGTCGATGGACTTTGTGACCATGAAGGTGTACACTCCTAGGGTGTGACAGGCATGTGGGGAATGAGAGACCATTGGTTGGAGTGTTGTTGAGGTTTGGTACCTTCGTCTAGACCATGTGATATGGAAGTCTTATCAATCAAAATATAAGTACAATTCTCTATTTATTGTATGTTGTGTATCTTGTATACAAGTTATAATGTTATTAAAATTGTCTGTATATACATATAGATATATATTGCATATACGCTTGCATTGCTTGCATCCATGATGGTACATAATATGTTTCATATTTCATTGCTTAAGAAATATATATACCTGATGCTAATCATGTAATCGATTGGAATTTGATTCAAGTGGAGCAAGAAGGTGTCTTGCAAGTGCATCCGGTGCGCATATTGGACCGGAAAAGAAAACAACTTTGGAATCGAGCCATAGGGCTCGTAAAGGTCCAGTGGACCTGGTACGATCATGAAGACGCGACATGGAAGCATGAGGATGCTATGTGGGCAGAATTCCTGCATCTTTTTGAAGATTTTGGAAATCTTATTGATGTTGTGTAAATAGTTGCACTGAGGACAATGCAAAAATAAGGGGAGGGGATTGTAACATCCCCATGAACGAGCCCCAGTTGTATTTATAAATTGTAAACATTTTTTTGTAGGCTGGTGAGCTGAGTGTTGATAAGCTGGTGGGATTATGTGTTACTAGGCTGGACAGCCTAAGTGTTAAAGGCCAGGAGCCTGATTTCATATATGTAATTATGCAGATCATTAATAAAATATAAACATTGCCACGTGTAGACCAACTGCGAAAAAAGAGTGATGGGGGACTAAGATTCCACAAGGTTGGCTAAGGGAGAAGGCTAAGTGTGTGGGCCTAGGGGCTAAGATAGGGGGCTTACCTCTAAAGGGGATAATAATTTATTATTATTTCCTAAAGGCTAAGGTGGACAATTGATGAGTGTTGTCCTAAGTTCCTGGGAAAGGGGAACGAATCCAAAGTAGTGCATGCAGCTCCAGGAAGAAAAGTGTCGACCTGGGCACATGAATTAAAAGCTGATGAGTTGAGCCATGTTAGGGGTTCGTTCTGTGGATTCTGGCGATTATCCAACCACTTTCTAACTGTGAACATGGAAATCCACCAGGAACCCTGGAATGAGTAACTCGTGAGTCATTCTACCATCCTTCTTTGAGTTAGAGGTTTGTCATGTCCATTCTTCTATCCATAGTCAAAACCCAAAACTAGGAGAATCGACCTCTGCATTTTGTTCCCTGGTTGCGCACCTTGAAAACCAATGGGGAAAACCCATGGAAGGATCTATCGTCTAACATGTTTGACCTCTGTATAGTCATGCATCCTGAAACTAGTAATCCATGAGCCGTTGTGTGTCTTCTTAGGAACCCGACACCTAGGTAATCACCTTAGCCATGTCATGTTTTAGCATGGGTTGGTTCCGCCTGCGGTGCCATGCTCATGTGTTTTTGCTAATGTAATCCATGTGGGAGTGAGTGTTGAACCATTGTTGTTGTCCTCAACTGGCTGGAGCCAAGTCGAGGAGTGTGCTGAAGAAGCGAGTTGTTAGGCCCGTGGTAGAAGGGGCAGGTTGTCAGGCCTGTGAGCAGCTCTCTCTAGGTGAGAGAGTCTGTTGGGAAGTGGTTTTCTCCCAGAGAGAGTCCAACACTAGCTACAAATCTCTGATAATTCCTAATCTGGCCTATTTTTGAGACCCAGAGAGGGAGGTGAAGCATCGATGGACTATGCTTATGAAGGTGTATAGTCTCGGGTGGAACATACATGTGGGGGGTGAGATTCTGTGAGTAGTGGGCATAAGAAGGCTCCTGGAGAGAATCCTTTTGGTTGCACTATGCAATTTTCCTATAACCTCAGCCTAGTCTAGGATTCCCTTGCCTTGGGTGGAGCTTATTCCCAACTCGGGGGTGACCCACTGCTGAGCATGATGAGCAGCATGGTCTAAGGATGGGAGGTTTATGGAAGATCTGTACGTAGTTGGTGGAGTTACTACAGTTTCAAAGATAAGTATCATTATGTGTTTAATTTCAATTAAAATGCATGTCTGTGATGCTTGTAATATTATCATGTATTCCGTTGCAATGATATTTATAGTTAACTATGTTTAAGTCTGTATGATGGTAGTAACTCTATGTTAAATGAGTTAATTTGATTTAATATGCATGTTATATATAAATTTATAGAAATGTTCCGCGTAGTAGTGTTGCTCGACAGTGGGGTTGATGGTTGGGGATGTTACAAATTGGTATAAGAGCTTTAAAGTCTAAGTTAACATTGTGTTGGTAATGTTGCCCGACCTGTTTGTGGCAAGGGATGTTACAAGCTTCTCCCTTGAAGATATGGAGCTCAAGGCGAACATCGAGAAAATTTTTCCCCCACTGGATCAGTCAGGGAACACTGCTCACTAGAATCCATCATTGGAAATCATTAAGAATGAGAACTTCAATGAAAAAGAGTCATTTGATTTTCAGAGCGTTGTTTTTCACAGGGAATCCAAGAAATTAATTATTGAGAAAAGTGATGTGAAGAATAAGAAAGGAAAATATTGTTCAAAGGTTGACCTAAGACATATGCGACCTTCCCATATTTCTATAATTCATAGAGAAATGAGTGATGCACTGGATGAATCCATTGGAGGTATTTAAGCTGAAATCATGAAGTTAAAAGAAAGGATCAAGGAACTGGAAGACACTTTCATGCCTCTTCCACTTCTTTCAATCCCTTTGACAATTGTTGGACCCACCACACCCGTTGCTAAATTAAAAGGATCCTCAATCTTACTTACATCAGACAAGAGTTATGTGGAGAGAAATATTAAGAAAATAATGACACATATCACAGAGGCTTGGGAAGTTTCGAAAAACATGGTTTCTTTTGGCTCGAGGGTGCATGCATTCCATGAGTATTTCCAAGCCGACCTGAACAATGAACAAGGTTTTTACCTTGATGTTGTACTACCCTTTGGAAACAAATTTTCTAACATGACAGAGCTATTGGATTACTGAGAGGGGGGGTGAATTAGTAATAGATCATTTTAATCCCTTTTAACCATATAATCCAAGTGTTATATCAATGTAACATTATCACCCATTAACTGCAGAGTAAATAAGCAATGAACAAATGAACAATCATACACATACAAAGTACACCAGTGTTTTATGTGGAAACCCAAAGAGGGAGACCACATAATGATTTTTATTATGTATTGAAGAATTACATTCATTGGAAGCACCAACTTCCTTTGTTTTCCAGTTGCAACTGGAAGGAGGCTCCAACCCCCTTGTTTCTCAGGCTACAATCTAAGGGAAGATCCAACTCCCCTATTTTATAGCTACAACCAGAAGGAGGTTACAACCCCCTATGTTCTCCGGCTACAACTAGAATGTGGCTACAACCACCTGTCCTTTCCCCATCCAACCACCCTGAAGTATAAGTAGAATGATGGAACCACTGTCACACTATCACTGTGAGATATACCGCTGCAAACCTGTACCAATAAACCTGAACCATGCATCAACCTATACCTCAACTTGTAATCAACCTGTACCATAAACAAGTGCATCAACCATGCATCAACCCGTACCAAACAACCTGTAATCAACCTATACCATAAACAAGTGCATCCAACCATGTACCAAGTATGTACCAATCATGTGTCAACTACTCATAAACTATGACTCATCAATATGTACCAACATCATTGTTGAACATACCGTGCTACTGAGAGGGGGGGGGGGTGAATCAGTAGCATAGACAATTAATCCTTTTTAACTTTATCAACCTTATATCACCAATATGTAGATATCCATTCATTGACAATCATGTACTCTATATTCAGTTAGATTCAGATATTAAGATATACCGACAGAGAAGTTATGTGGATTAAAGGATGCTGATTATGATCTTTAAGTATTTCTCCTCTTTTAACTTTTCTTGTTAGTTACTGAAGGGTATTCAACATGTTGCAGATAAAGTAACCACAGATATTCAACATCAAGCATGCACATAATAAACACAGGGACACATATTTCACGAG